>CM049572.1:10103470-10265224 GCA_027123335.1 Amphiprion clarkii | reverse complement strand
TTATTTTATTAATTTATCCTGCTCCTGATACTGATGATGATGATGATGATGATGATGATGATGATGATGATGATGATGATGATGATGATGATGATGAAGAATCAGAATATTTCACCTTGGAGTCTTTGATGAAGGGATCTTTAAAATGAGTGCTACAAAGAAAAAATGATGGTTTCCAGTCGTTCCTGGTTCAACCTACTGCATCTCCTACAGAAAAGCTGTTCATAAACTACATGTAGTTATTACTCTCAGTGTATTAAACTGCTGTCTTTAATACGAATACTTCATATGACTTTCTGTCACATGATGCAGGCTATGCATAATTTCATAATTGTAATTTTGTGAACCAGGTTTCATAAGAACCCAAAGTGACACAGATGTTACTAGAATTTTAATGTTTACATAAAATGTCCTTTTTTACGTTTAACCTCTTGTGAACACATTGCTTAAACAAACTGTTAAAAAACAGATCTTAGATAAATATTGTGACATATATGTCACATCGGGCCTTTACCCTTAAAAATGTCACAGGAAAACCAATTGTGACATAAATGTCCCATCAGTAAATAAATTATTCAGGCAAACAAGATTTCACCTCAACCAAATACGACCCATTCAAAGCAAAATACAGCTGCCCAAGAAAAAAACCTGCTTTCTTAGAGTAGGAAACTTACTGAAGCCTCTGAGTGCACATTCAAAGAACAGAGTGCCCCACCTCCAGACACACTACTTGCTTGGAGTATTTCAGGAGGTCTATCACAGCAGATATGCTTAAGTTACAGAAGGAGCAAACCAATTTTTACAGTGTAAAAAAAAATCTGCACATCACAGCAACGTTAACAGCACTATTGAGGAGCTGGAAATGTTGACTGGCCTCTACTTGAGCATGGGTCTTTGCCAACTGCCAGGAAATTTGACAATAGTGATTTGTGAAACAGGCAAGAAGACGCTAAGTGCTGGAAGATCCGTCCGTGGCTCGATACAGTTCGCAAACAATGCCTAGAGATCACTCCAGAGGAGCACAACTCTACTGATTAGCAAATGGTGACTTTCAGAGGGACTCACAGCCCAATAAAGCAGTATGTCAAGGGCAAGCACCACCCAGGGGATTGAAAATTTGGGGTCGTTTCATCACTGTGATTTTGTTTTTGTTGCTTCCCTGACTTCACAGACAGGGGGCAGCTTGTTTTCTGCCCTCTTGACGTGTGATGCTGTGATAAAGAATAGAGGAGGCACACACGTTGAGCTGGTGTTAGCTTCACAACAGGAAGGTTTATTCTTCCTCTGTGTGCCAAAACACTACTCTTCATCAGCGCGATACGTGCCCTCTATCGGCTGGATGTGGAATAGCGCTCTAGTAAGTGAAACTGTAATGAAATCACAGGAGTGCTTAAATCAATAAAAAATAATGTAAACACAAAAAAAATAACAATGGGGTGCCTGTTTTCACTTCATCTGTTTGAACATTTCATTTTACTTCCTACTTTATTTCTGAAGTCAATTATTTTCACCTCTCTACATTTTCTATGATGGTGGCACTGAGAAAAAACGTCACTTGGCATGAGGGTGACATTATGGCCAATCTGTATGAAACTCCCCCATCAAACCAAAACTACAAAGTATTCATGGACAACTTGTTTTCTTCAGCACCACTGGTGCTTGAGTTCCTTCAGTGACAGATCTGCTTTGTAGATTGCATGTGTCACAAAGTATAAGTACCACATGGCAGGGCAGTGGCTAGACTTTGCTTGGAGCCTTTGCTTGGAGCCGGTCTAGAATGGAGAAGTAAGGCACCTCCTTCCCTCCACTAGCCTGGGTGTACACCTTGGGCAAGTGTTAGCACACCCTCTGCCAGCCTGGTTGGGGTTACAACCCACCTCCACTGCCTTGTGGTTCTTCGTTGGTTCAGCTAAGGCTAAGGGAAATCAACCCCTGACAGAAATTTCGGAGCGGATACCCGTAGGCGGTTTCTTGTACAAACTCTGTCAAGTTGCCGGCAGATTCCTGCATTCAGGCTCATCCCCAACCGTCTCGACTATGTCTTGCCACTGGAATTTGGTGATCCTGGACAAGAGAGTGTGGATGATGCTGCACAAGTTCTCTACACTATAATCCAAGTCTAGCGCATGTCATGACTCCCCATCCCAATCAACATCATAGTGGGAAATCATGGTCCTCATCGTTCCAATGGACGAACACCACCACATGGGGTCACAGAGGTGGTATGTCTGCTGTGGCAAAGCATAATGCTAGGCCTTGTTAACACGTGTCAGATCTATCACCGACTGTAAAATACTTGGTGCTCACAAGCACTGAAACAAAAGAGCTTCCATGCAGAGGTCACAATGACTTTTCATCTCTTGCATTCACAAAAGGGCTGCCCATCACTCAACGCTCCACATCAACTCCCAAGAGATGTTGTGTTGGAGTTCCAGATGATTTTCGTGTGGACCAGGTTGCACATTGGCCTGTGAAATGTGACAAGTGTGGCCAGTGCAAAATCAATGCAACATCCACCATCTGTGGGAAATGCAAAGTACATATAAAAAATTATTTAAGCATGGCACTGAGAATGCAAAAGTTTTTGTTTCTACATTTTTTTGTCTGTTGCTCAGTTCTCTACAGCTACAGTAACTTGTTGAGGGGACTTCCAATATGATTCAACCTTATTTATGTTTCATTAAGTTTACCAGTTTTAGTGTTTTAAAACAAATCTGAAAAAAAAGATTTTGTTGTTTAACCTAAGAAGCAAATCTATAGTTAAGTAGAAATGCAAAAAAAAAAAAGACATGTCTTTTACCAAACAGAAAAGACTCTCAAGCTGAGTTATTTTCACATAAGTAATAAATTCATTAACGCCCAACATGATATATATGACACTGGAGGTGGTATTTTGAAAGAAGTATCAGATGTGTATGCTGTATGCTGTGTAACTGAAATTTAAAAATAGAACTCAATACCAAGGTGGAATTTACAAAACAAGTTGCTGCTGAAATTAAAAAAAAGGAAAATCAAGCATTTTGTTCTGACAGTATAAGGCCCAGTAACCAGATTACAGTAACATTAACACTGACGTCCAGTCTAAGCACAGCAGAATGATGTTTTTAGACAGATAAGGTAATTCAGGTGCTTATCATCATCATCTCATGATAACCTGTTTGTTCTGTTAACTAGTTAGCTTTTGTCTCATTAGCTAAAAGAAACTTAACTTACTACAGAAACTAATGAATCTTCAGTCCCGGATTCAGACCTCCATACCACAAATTATCAGGAGATTTTATCTTCACCTTGCAGCAGGAAAAGACGTCCTCTGTGTTTGAATAGGCTACTGCAGGTGGATCTGTGATCGATTACTCTTCCTCAGTGACCTGGATGTCTGGCACAGTGTGATAGAATCTAAATCTGAATTTCAAGAACCGAATTTGAATTGTGAAAACTGAATGTCGAGCTGAATTTTCATTGAGGATCAAATACATTTTCAGACTAACAGAATTCAATTTCAAATTACTACATTTGGTTTCAGGTTTATTTGACTACAGTATCAATTTATTGAATGCAAATTATTCAAATTAAGCAATAGAAATTCAAATACAAATCATTCAAATTCAGTTTTCGGTGGCATAAATTTCCACCCATACAAGAGTACTGTATTTGTTCAACAATAAAAATTTATCCTCAATAAAATTTGTCAGATAAATGTGCATGTAGTGCACAATTAATCATATATGATTATGACTGTATAAGATTTCCATAAATTTAGCTAGTAAAGGTTTGTGCCCTGGATCTGTGCATAGAGGGCTATTTTAGTGTGAAGAAAACTTGACAGTGCCATCTGGTGGACAAACAATGTAAAGGAGAAATTGTTTTTGTTAAAAGTTTTTCAGCAGTTAGTTGAGGGCAAGAGAAAGATGGAGGAGGGCAATCTCTGAGCAACTGGAACTAATTGTCATCTCACAATCAAAGTAACAAACATAATGCCATGATGAACTTCAACTGAGCAAACTTTAGACTGTTTTGGCGAATTTTGTAATATTGTAATTGCTAGTCTCTATTGTTTGAACTGTATGATGCAGTAAAATACAAATGTAACAAGAAAATACATATATATCTTTAATATGTGGACATACAAAATGTTAAACTGTTAAAAAAAAGGGCAAGATTTAATATTATCTCCAATTTTTGAGTTTTCACTAATACTACAAAATATCAGAGTCTCAAAGTGCTGTGTAAATAAAAAACAGGATGAACTGTGTTTTTGTGGGTCCAGCCTCCACTGTATCCTCAGATAGTCCTCCATTTCCTGCTTCAAAATGAGAACAAATCTAATGTGAAATATATGTGGGCCCTGAAGGATATAACCAGAGCTCAGAACTCCACGGCTGCCCAGTGTGAAAACATATTGCACATCTGGTTATGGTTATACTCAAAACATCATATCCCAATACACAACAGAAAGTCTACTTCTGCTTACCCAGCAAAATGCTTCTTGACTGTTTTCTCTGCAAAGATAATGATATAACATAGTGAAATGAAGATACAGATGCATGTCAAATTAAAAGAATAATCAATATGAAGTGTCTTAGTAAGTTGTTGGGCCATCATGTGCTATCAGAACAACTTCATTACACCTTGATATTGATTCTCTAAGTCTCTGAACTCTACTGGAGGGATGAAACACCATTCTTCCAAAAGATATTCCCTCATTTGGTGTTTTGATGATGATGATGCAGAGTGCTGTCTAACTGGGTTGAGATCTAGTGACCGTAAAGGCCATAGAATGTGATTCACATCTTTTTCATCCTCATCAAACCATTCTGTTGCCCTTTGGATGGAAGCATGATCATCCTGGAAGAGACCCCTCCCATCAAGACAGAAATCTTTCATCATTCAATAAAGTTGAACAAAACAGCAACGTTGTATTAATTGGCCAGGACCCCTGCCATCTCAGAGTGGAGTAAAACCACAGCAGCGAAATGCCCCCACATTTCAAACTTAAGGCAGCTCAACTTGGGGGATTAATCAGTAATGAGATCTTTTTGATGGTAAGGAGAAGTTCATTGTGCTACAATACTGGTATTCGGCTATGATGAGATGTTATTATCTGTCTTCGAACTAGAAACTGAGCCTGAGGTATACAGTTAGCTAAAACATCTTCAGTCTTACAAATGCATTGACTGCTGTACTTTAATCAAGACAAAAAATGCAACCCAAATACATAATGCAGAGACACAAAATGTGACGTTATCTGTGTGTAAATGATGCTCAAGTAATCTGGAATTTTTCTTACTGATGTTATAATATTGCCATTTATAAGTGGCCACATTGTGACACCGCATGACCTGATCTTAGTTTCCTATCTTGTAGCCCTTTTGTTTCTGAGAATTTACAGGTCTGTCAGAATACTTTTGACTTAACCTTGTGAACATTAACTGATTGATTTCTCTTTCAGCAGTTTGTGATGGTGACCACAAGTGTGTCCTGTCTGACTGCCCTGAACACACCTTTGCTGTCTCCCTGCATCAGAGAATGTTGGTGAAGGTGTTATCAGTCAAATAAAGTTGAAAAACAGTACTTGTGTTTTGTTTCCAACCTTGACACCAAACAGGCTGAATACTTTTTGGAAATCCAAATTTCAGTTAAATATGTTTACATTAAAAAGTTATTGTTTGGTTTACTTATCTGTTTTTTGTTTTTGTTTTTTTAAATCATGGAAAATATTTCCATGTTAATAAATGTCTGCTTAACTTGTGTACTTAATGTTTACTTGAATTGGATGAATGTCACTTTACTAGTGTCATTTTCAATACTCTAAATCTAGTTGGCCCAAGCTAATTAAATTAAAATATAAATGCATTTAATCAACCCTAATAATGATGTAGACTGAACACAAGTACATTAAGTTGGAATAACAGAAATGCTTAATGTTGAAAGAAAGTTATTCAATATTCTGAAAATACTTTTCATGATTGTTTTTTTTTTAACATTCATTCAAAGAGTTATTTTTTGAGTGTGCAACGGCAAATTTAGAATTTTTTGGAATTTACATCTCAGAAATGAAAATGACAATTTGTCTTCCTGAATTTCCCCCGGGATTAATAAAGTTTCTATCTATCTATCTATCTATCTATCTATCTATCTATCTATCTATCTATCTATCTATCTATCTATCTATCTATCTATCTATCTATCTATCTATCTATCTATCTATCTATCTATCTATCTATCTATCTATCTATCTGTCTATCTGTCTGTCTGTCTGTCTGTCTGTCTGTCTGTCTGTCTGTCTGTCTGTCTGTCTGTCTGTCTGTCTGTCTGTCTGTCTGTCTGTCTGTCTGTCTGTCTATCTATCAACAATGTCAGTTACTCAGGATAATCCACACTGCCAACAGTTCAGTTGGAACCACTTTGTACTGAAGAAGTCGGCGCCATGCCAATGAACAATGACAGATTCCTTATCTTTTTGCCTTGCGATCGAAAGCAAAATCAACTCATGACCCTTTGTCAAATGTTACATATTTTCATGACATATGAGTTTGAAGTAAATATTAAATCCATATTTAAATAAGTTTGATACCAGTGTACAGAAGTGAAGAAGTATGTTTTTGTTTGTCACAGCATCTGTCTAAGCCCTGTTCAGTTTAACTCTTCACTCCTGCCTCCTTTTATACTCCATCCACCACCAGATGTCCTCTGACTTTCCCACAGCCACTGTACATGACATAGACATGGATGAAATAATTGTGCGTGCCTGTACCCCACACAATATCTGCACACTTGAAAAAGACCCCAACCTTGAAGATCAGGAAGCTTCATTGCCCTGAGTAACAAACTCACAAGATCAAACTTAAAGAGACGTGCTGCTTCTACTTCTAACATGTTACCTTGTGAGAGGTTCGGATTCTGCTACTGGGCTACACATGTGGGATTGGAGTCTGACCATCCCTGGCGCTGGGCTGTTGGGCTGCATCTGGTGTTTGGAAATACCCATGAAATTTAGTGGAGTGAACATGGTGCATCACAACATGACATGGTGTTTCTAAAATATACATTGCACAAGTGGTGTTTTCACATTCAAACTGGCAGAATTTTAAAAATGTATCTATTTTTGAACCCTTTAGCTTAAGAATCCTCACCACACAGCTCAGTTTTTAAAGTGCTGGTGTATAGCATTTAAAGTTACAAAGTCAGTTCAAATCACTTTGAGTGTGAATGTGATATAAAAAATATGCAACCTCTATACTCTTTCATCCCGAATGAGTGCAACAATCCAATTTACCAACATGAGACAACGCATTCTTGTCAGAAAAGATTGCTCTTCTGAAAATTGAAAGGGTAGCCTACTTGTATAAGCTTGAATTTCCTTCAAAATGTTCTTTCTAAACTGAATACTTACCTTGTACTTTGTCAAAGACCTCCAGCATTAAAATAAAGTCTGCGGCAAAGCATTACTTCAAATGAGCCATATTGGAACCATGCAATTATAATGGAATACCATAATAAGTGGATTTCTATTTTGGCAGAATGGTTACAGCTGTCCATGTCATTATTGTGATCTCACATGTATTAAGCTATTGCAGTCTGTGAAACATCTTAGGGTTAACTAGTTCCTGCTGGTGTAAACTATCAACTAACACCAGAAGGATGCTTATACTGTGCACCATTTGATACTGTCATTTTGCCATTTTCTGTTTACATAAATGGCTGGTGTGGAAGTTCAGGGAAGTGGAGAAAAGATGAGTAGACAGACACAAAGAAACACACTGGAGACTCAGAGGACTTAGGTTGCGAGTAAGGTTTACCGACATTAGAAGTGACGCCAACAGAGCAGCAGTGCATACAAGCAGAGCCAGCATCAGTTCTGAGGATTCTCTCTGATCTTTGGGTATATATTGTAGTTGGGAGAAGGTCAAATTTAGATTACAGACCATAGTGGAGATAACTAGTCTGTTTAGTCATGTCAGAATAGACGATATCTAATCTTGACCAGAGCAGAGAGTTCTGACATATCTTCCTCCTACAGTGTCTGCCTGTCTGAAGACCATTATGACCTTAGAAAGGGGAAAGAGTCATTTTTCCTTCACAATGGTCACATATGAGTGAGAAAATGTAGTTAGCATTACAGCTTATTGTAGCAGTCTGCTTATAGTTTCAGTGATTTTCTTTGAATTGAATTTGAAGTCAGATATACTTGATATGCTCATCTACATACTGCTTGAATTTTACTACCAGCTATATATGTAGTATATTTAATGCCAGAGCCATACATCATAACAGTAAACTATGAATCAATCTCAATGCTAGCCTGTACTTTGTATGTATCATCTAGCTTACCATACATGTATCCAGTTGTGTGTTATATATTCCTTGTTCCCCACCCCCTTCTCCACCCCTCTACCCCTCTACTTCTTTTGTCCCTCTCAACCTGCTGGCCAGCAGGCAGATGTGTCCCCCCACATAAAGAGCCAGGTTCTACTCAAGGATTTTTTCCCTGTTAAAAGGGTGTTTTCCTTGCCACTGTTGCCTTAGAGCTTGCTCTGGGGGTTAAGGCATATGGGTTCTGTAAAGCGTCTTGAGACAATTTGACCTGTAATTGGCGCTATATAAATAAAATTGAATTGAATTGAATCGAATATATTGCTGATCAGGCATCTGACAAACGGGATCCAATAATTTTATTGACAGTATAACACAGCAAAGACATGGAAATAAGATAAGGAAGTGAAGCTCTTGACATTTACTGTAAAAAATAATCTTTACAATAACTTGGGAGATATTCATCACATTAACTGTGATCAAGAATACAAAACCAATGTTAACCAGTGTTGTGTTACACTGCCTTTCTTTTTAAAATAGTCCAAATGTGCTCCATTGGATTTGAATCAGGCGATTTACCTGAACCTGAAACTCTGTGCAAATTTGAGTGCAAATTTGGCAGTGTGCTTTGTGTGGTTATGCTGGAATATTCATCCTCTGTCAAGCTGCTGCAGACTGGGGCTCATCTTGTCAGACAGTATTTGGTATATCCACAGGCTTTCGTTGTGCCATCTATAAATGCTATCTTGGCAACACCTTTTACACTCATGCATCCCCATGTCATGCCCCATATCATATTCATTGTGGTGGCCCTGGTCAGGTTCATGACAAACATGCTGGACCCCATCTGTGCCTAACATATGTATTTTGGTCTTGTCTGATCAAAAAATGTACTTTCATATCCATCTTCATGTTTTTTGTTTTTTAGCAAAGTTACATCTAGCAGTTTTGTAGGGTTTTTTTTCTTGAATGCCATTCAAAGCCACTGAGCTTATATATTTTATTTTATAACCCCATTCATCATACATGCAATCATGTCTCTCAGGACTCCATACTTTACTGTTCAACTAAAAAGCAATGGAATTACTGTTGGGTGGTACAATTTTGAAACATTTAGCATTTAAATGATACTGCAGTATGCAGTGATGGTACTGATGTATGTCAGGCTCCAATAACTGAATGAAGTGTCATCGAAATAGCTGCAGTAATTGAGGTTATATTGCCCAAGGAAATCACCATGTCAGAGAATGCATGGTAAGAAGAGTGGGCAGAGGAAACACACTATCAGTGAAATATGAAATTAATAGGATAAACCTTTTCAGACAGTGTTCCCTGGAAAAAAAAAAACTATACTATGGCCAACGTTGCATAATACAAATAGCTGTACAAAGAATGAGGAAAAACAGAGCTGAGGAGAAGTCGAACCCTGGCCCCATCTCACCTTTACACTGCTGACCAATCACAGCATGAAGTAGGTATGAACAGATAAGCTTTATTTTCTTAGTAAGCAGATCATGAAACACTGAAAGTGAAGATATAATACTTTCATTCTATAAATAAGAAAACCGATGAGATAATAGGAGATATTCATTAGGGGCACAGCCTCCCCTGAAGTCAAATGAATAATAATTTTTAAAAAAACAAACAAAAAAAAAACAGATGCTACATTACTGTTTTTAAAAGCATGTTGAACCTTTAAAAACATTTCTGCATAGATAGTCTTGTATTCAAATCTCATGTGCAAGAATGTTAAAATACCCCCACAATACAGTTCTGATATGCACCTATTCCTGATGTATACATGAAATAAAAATACTAGCTTCAAGATTATCTATGACCATTTATACAGCGATTCAAGGTGACAAAGCATCAGACTTCACAACTCTTACGCTGAAGGTTATAAAAGAAGCTACGAGTTATATGGAAGCACATGAAGATCGAGTAATAAGGAGCCACGAAGTTTTTGTCTACATAGCCTGCGCACACAGTGGCCACTCATAAAAATTTCCTTTTAATCTCAAACCACTATATACGGAGGTGACAACACCCAAACTGCATCAAAGACCCAACATTTATGTTCCTGCCACATTTCTGATGTGATAAGGAATACATGTGACCACATAGCGTACAGTGTGAATACTTTTGTGCCCATATAAATAATGGCTACACTGATAAGACATTATCATCTGTGAAAGTTCATGTATTTTTTCACTTGTGTCTGGACTACCATTGACAGTGCTGAAAAACTGGTAACAACATTCCATAACATCCTTGGAGAAAAGATGAAGTCTGTTCAAACTGCAGGCCATTATATTTTTTGAGGAATACAGGTCAGACAGATCTGTTAGACACAAATTTAAGAATACCATTCTTATTTCTTTTATCAGTAGACATCACACACTATAGCAGGAGGAGCTACTATTTTCACTTTCTATGCAATTGCATCTCATAAAATTAGAATATGGTGGAAAAAGTTCAATACTTTTCACAAGACATTGCTCAAAGTGATTTTATATATATATGCATATAGTACACTCAGAACACATAGACTTAAATATTTGAAGTTTTCATTTGTTTTAACTTTGATGAGAACAGCTTACAGCTCATACCCACCCCCTCCAAAATATATCGCAAAATACTGCAAAGAGGGCCACAGAGATGTCAATCAAGTACACCTACATACAAGAGGTCTAATCAGCTAATGAACTGACAATACTTGCAAACAGCCTTTAATTTCTCAGTCTGGTTCAGTACAGACTGCTGACTTGACAGCTGTGAATCACTGACACCCTTCACAAGGAGGGTAAGACTCAGACGTACATTGCTGAAAGGGCTGGCTGTTCACATATTAATGGAAGATAACTGGAAGTAAAAAAGTGTGGGAGGAGAAGGTGCACAAATAAAGGGATGACTGCAGACCTGAGAGGATAGTCAAGAAAAGCAGATTCCACAATGTGGAAGAGATTCACAAGCAGCGAACTGAAGGTGGGACCAGTGCATCCAGAGCCACCATAACAGACGAGTCCAGGAAATGGGCTACAAGTGTCCTCTTCTTATTGTAAAGTCACTCCTGAACACCAAACAACATCAGAAGCATCTTACCTGGGTTAAGCAGAGAAAGAACTGGAGTGTTGCTAAGTGATCCCAAGTCCTCTTTTCAGGTGTAAAGTAAATTTTGCATTTCTTTTGGAAATGAAGGTCCCAGAATTTGGAGGAAGAGTGGAGAGCCACAGGATCAAAGATGCTTTCAGTCCAGTGTGACGTTGCCAGTCAGTGATGATTTGGGTGCCATGTCATCTGCTGTTGTTGGTCACCATGAATAATCAGGTCCAAAATCAGTGCAGCTGGCTACGAGCAGAGTTTGGAGCACTACATGCTTCCGTCTACCGAAAAACTGTTCAGAATTTGGATATTTTTGCAATTATAAATCCTTTAATCCTTTTATAATTGATCTGTGTTGATCCTTTGAATATTATGAGATTGATTTTATGTGTACTGATCCTAGAGTATATATGTTGCACTTTGAGCAATGTCTGATGAAAATATTGAACCTTTTCCACCATGTTCTATTTGTATGAGATGTGCTTGTATAACTGACGGGATGGACTGTGCAGATTCAGCAAGTAACGACTTTAAAGGAGTGCTCCAAATTATTCCTTAACAAAGACATGTTGTGAATTGTAACCCTGCTGTTGCTACCTCTATTTTTATGTAGTAATGACAAAGCAGCTGGGTCTACTGATACCTAGCTAGTGGTCAGTTAACCCAAAAATGATTGATCTTGAAAGTCATAACTGTCTTCTATGTGAAAGTAGACTCTTAAATTTCTACTGCACGTAAGTATGAATATGTGCATTAAGACCAGATGATTGCTGTGTGAAATGGGCTAAAAAACATTTTACAGAAACTGGCAATAAGCCCTTTTATCTATTAAAAATACATCCATCACAAAACAAGTGTTAAAGTGTTCAAAGAAGTGTTTTATACTTGGAATTTTTCAGTACGAAAACAAAACTTGTGCAATAAACAGGCTATAGCGTTCAACTTGCTGCCTTCAGTAAAACATTTCACCAGGTGGATGTTTAAGAAAGTAAATCTTGACAAATTCCATTCCTGCTCAAGTCAGATTTTACTCACATTAAACCTAGAATTGAAGAGTGCTGGTTCCTTTAAATTTCAACAAAATGTACACGTCATATTGAGGATAGAGGATGACTGATGTCAGAAACTGTCAAATCAATTGGACAATTGTTGGAATATTTTGTCCCTGTTTTTCATTCTTCATGTGGCCAAAGCATTGCCATACACCACAGTGCATTTCTTTTTGCAACCAAATCTTCTTTCTCAGTGTTTTTCTGCTGTTCTTCTTTCCTGTCAATCATTTTGCATTGTACATGTGAAAACTACACGTCTATGCAAACTCTGTCTTGTGAATACATTGTTTATTAGAAACTCAGGGTTTTCAAGAACCCTTAAATCGGCGTAAACTATGTCCGATAAGACAGACCTCGAGATTAGTCGTGGAACATAAGAACTCTGGGAGGTTTTTTTGTATCAAGCAGCAAAAAAGTTGCAGCAGGATGTGTTTAATTTACTTTACATCACACTTCCTGTGATGTATCTATTGAAAATATTGTCATGTCAGCGGTGGACAAATATAAGATGAAGCCCTACTTCCGAACATTCTTGAAATCTTGTGTCCTAGGTGCCTCCAACAAGTGTATAGGAAGCCCTCGTGATTATTTCTAATCTCTCGGATTTGATGCTTTTGGGAAACACCTTTTAATCGTAACAAAGTCTGTAAAGTCATCTTATCCCTAAAATGCTTAAAGGAAGTTATAGGGCAAAATAACAGATACTTTCAAAAGCATTTGTCATGTAGTTGTTTAGCAATGACACTACACAAAACAATAACTGATTATTATCACTACATAATTTATAGTGCTCTTAAATTTTGACCTGTTGTACACTATACACCTGTAACAGATACAGTAGTTGTAGTAACCTCAGTTGGTAGCACCAGTTAATATTTAGGGAACTCAATTCCCCAGCGATCTGTCTTTCAACGTCAAACATCTGTGCTGCTGAAGTGGTAAAGCTGATATTTCTCTGCACATGTATTTAAGTGCTTCAGGCTGTAAGACTCCCAAGTTTGACTTGTTCACAGAGCTTTCCGTTGCTGTAACATTTCACTCAGCTACATAGTTAGAACATACTGAACAGATTTACTACTAAAATCATATAGAACCCAACCGGGAAGTAGCAAAGGATCAGGAAGAGAAAAGAGAAAGAGAAAATGGCATGGTTAAAAGAAATGTTACCACCTTCAGAATGGAAATCTAATAAACCATAGAGAAAAATAGAGTCTGGCTGTGCTTCAAACCTACTATTAACCACGGAAGGCTGACTGAATTTTAAGACATTCATCAAGTGTCGCATAAACATAGGTTATAAAGTCTTTCAAGAATGTCAGAAAGACAGTATAATCAGTGTAATGGTCATTCATTTTCAATTTCAAATTGATATAATTAGCTCTAAAAGGGCCAATACTTAAAATACCTTATTGCCTTTAGTGTTGGGCTAAAAATGGGTTCTTTTTATACATTCTTTGAACATATCAGGTGTGATATTGGGAAAATTCTCCAAACCTATGCCTAAAATTGGGATATTTCACAAAAAAAAAATCACTTTATTCTAAATTCATCAATTAAAGATTCTACAGAAATAAACTGTTTGCATCAGATTCCTATAAAAGAAATTTCTGCACTCCGAGAGTTTTCAGGCAAACTGCAGACTACTTAAACAGAGCAGAGAGGAAACAAAGAAACAAATTGGAGGCCGAGAAGAAAATAAGACATACTTGCACAATATGATAAATGTACAAAATGTACAAGGTGTAAAAAATGTACAGTATGTTGTATGTTCTAATTAGGTCAAACAGCACTAAAGACATTTCTGCTGTTACTATTGAGGTGCAGGACTTTATATTGCATGAGCCACAGTAAGAAAAATTATGACAGGAGCATAAGATGCCCAGACACTGCTTGCAATTCAGAGGGCAAATAATAAAGTACAGATAATTGAAATATAACTTTTTATTTTGAACTATATTTGCTGACTTTGATAGCAACAACTTTATAGAATTTACTTTTTCCTTCATTATAGTTATATTATTCAAAACCCTTTTAAAAATATAGCTCTATTTCATAATTGCATTTTTCTCTGACACTTGTACATGTAACTTTTCTCTAAAGAGTGGTTACTACCAGAGATACTAGATTTGTAAAAAGGAGGGAATAAGTTCTAACACTTTATCAAACCATTTTGCATCCTATTCCTTCCTTTATACTGTATTTCAGAATGTCTTGTCCACTCTTGTCCAACAATTTTATTTTAATAGGTCAAACAGAGTGTAAAATCTGTTCTGCTCTCACCTCTGACATTGTTCTTGCATCTGTGGCAGCTTCATTTAATTTCTCTGCTGAAATACTTGAACAAAAATTAAGTAAGGAGTGCAGATGAACACCTGCTGGCAATAAAATAAAATGTGGGAAATCCATCTTCGGCATTGAAACACCTGAAATAAGAGAACGATCTACTAACAGACGCACAGTGGGCAGATTTCCATTCTGAAGGGAACTGGCTCAGATGAAGCTCAAGACAATCCAGATATTTGTGAGGGAAAAGACCCTCATCCTCTCTACTTACTGTCAAGAGGATAGAACAGTAAATAGGCTGCCCCATGACTGGTTTCTGAAGTCACCACTGCATTTAAAGTACGATTAACTTAAGTCAGTACTATAGGAAGGTAAGCTGATCCTAAAACTAAGTCTAAAGGCAACTTGAGTGTTGAGAAAGGATGGGGCCAACTGTTCTCTCTCTCAAGACTGCAGGCCAATAACGGTGTCTAACCACTTCTTGTATGCCACGGCGAAGCGTCTCTGCTCAGGATTACAGCAGCTGGCCAAAATACTGTTTACAAAGCTGTGCTCAGAGGTCAGGGTGGGGGTGCCGGGCAGCAGGACGCCTCTCTTCAGTCGCTTGCTGTCATGCGGGTTTGGCAAGGACACCCTGTCTAGCTCCATAGGTTCACTAGCATGGTTCTGCCCATTCACACTCTCCTCCCGGCCTGCATAGCTTTGAGGGCTGACCTCCGACATGCCTGGATCACAGTCATTGAGGTGAATTGAGTTGTTGTCTCCTCTGCTACTGCACTGATGCTCCCTCCTCCACTGGTTCAACAAGTAGAAGACATGTCGCCTGGCAGGTGTGGAAATATAAATTAACAAATACATTTTGACCTATTTAAACAGGCTGGAAACAGTTTACAATATTCCTACTGCACTATTAGATTTTTGCACTTGGGTCTTGAAAATACTGTTTGAGGAACTGTCGGAAAAAAAAGATTTTCCAGTAAATAATGCATTATACTTTACAGATGATGTGCCATGTGCATTACAAAGTCTTAATTTAGGTAAACAATTGTATAGAGTAAAAGAAAAAGCAACATGGAGATAATCAAGTACAAATACCTCAGAATTGCACTTAGACGATTTTGTGAATGCACTTAGTTTGATTACATCACTGCTTTCCACAAATGCAAAGAGCAAAATCTTACAAATCTGGAAACCCATTAAACCTTACAACTTACAACAGCAGCAAAAGTAGAGCAGTAAATATAAAGCTCTTGGCAGCAGGACATACTTGTAAAATGTCTGTACAATGTATACTAAAAGTTACAGTATACTAAAAATTTAAGGTGCTTTTTCACCAAAAGATCCAGGAGCTCGAACTTCCCACGAGCTTACGGGCAGGAACTTTGCCAGTGGTAGAAGTTCCTCCAGTGCTTTATGATTTGCTTTTCTACAGTTAAGCATATTAGCCTGAAAGTTCTTGAACCTTAAAAGAAGTTGTACTAAATAAACAGGGAACTTTTGGGAGGCAACACTTTCCATGCAGAATTTAATTTAGACCGTGACTGTTAAGATAAAAACACAGGTAGGGGACTTGAGTTCCTCAAATGTTTCCTGCTCCTTTAGGAAAACACATCTTTAGTTTATCTGCAGATATGTACTGTCTGTCTATTTTAACTAATAATGACTTTCACCATTTATTTGCAAAACATTGTGAAGAGAAGTATTATAACACATCACTGCAAAATGACAAACATGTTTAGCTCTGTGGGCTCACCTGTGACTCCAGAGCGTTTCGTGTCCAGGAAAGGACTGAATCAGGTCTGAGCACAGTTCAATCTCTTGTTGAAAAAGCTGAAGGACTGTGGTGAAGCTCAGCTGTCTGTCATCCTCATTAGCTGCCTCTGCTCCTGACAGCTCCCCATTAGTTTGACTGCAGCTGTGCTGGTGGGGACCGCTACTGGGTAATGTGCTGGACCAGTGCTGGGATGAACCGTTGATGGTGGCAGAAGCTGAAGTCTGGTAGTGCTCAGTGATCAGCTCCTTAAGTAGGAACTGGCGGTAGTGAAAGCCACTGTGGTCCGACACATGCATGGACACCCACAGGCGCATAGAAGACAGCTCATCATGGAAAACCTGCCAGGTAACATGGTCACACAAGTGCCCATGAAGAAAAGAAAACTAATATTGAGGACTCACAACATTTACTAAATAGATTGATTGCAATAGGTTGTTGAATTTTTTTTATCACTCAGTACATCAAGTTTCTATTTTTGTTACTGGCACATGGTCAATACACAAGCAGTAAAGGTTAACAGCTAGCTTTATACTTCTTTTCAGTCAATAGATTTCTTCAACAACAATAGAACAGGAATGTTACAACCCCTGAAATATGACCATCAGTTTCAACAACATAAAAATTCTCTGATTCTTAATAGCACAACAAAAAAGAAAACCCATGAATGTATTTTAACATAAAGTCATATTTGGAAAAACTTGTATTGGCGCGTAAAAGTTGTAATAAATGTAATAATTAATAAAAATACATTACTGTTAATATTCTTGCTCCAAAAAATACAAAAGCAGTGGTGGCTGCATTTCTATTCTGATAGAAAAAAGAATGTAAATAACAAATAGGACTTTTGATTGGAGGTATATATTGCAATAAATTTCAGCTGCATTGCAGTACCACAAGAAAAGACTAACTGTACCATGGTGCAGTCTTTTCCAACACTGGCAAACTATCTGTTTTATCACAGAGGTACATATTTTTTGATAACTTTATGAATATACAGGATTTGAGCTAACTACATAAATACAGTTGTGAACAAAAATGTACGTGTACTTGTAAAGACAGTGTATATCATGGCAGTCTTGAGTGTCCAATGACTCCTATAATTCTTGATTTTCTATGATCAAATCATTAAAACGCATGCATTTTATCAGAAAAAACAATCATGCATTTTGGGTTTTGTGCAATTATAGGCCTTTTCTGACAAAGTCTGCTGGGTCAAAATTATATATACAGTAACTTGAATGATCAGTTTTAGTGATGTAGAAAGTGTTCATCAAACTTTCTCATGAGTGTTTATGATTGACTACAGCTGCTGACTTTTGTAATTGAATTTAAACAGGGCCCATTTGATACACTCAGACTCAACCACAAACGCTACAACGAAGAACTCTAAGGAGCTGAGTACAGATCTGAAGAAGAAAATTATTGACTTGAACAAGTCAGAAGTTTACTTGGACCACTTGAGAGGGAGATTTTTATTTATTTATTTAGTTTTATAAGACTAGGATCAGGTTGGTGCTCTTACTTTGACACTTTTGAGACATCGCTATAATAAATCCATAGTACTTAAATCTGTATAGTATGTGCATCAACCTTAAACTGTTATCTTCTTGTATAATTTGTCCATAATCTGCATATTATATCCATAACATTCATATATGTCCTTATATCCATATTTTATGTCAATTAGTATAGCATGTTCATTGCACCTGTACAGTATCCATATAGCATCCCAATAATCTGTATATGTCTATATATTAATTCATATATATCCCTATAGTATGTCTATCAGCATAGTGTGTTCATCGCACCTCCAATTGTACATTACAATCTGTAAATATGTGCATAGCATCTCAATATTCAGTGAATTATGTTTATAACAAACCATATGTATTCTATGGTTATGATATATCAAGTCTCATACCCCCAACATATCTTTGCACATTTGGTAAATCTTGCACTTGCTACTTATTGTATGTCTGTTTAGATGCCAAAATGCATTTCGTTACCTGTATTTGTACATGTGTAATGACAATAAAGCTCAATCTAATCTAAAGCAAGCAAGAGTGTCTTGTGAACGGGCACAGTACATGAAGTGGTCTCATTACCTTGTGTATAGATAGATGACTGTGCCTTGACATAAAGGGCCTTTGTGTTAAATATTACTGGCAGCTGACATTAACTATTGTGCATATAACTGCACCTATAAACTTTTTTTGTGTGCAAGTGAATTGTTTGTGCATGTGTTTACAAACTGGCTCATCTCAAACTGGCCTAGAAGATGAATCAAGCATTTTGAACTTAACTGAATACTACTAGTAAATATTAAATATAACATTTCCAGATTGATGACTGTCGCCTTAGGGCTGCTCTGGGGGTTCAGGCATATGGGTTCTGTAAAGCGTCATGGTGGCCTAAAAGTGTGAAATTATTGTTGATTTTTTTGCAACAAACAATAGACTCCCAGAGCTATCTGATCATTTATATGAAGGCAGTCTTTAGACATCTTGCCAAGATGTGCCTAGAATACCTCTCTGTGAGTTGTTGAATAATGTTCTTTGGAATTTACAACTCAAACTGTAAACTGGAACACTTGCTTGTCTACATGGTGGGCCGTAAGTTTCCATATGTAGGAAAATATATAATGTATTTTTTTTTATGTTTCAGATACCCTAGACGATGCATTTGACGCTATCTTTGGGGGCACTTGAAGGCCATGGTGTATCAGGTGAAGATACGAGACAAATCATCTCAAGGTACGCATCACCAACGCCATTACAAGCATAACTTCAATTGTGCTAACGCAAGTTCATCAACAGTGGAAAACACGTATTAGTATGTGTTTTCAAAACAATGGTGATCATATAGAGCACATAATATAAATAAAAATGGTTGTCCAACACAAAATGGTTATTTTTCCTATGTATGGAAACTTATGGCCCACCCTGTATATATAGATACTATGTACATAAAGATTCTTACTTTGCCATTGCCTTTGGCCATGTGCTGCAGCACCCAGATGCGGTGGGACCAGGCATTGTAGTTGCTGGGATAGCGGCAGGCAGCATCAGAGCATACCCTCATCTCTTGGTGGAGAGTCCTGGTCAGATGGTCACTGAGCTGTCGGCTGCTGTCTGCATTTGGCTGCTCTGCTTCACCCTGCTGCTCCTGAATCTTATTGCGGCTCACAGCAAGGAACTGATCCAGGATCTGCTGTAGCACCCAGCGTCTGCAGGAAGACATTGTCTGGTAGGTTAGATAACTTCAATAACTGAGTGTATAGCTACTGTTTTGTACAATAAAAAACATAAGTATCCTTTTGCAATATCACTTATTTTTAAAACTATATCAAACCTGTGATCATTGAAACTAAATTGCACAGCTGTATTTTCAAATGAGTCTAAGTGAATGAACATGGTTATAGAATGACCTGTGAACAGCAGAACTTTTTCCATTTTGGACCTATGGGCTGTGTCTAGTTGCTTTATGGTTCCACAGTGAAAAGAACTGGCAGAGGAACTGACAAACTGATTCTGTGTCTTTATGATGGAAAACAATTCACAAAGATAAGTGATCAACTAAGAAATAGAGGGAACACAGTTGCAGCAGTAATCATAATTAATTTACACTGTCTCTGTTATAGTGGATATACTAAAATACTGGCTCACAAGATGATAGTAAGACAGAAAACAGAGGGAGACAGTAATATTACATGAAACACTGTTTTCCAACTGGTATCAAACTGCTGTGACCATTTGCCTAAGAGGACGCTACAGCACACATTATTTACAGAAGGGCTTTTTGTTGTTTATAAGATTAAACATTCAACTTGTTAGCTTAAAAATTCTGCAAATATTAGTAACAATTATTACAAACAATTTAACATTAGGGGTGCAACAAATAAAATCAATGGCCAAATTATTTGCTAACAAATTCATTTGTTTAATTTATTTGTTTATTACTTAGTGACATTGTCTTGTATGTTTAATATGCCAACTTGGAATGCTCTTCCTTGAAGGCATGACCTGACTGAAGTGTATCACAAAGTAATGTGATAATATAAAAGCATGGAGCACCTTTTGATTGTCTGGGGTCATAAGTTCACTGCTGATGACCACTTAGAAGAACTGGAAGAAAACTGATAAAGCAAAAATAACAATAATCACGGCTACCAACAGTGTGTTGCAATCCTTGTAGCCTGCCAGGTTTAAGTTGACCCTCACCGGGCTGAAGCATAGAGTAGGAAGTCTTTTAAACAACAGTTACAGTGAGGCAGTTTGGCTTGACACAGATACAATGGTTGTAAAGCTCACTAGTGACATTCAACACTCTTGGCTCCATCGAGTCAACAACCTTAGACCAGTTTCCGGTTGATAAATCATAGCCGGCAAGAACCATGTTATTGGTACATTCTTACTAGGTCTACCTTAATGCCATCAGACTGTTACAAAACCACACCCTTATTCAAAAAAGACACTTGGTTGCAGTGGTGTAGCCTACTGGTCATTGCGGTGAACCTTCAAAAAACGTGGTTTGTTTTTAGCAGATTTGTCTGTTTACCAGCCTGCTATTCAGAGTGTGCATGAGAGTGTTTTTGTGAGGTTCCAACCGAGTTTTCATCAAAATTTTTGTAAAGTTGAGCATCAGAAACTGCAGTTCACTGCAATCCACATAAACACAAATATGAGTTTTACAAAAGCATACAACCGACATCTTTGCTGTCTTTATTGCTAGCTAGCCATACCTAAAAGAAATTCAAGCTATGAAAAACTAAAGAAGAGCCATTCAGTAAGAATATTCAGTTTTACATTCAGTGTAATTCATAAGCCTCAGGGTTGATTATTTGCTTCAATAAGCGATAAATTAGTAAACTATCAAAAAAGTCCTTGTCTGCATCCCAAATGGGTATACCAACTTCTGTTGTATAGTCTAAATAAATTGGTTAGAACATTATAGTTAGTGTGGATTTGTGAAAGTGACAGTGTTTATAGAAGAACAAGGTGCTCTTCAGTTAATTTTTACCTGTGTATCCACGTCTCTGGGCTCTTGGGGAATTTGGTGAGGGCCAGCTGGCCCAGGTAGAGATCCTTCTCTGGGTTAAGAACCCCACACTGCAACAGTTCCTTTCTGTAAAAACAATGAGTCGTGCTAAGGTGAGTATAGCATGCTTTGGCCACTGTCACATGTTAAGCAATGATCATATGTGTATCCATAGAGGTTTTATAGCAAGCAGCCAAAGTACCAGTCTCACTATGTTCAGCGTTGAGTATTTTGTATTATTTGGTATTAAGATGTTGTGCACCATCAAGGGCATGGGCAATAAATAGCTGACATTCATGAGAATTTTTTATTTTGTTGTGTATAGCTGGCCTGTACCTGACATTCCATGCGGTGGTAAAGTCTGGGTTGAGCAGCAACAGAGTGCAGGTGATATCCACTAAAGCTGAAACAAACATGAACACAAATCTGATTTTCTAGTTAGGGGAGCAATGTAACAGTATATTGGTAAAATTGGGAGCTCCTTGGTTAATCATTTTAATCATTCAATAATTAATCTCATGACCTATTTCAGACCACTTATTCAATAACTGGCCTCACTTGGTCAACCAATCGAATATAAATGTGGCAAGGTCTGTCAATATTGAATTACTCAGATTAAAAAAGAGATCAGGGATTGCCAGAAAATTTAGAGTAACAGTCATTCATAAGAAAAATATATCACCAGGATACAGCATTCATGTGTGACTAAAAATGCATAAAACTTAAATTAATAAATTCAAAAAAATGAAACTTCAATAAAATCGGATTTAATCTTGGCTGGACTTCCTGGTCTCAAATCTGTCATTATGGACAAATTATGTCCAAATATAAAACAGAACTACAGGCAGTAGGGTGTATAAAGAATTGCTAAAATCCATTTCATTGTCAAGGTGACTTCATGGACCCGAGGCTTCTGTGTGTAACAAGCACTACACTGTGCACCAGCTGCAGGAAACATTACCAAACTTGAATAAACTTGTACAAGCTGCAGCAATATTTATACAGTCTGCATCTTCTTCATGATTGTGGTTTAAAATAATTGTACAAATATGTTCTGGCCCAGAAGATAATTTGTCGCAAGAGACAAAACCTAAATGAGAACAAATTTAGTCAGCCTCCTGAAATAATTTACTAATGTAGACATTCAGTTACCTTCCCTGTCTAACCAGTGTTTGCGTTGGCGGTAGAGCAGCAACTTGTTGTGGACATATGGCAGCAGAAACTTGACACACCAGCTCTCAACACCCAGCTTGTTTTCCACCAACACAATGGGACTGCGGTTACAGCGGGCCTCTGGACATGGAATCACACCAATCTCATCACTAAGGGAGCAAACAGCAAGAATGAGGACTGAGAGTGGATTTACATTGCTTTATATGGACATAAAAAAATCATTCTGAAAACACGTCATGTTGCTTTTGTTGTGGTATATTCATATTCTCTGGAATATCTCGATTTCTTTGGAGACGGCCGAGTCTCAGAGCCATTAGAACTGTCTTACGGTTGAACAATTAATCGATTTCCGAAAAACAATTAGCAAATCAGAAAGGCTGCAGTTTAGTGTATGAGTTATGCAGCGCGCCTGACCCAAGGTTTCAACTGTTCTGTTCTACAAAATCATGCTGTCCTCCTTACATGACAGTCATGCTCACGAATCAGCGGTGGCCAAAGGCAACTGCATACAGAACCAGTACAGTGTTCAGCACATGTGGAATTGATCCATCCTACTTAGTAGGGCTGGCCCGAATAGCAATTTCTGAGCTCCGGATATTCGTCCCCGACTAATGACGAATATCCGAATATTCGGATCAGTTCGTAACATCCGACTCGAGGGGGGTGGGGGGGAATCCAAATAGTCGGATCTCAAAATAAATATTCGGATACCACCGCAACAACCGAATATTGGGGTTCAGCCCTACTACTTAGTGACTTTTCCAGAAACGGGTGTCTTTATACTACAATCACTTGAGACACATTTCCTGCACTCAATTAATTTTTTTTATACTAGCTGTTTGATTAGGTGAGTCACTTCAGATGGGCTAATACTTATGCTATCACCCATTTTATGTTGTCTATTTTTATTCAGTTGACTACTTTTTAGAAATCTTTTTTTTCACTTCAACATGAACAAGTGTTCTTTTGTAAATTCTTGTCAAAAAAAACAAACAATTAAAATTGGCTACAATTCAATACTGGGAAACAACAAAGGGGGAAAACTTCCAATAGGGTTTAAAATTTTTCCAAAGGCATTGCAGAGATTAATTCAGTGCTGTTCCTGAGCCATAAGCGAGTGACCAACCTACTTCAATGTCAGAGATACTCTACAGAAAGATTCTAATATTTTCTAATTAGAAATTATTTTATTTTTAAATATTTTTGGCAGTTTTCCAGCTTGTAATTAAGGAATAGTAGAGGGGGTGATGGAAAAGGTGGGGGGGCAGAGAGGAAATGACTCAGCAAATTAACCTTATGCAATTAGAAGCAACTCATGTATTAAAGTTTTCATTCTGTATTAGAATTAAGAGCAGCTAATATTCTGATGGTATCTTATGTAGTAGTGCCCAAGCATGTATTGCAACTATTACATAAGGAAAATAGAACCGCAGTTTGAATTTTTAAAAATTATATCACAAGTAAAATGGCTAAATCTGTCAGAAAACTGGTAAGTAATTTAATAACAATAATTTAGCCCTACTGTGTAATCCAAACTACAGTATCTGAAAGTCAATCAGCCACAGCCCAGTGTTTGTTGAGTTTTACTGTTCTTGAGGCCTCCTCAGATGCACGTGCAGATGCTCACCACAAGTATTTGAGTCTGAACCATCTTGTGTGAGCAAAAAGATAGTACTGTTTCAACCACACTTGACACTGTCCCACCCATTAAAACCACAAAGCTTTTTGTCTTTTGTCTTCAGCCTTACAGCAGCTTTACAACAATAATATCAAATAAGAAAGGAAAGCATTCAGAAAGCAGAGCAGAAATGAAAGATGGGTATATTGCAGATATTATTTCTCAGTATAAAGGCTCTCCTGTGTAAATAGCATTCAGCTATAAAAAAAATTACCAGAATACAATATATTTCTGATATTATCAGACTGAATACAATATTTTTCTGATATGATCACAAAGAAGTACAATAATCTTACTGCATTATTGTCAAGTGTTGTCATGTGGTAAGTCCTATCATTTTTTCCAGTTCAACCTCCTGTTTGAAGGCTTCTGCTGCAAAACGTAATGATAAACTACAGCTCTTGAAAGACAAAGTTTATCACCTCAAAATTAGTAGTATTCCATCTGTAAATAGTCTGATCATCACTACAGTTCTAAACTAGCACAGCTTTCCACAAGCACCATCTGCCCTCCAAACAGCATTCAGCTGGCAACTTTTTAACATCAATTTCAGATTCTAATCAAATCAGTTTTGATAAATAAGTTATGATTCATTATGTCATGTCTGTACATTGTTTGCAACTACTCTCTGATTCATAACAAACATGTATCTGTCCAAAAGTGCAATTCAAGTGGTCAGCAGTACATAGAAATTGCATGTCTACAATCCCCAGTCGAATCTGATAAAAACTGCTTGCAAAGTTTGGTGACTTTTTCGCAACATCAGGCTTACAAGTGTTTTTCTGTGCAGGTTATACTTCTACTACACTTGCACCTTGTTTTACAACACTGTGCTTCTGCAAGGGCAACAACACGATTAGCAGAATGCTTGTAATAGCTATTTAGGGCCTCTGTGGGCTGAAATACACAGGCAGCCTAATTCTCATTTACAATAATTCACTACATATTTCTGTCAGGTAGACAAGCTGCATAAAAATATGCACAGATCTACCTCCTCCGAGACAAGAATTACCACAACAAATTCCCTCACCTCAATAACTATGTTTAAGACATGAAAACTCGAAAAGCGGGACTTTTTTTTGCAGCTGGATAAGAATAGATTTCAGTCATTATTCATGCCACAGAATTTAGGTAGCATTTAACTAGTACACTGCTCCCTTTTGATAAATCACATGCAAAAACTCACTGAGTCCTATCCATTCACCATTGTAATGTACCACTAAATCAATCAGACAAAGCCAACCATGCCCTCATATCCACCTGCAACTCTTTGTTTTGGCAAAACTCAATATCCTGTCTCAGAGCAGTTTTGAGATTGTGGCAACAACCTCAGCTAGATAAAAAAAGAAATTAGATTGTTTATTTAATGATTCATGGTAGTATAAGTTTATCATACAGCACCACAGAGATTTTTATGTTCTCTCCATTTCTTGCCATAGCTGTGCTGTTTTTAAAGACATGTAGTACTTTAAATTGCAGTCAGTAAAACTGTGACAGGAGCAAAAAACAACCAGTCACTGCTTTGCTATGGGGCTAAAATACAAAGTAAAATGTTCAGTTTGTTAAGGGGTTTCATAGAAATTTGGATTTCTTTCAGGAGTTGCAACTCTGACCTAAAAAATTATCCTCCATTTGTTGTCTTTTTTATTATTATTATGTTGGAGTCTACAGATTTACACTCTGATGTGCAAATCTTTATTTCCATGCCGCACTGTGCCATGAATGCATGCCATGGCACTTAAACTGACAAAATGGTTATATCCCATTTTTGCAAGAAATTGTCTAGAATAATCAACTAATCAGTAAAATAGTCAATAGATTAATCAATAGAAAAATAGTTGTTAAAAAGAAAATTGAGTTGGAAAAACTGAGTCTTCATCTGGTAATTTGCTGTGTAAAACACACTGGATGAACTGCATTATGTATACATTGTTATGCAAATTAAGCTGAGTTGATGTTATTGATGTCTGGATGACAGTTTCATGTTTTCTGTGCTGTTTCATGCTGTCTTGGACAGCTTGTACAATTCTTTTGATCAATTAAAATTGTACGCCTTTGGTCTCAAATATCAGATCAGCATCAAAATTGTGTCTACCGGTACTTTCTGTGAACAGTGACTTCTTCAGACAATGTCAAGCTTATAAATTTTGTATTTTAATGTCAACACGTAGCCTTAATAAGCTGTGTTTCAATCAGTATCTCATACCAGTTCTGTTGTCTGATGGTAGAAACAGAAAAATATGTACATTAGAACAGCTTTACTGGTAATTGTGAGCATGGAGAGCAGGAGTGAAGAAAACAGATGTAAAGAGCCTGTGTGATTCTCATGCAGTGTTCATCATCTGGCAGCTCTGTGGCTGTGGCACACCATCTGCACAGTTTACAAACCACATTTTTGTTCTGCAATCATTTTAAGAATTCCCAGACTATTGCAGTGTTGGGTTTTTGGAAACATTTACATGTAACTGAGCTGGACACCACCGTTATTGTCTAAAATTCTATCGCTGACTGCAGCTAACCAATGACTGGAGCCAAAAATAACAGGCATCATGATGCAACAATTACATGTTGATACTTAAGAAAAACATATGTTCTAATGAACTGAAGTTAAAAAGAAAAAAACATTTAAAAAAAAAAAACCTGCAACCCTGAACAACACTGATGTCATCGATTATTTGTGATTATTTATGTAGAATTTTATTTGATCTTTTGTTTGTGTGTTATTGTGCATTCATGTTACTTGATGTTAGCATAAAAGTGACCAATGACTAAATGACCGAAAGGTATCACTTTAACAGACTGATGAAAAGGCAATGTTGTGTATTCCACGTCTGACAACAGTCCAGCTACTGTGTTTTTGTCCTGCTCTCCACAGATGAACATTTACAGCTTTAAGAACTGTTGAAGTTGGAATTTACATTGATACATTTGCAAAGCTAACGGGTGAGCGCAGGGCTCCATCTGACAGCCTGTGTCTCTGAAAACACGGTAGCCTTGCGTAATAATAGCTACCAAGATTTCAAATTGAAACGTTCTCATTTGTGCCAAAATAAAATAATCCCACAAATATTGAGCTAACGTTACTGGCCGGTGCAGCATGTCTGGTTATAACAGCTATCCTGTTTACCATGTTAACATGTTAGTGAGGAAAGTGAACGAAACAACAGGCCGATTTCCTATGTTTTGGATATTTAACTAAGATTTGGTATTCTCCAAATGTCTCTTTCAAACCTTACCTTTTACTAGAAATTTTAAGAAACAAACAGCTAAGCTAGCTGGCTAAGGCATAAACTTTCTCTGGACGCTCCGGTTTCCAGGTAATAGTCCCAGCCCAAGCCGAAAATTAGCTTTGTAGCGTTGCTTGGCTTCGGTTTCTCTGGATGTGAAAAGTGACGCTGCAGTCTTTCTGCTCCATTCACAGTCAACCATACTCACATGTTGGGATTCCTCTTGAATGCGTTAGTGATGTCTTTGACAACTCTTTGGACCAAGACGTCCACCTCCTCCTCCGACTCCGCCATTTTTTAGGGCACCGACTGACGTCACATGGATAAGGGACTTTTTCCGGGTATAAATGACAACACGACGGAAGCCCGGATGGACCAAAGGCAAATAAGCTAGGCTCAGTAGTGTGATTGTTTCGCTCTTCACGTTCATGCTGTTTCAGCTCTTTCTACACTGTTGAGATCCAAATCTTTACCCTAGCCAGGCACAGAAACAGTTTTCCGTTCCACAGTAAATCCTGTCCCACTATTAGCAGTTCAAAAACTCTAAAGACTTTCTATCTTTCTTTCAGGTGTCCCTGAAGCTGCCCTGACAATGCCAAATCTGAGTTACATATTTATGGACAGAATTATGTGCCACTAGAAAGTGAATCTAAATAATTTATATTTGAATTTGAATTGCTCAACCTGAAAAAATGTAATAAATAATAAATATCTGAATTTGAGTCCCTTAATTTGAATTCTGTATATCTACACTACCAGTCAAAAGTTTGGACACCCCTTCTCGTTCAGTGGTTTATATTAAATTACTTTGTACTTTGTAGATTAATGCTGAAGACATCAAAACTATAAAAGAATGCATATGTAATCACAGTCTTAGAAAAAATTATTAGACCACGCTTGTTTTCTGTCAGGAAAATTCTTCAGCGGAGCCCTGACTTCTCCAAATAAATACTCAGAGTCGTCTCTCGAGTCAAAGCAAAGTTTTACTTGCGCAAGGAATCACTTGAACAGAGCAGAGTCTGAACGAGTGACTGGCAAAAGGGGGAAACAGTTCAGTTTTTAAGCAGGCACATAAACAAGTTACATTGGTATTATCAGTTTCTGAGCAGCCAGTTTCAACCGGCTGCTTACAGGATCAACTTGTTACATTTTTCAAGGTCAAAGTTAGATCATGGAAATTTACTGGGTACACTGGGTTATATGAGTTCACAGTCACACAGTCATACAGTAGTTTGAAATCATAAAGAGCATTAATCATAACAATTATAATTTTATAACATTTTCTTCAAATTCTTATTAATTTTAATGCCTGGTAAGGTACATTTGTTTGGACAAATATAATGATAACAACAAAAATAGCTCATAAGAGTTTATTTAAGAGCTGACATCCAGCCATTTTCCATGGTTTTCTTGATAATAACCAAAATCACTTCAGTTCTTACATCAATAGCTATGGCACCGTACTGCCAAAAACAGGGCTTTTAGACACTCCATGTTTCTTTTCTGTCTGTTTTAGTCACATGATACACGGGAGTTAGTACTTGATTGCATAACCATTATTTCTGATGACTGCAGCCATGCGTCTGGCATGCTCTCCACCACCTTCTGACATTGTTCTGCTGTCACAGCAGGCCATTCCTGTTGCACAAATCCAAACAAATTTGCTTTGCTTTTGGGCTTGTGGTTCTCCATTTTGCATTTGATGATATTCCACAGGTTTTCAATTGGATTTAGATTGAGCAGGCACAGGCATGGTTCCAGTGTTCTGGTTCTCCAACCAGGCTTTAACTGACCTTGCCGTGTGGCAAGGGGCATTGTCTTGTTGGAAAATCCAGTTATTGGAGGCAGGAAAGAGTTTTCCAGCTGATGGAAGAAGACCATTTTCAAGATTATTCCTGTGCATGACCTGGTTCATTCGCCCTTCACACAATCGCATTTGCCCTGTTCCACCCATACTAAAACAACCCTAGATGGTCACTGATCCACCCCCCAGGGAGTAATGGGATCAAGATCGGCTAGAACAGTTCATGTATAGCCAAAAGGTTTTGTGTTCATGATCCCTACCACTACAGCCAACACCATGGATAGAGCATCTTGAGAGACAGCCTCACTACCAACAGCCACCTACAAATCTCCCAGTTCATGCCACAGAAGTTGGTGCTACAAGTGGACTCACTGTGTTATACACAGGGAGGCACTGGCGTCTAGGAAAAGTAGCCCTGTGTTACATGACATTTTAAACAACAGCGTCAAAGTGATCAACCTCATAAAGTTAAGGCCATTTAATGCATGCCTATTTTGTCACCTCTGTGAAAATAGGAGAGTTGAACACACAACTGCTGCTGCACACAGAAGTGCATTGGCTCTCCCAAGTAAAAATACAAAACCAGCTATTGGAAATATGATCTGAGGTACACACCTTTCTGATTGAGCATCATTCCCCCCACGCCACCTTGTTCCAGGACACAGACTGGCTTGCTAAGCTGTGTTATCTGGCAGATATTCAGTAAACTGAATATGTAGCTACAGGGCAAAGACACCAACTTTTTTTGTAAGAAATATCTTTGGGCTTTTTTAGCCTTTATTTGTAGTAGACAGGGGAGACAGAGACAGGAAATGTGGGGAGAAGAGTGGAGGAAGGACATGCAGTAAAGGCCCAGGAGCTGGAATTGAACCATGGCTACTGCGTCGGGGATTATAGCCCCTGTTCGTGGGTCACCCGCTCAACCAGTTGAGCTATCTGGGCACTCTAGACACTAACTTTTTAAACCTTTATGACAAGGTGGGCAAGCTCAGCTGTGGAAAACAGCCTGTGCACAGGAAAATTTCACCGGCTGTCGTGAAGTGGATGATTTTCTCTCAGGTGAGGATGTGGACAGAGCTCCAGTCAAGTCATTCATAGACCAACTTCATTCAAGACTTTCATTCCTATTTTCCTGACATAGAGGAGAAGTATGCACAGCTGGATTGAGTGAGAAATACATTTCTATTGTCTGAAGCAAACAGAAGCAAGCTACCTGTCACTTATCAGGAAAAACTCCTGGAAGTGCCATCTGACCATGGTTTCCAGATGAAGTTTTTCACCTCCACACTCACACAGTTCTGGGTGTTTGTGAAGCAGGAGCACCATGACCTGGGGCAGAAAGCTTTGGAGCAGCTATTACCCTTTGCCTCCACATATAATGCAAGACCTCCTTCTCTGCAATGACTGTGAGCAAATCAAAGCAAAGAACCAGACTGTACCTGGAAAAGAGCTTGATCACAGTAGTGGCCTCCCTGCCACCAAGTTTGACAAAGATCCTCAGTGAAGCACAAGCTCAGGGTTCTCACTAAAATGTCCACGGAAAAGAACTCATTTGAATGCTGTAATGCAATAATCAGTGTTGACAGATTTTGTGAACATTTTCCATAAATATTGATGTTAAAGATGTCTTTTTGTGTGAAGAAATATTTTTAATTAAGTTCATGAATCCAGATGAAGAGCAAATCTCAATATTCCCAAAAGAGGGCACTTTTAGTTGATGGCTTCTGTGTAGAAATCTTTCTTTGTAATTGAATGAATTATTTTTAACAAGTATTTAGCTATTTTTATGTTTCCAAAAAGTTCCAGAAAGACCACTACAAATAAGCAATAGTTTGGCAATATTTTGTACGGTTATACAATTGATGATAGTGATGTATTTTACATCTTTATCTCTTTTTCCAACCAAAAATGCTTTGTCTTGGTTAGGGAGTACATGAAAGAAAAAAAAAGATTCACAGGCGATACATCACTGAAAAAGGGTTGACAACCACTGCCATAAACTGTAGAAGAAAGATGGATGTAGCTACGGTGAAAATAAAGCAAGGATTTTGCTACTTCTCGGTTGACATCTTGGATTTTTGGAGCCAGAGAAGAAAAAAAAGATTGAAAGAGGGCGGAGCCAGATAGCAGCGATTGGTCAGACTAACACAGAGTCCAGGACTGTCTACACGCCCACATTTGCCAGTTTCTGCTGCTTACCAACGCTGCTGCTAACAACATTAGCGTAAGCAGAGTCAAACTCTACTGGTAAGTGTTCCAGTTCCAATGCTGAGACTCACGTGCAGGTAACAAAGACACAGCAAACAGGAATTTAAACACAAAGATTTATTTACAGAATATACCGATTACAGACAATACGGACTGAGAAGCAGAACCGCCAGAGAACTAGAGAGCCCCCTAAAGGATTGGTGGGGCACCTTAGAAATACCAGACTACGATCAACATACAGCGGAAACAAACAGTACGACAGAGTCAGGAAAGTTAAACAGTAACATTATGGACTACAGAGGAACCAAACACCAAAACGATGCAACTAGAATTACCAGGAGATCCACTAAGAAATACTTATGTCTAGATTTATAGAGATCAGCTCTCTAAATAGCTGAAAGCAGCCAGCAAACACCAATCAGAAATATGCTCAATCACAGTAACTGCCAACACGGCAGACTACAAACCTAGCGATAAACTATACAACAGTAAACTAGACTGGGTGAGGAAGACTGAGCAGGGAACCTAACTGCCAACTGACTGAGAGGAAGCAGAGTGAAGTAAGTAAGGTGGGCGGAGATGATGAATGATCGAGATCCAGGCTTGAGCCAGACAGACGACAGGAGAAAGACGGAGGATACTAGAGAGGGAACAGCAGGCAGGTGGGAATTCAGAACCATGGAGCAGGAAAATACTGTTAGCACAAGAAGATAACTAGCCAGACTGAACAAAGATCAGAACACTGACTGCGTTGTTCAACAGTCCGGCAAACAGTATCGAACTGTGTCTGGCTAATATGACAGAGAGAGTAGTTGTAGCTGATCACTCCCACCTGCTCATGATGAGCTCAGAATCACCGATTGGCAGCACCTGTCTGCAATGCCAGACACCACACTGATGCCCACCTGGAAAGAGAGAGGAAGGGAGAGACTACCACTTCGTGGGGTTAGACATGGAGGGCGTAACATAAAGTTATCTTAGCAACTTATTGTACTTTTGTCCGCATCTGGACAATATCACACATTAAAGCAGTGACTTATGTTATTGTATCTGATGTTACTGCGTGTAAGTGTGTAAATTAACATTAGCTAACATTAGACTGTGTGTAACCTCTTATGGTAAACATGCTCTGACATCTTATTTTGAAGTTGCTCTTTAAATCTCAGGTTACGTTTCCTGACTTTGCGTTAACACTGATTCAAAATCAGATTTGTCAACATCATAAGTTAGTTAACTGTTGGCTTCAATTAAGTTTCCTATGGGTGCCCGAGTAGCTCAACAGGAATCGAGCTGGAGACCCATAAACAAGAGCTATAGTCCCCAACACAGCAGCCATGGGTGACCCATGGCCATTTGCTGCATGTCTTTGCCCCGACTCGTCTCCTCACGTTTGCTGTCTCTCTCTACACTGTCCTCTATAATAAAGGTTGAAAAAAATGCAATGCAACTGTACCAGCATGCAACGTGGTGTTTCACATAGACAATGAGTGAGTTGTGAGAAATTGCCGCATATAGTGGACATGTACCTTTACACAAGGGGTTGGCTGTACTAGTAATCTGCAACCTCAACACTAGATGCCACTAAATCCTGCACACTGCTCCTTTAAGGGCTTGCATCACCCCTCAAACCTTAAAGTGTAAGAAAATAGGGCTTTTCTCGATAAAACATCATGGTTTATGTACAGATGAAAATTTGTTATCAGATTTAACAAAAAACGAAAGTGTTTCTTGTTCTGATGTTTATTAACAATGTCTAGGTCTATGTATAATCACAGTTACAGGTGTACTCATATATGATTTTAAACCCAAGATACTGTTGGGTGTGACTGAGATGAGATGTTGTACATCCACTATCATTCACAATGAAATTCTATCTAAACACCCTCAGTTTCATGGAAGTAAATGTAGTCCTCGGGTTATTTAAATCATTCAGCTAGTCAGTTGTATGCAAATGTTTCAGTTACCGAAAGGATGATGTTGAGCAGAAACCCGTACTCAACAGTACCTGTACTGTTGTCAGAAAAAAAAAAAAAACTATTTCAGATGTCTTTGTCAGTGTTACTCCATATTAGAAACGTTCCCAATGGTTAACATTAAACAAAGTCTTCAGTTTTAGGTAAATTATTCAGATTTTTTGAAATTCTTTTGTATTTTCTGTACAGTTGTGCTAAAATCATCCCAATCATTCTAGAATGTTTGATTAGATTTTCTTTTTTAACAACTAAATGTCTTTTTCTCCCAAATACAGTTTATCAAGACATCTGATGAAAATGTCTGTAGATCTTTGTACCATATTGTAGAAGAATGCAGTAAAAGTAAATATAACAATGGCAGTGTTTTACAGTATATCGCGGTCCTGCGTCTGATTATTGTGTGTCATATTTGTGATGCTTCTTCACCCTGATCCCAGCTGAAAGTACTGCAAAGAGCTGTAACACCCGTCAACAGTAAACAGTCAGCTGCTGTGCTCTGTGATGATGTGATGGTGGCGATGGAAGGAAGGAGGGGCTGGGAGACTGGCAACACACACACACACACACACACACACACAACACACACACACACACACACACACACACACACACACACACCGGCCGCTACGGGGAAGATGGAGGATGGTGTGGCAGCGGCGGAGCAGACTTCCAGCCTGTAGCAACGTCCCTCCGGTAAACAGGTAAGTGAGCGTGTTGTTCGGGTACCGCTCAGCGTCAGCCGACGCCTCCAACACGATGCGGGACTGCAGAGCTGCCATCACCTCTGCAGACTGGGTTGTTGTTGAGCTGTGCAGTGTCGCCGCTCGGTTTGTTGACTGAGGAGTGGCTACAGCAAAACAGAACGGCTACCGTTCAGAGGAAATGCCATACCGGGATCCAGACGTAAAGAAACGCAGCACTGGCGCCTTGTGTGAGGTTTTCTGCCGGCCCTATGTGCGACAGCTTCCAGTGCTGACATGAGTGACTCGGCCCACAGAGGCCCTGTTGTTCGGCAGGTGCACATCCCCAGAGGGGCTAACCACACTTCACTAGGCTCCTTGGCCTGGTAGAGCCTGCTCTTGTTGCTTTCTGCGTTATGTTTGTAAAATACCAGAACTCACGGTCTTCTTCCATAAGCTCTAGTGATGCAAGAGCCCAGATCAAACAGATGCTGTGCAGAGGCAGTCTGCTTGTTGTTGACAGGATGCTGCAGGATGGTTCCTGGCTACAACACCTTAGTCCAACAGCATTACTGTATATTCCTGATCGATCCTATTGAAATTGCTTTAGGAGATATTGTCATTACATTAAAAAAAAAAAATGAAATAGTGTTTAAAATGCATTGTTAACTTTAACAATTTTCATTAGCAGGCATGCAAGTTTATTTATGGAGCACCCTATCATACACACCGTTTATTCAGTGCTTTATAGGCAGAGGTAAAATACTAAAGATTAATGAATTAAAAACAGTCAGGCAAGTTGAATATTGTGCGTACAAATTTTATAAAATTGAGAAACAATAAGAAAAATAAAAACAGCAAAAATAAAGTGTACAAAAATTTAAATACATCATTTGGGTTAAATGAATAACAATGCATATAATTTTAATGAAAGGTCATGAAATTTCAGACAGACTTCATAAAGTACATCTGATTAGTAAGACAGTAAGAAAAACAAGTCTTTAACTTTTGGCATTTAGTGTCGTAGTTTTACTCCGCCAAGGAACACGACAGAGTTATGTGATGATCGGCGTACATTTGTCCTTCTGTTTGTCTTTCTGTGTGTCTTTCTGTGTGCAACATTACTCAAAAACGGACTAATGGATTTGGATGAAATTTTCAGGGAAGGTCAGAAATTACACAAGGTCCATCTCAGTAATTTTTGGCAGTGATTTGGCTTATAGTCTGGATCCATGGATTTGTTAAGGATTTCTGTATTATTGCAAGATAGTGGCACAGCATCACTGTAACTATGACAACAAGTGAACGCTACGTCTTCTGCCTGCTGACGATCACATGATTGCAATCCTACTACAAATCCACTGCTACAGACTTATCGGGACTTATCCATTGGAAATGATGCAACGACTGAGCAGACTTGGACGAGTACTGCGCTCTTTGAGTGCTTTTCTTGTTTTTAAATGGCTACACTTACAAATTAAAGTTCCATGGGGAAATGATTTCAGGGACATGATGACTGAACACCATTTCACTGTGTCTGCTTTGATCTCTGGGAACCAGTAACTGACCAGTCCCTGCAGACCTTAGAGACCTTCCAGACTAAGCAAACATATCTTAGATATATTTTGGTCCCAGACCATTCAAAGAGTTACAGACATTAAATACAGCCTTAAATTAAACTCTGTATTTAATTGGAAGCCAGTGCAAGAACCTCAGAATCAGAGTAATGCATTCTCTCCTCTTGTTTCTCAGCATTCTTGGAGCAACATTTTGAATGGGTTATGGATGTCTGATGGTCTTATCAGGACGTCCAGTAAGGAGTGCATTGCAGTAATCCACTCTACAGGTAATAAAAGCATGAATGAGTTTTTTATGAACTTGCTTGAACACAGAGTTTCTCTGTTTGTGTTTAATATGCCACAATGAGGTTTTAATTTCAACTTTAATGTCGCTGCTGAACTTTAGATCCTCATCAGTAATTGCATTGAGAATATTAGGAAAATGACAGACTGCTGTTACACCTGAAGTAGCCTGACAAACTGGATAGGTTGCGGGTATAAATCTGCCATTGGTCGATTATCTCACTCGTCATTCTCCCTAGCTGTCCGCATGTTGCAGTTTTCTTCGGCCTGGTTAATAACACTAACAACTTCAGGGCAGCAAACATCCATCCATCCATTATCTATACACCGCTTAATCCTCATTAGGGTCACGGGGGGGGGGGGCTGGAGCCTATCCCAGCTGACTCGGGCGAAGGCAGGGGACACCCTAGACAGGTCGCCAGTCTGCCGCAGGGCTACATATATAGACAAACAATCACTCTCACATTCACACCTACGGGCAATTTAGAATGACCAATTAACCTCAGCATATTTTTGGACTGTGGGAGGAAGCCGGAGTACCCGGAGAAAACCCACGCATGCACAGGGAGAACATGCAAACTCCATGCAGAAAGATCCCAGGTCCGAGCTGGGACGTGAACCAGGGATCTTCTCGCTGCAAGGCGAAAGTGCTAACCACTACTCCACTGTACAGCCCCGGGCAGGAAACAACCTACCTAAAAATGAAAGCAAAACTGAAAGTTTTGCAGTGGATTATATCGTGCAGTCAGGCAGGTCTCCTTATTTTTTGTGGTGGGTTATTAATTTTAATCACCCTGTCGCCCTGTAAGCAAATGTACCACCACAACTATTCCAGTCGTTACTGTTTTGAGGGAACACTGAAGCGTTTTTCCTTTGTTTAGCCACGCCCACACAATGACTGTGATTGGCTTAGAGAAACACAAACAAGCAAAGGCGTTTTTCTCCCTGTAGCAAAAATAATAGTGTGGTGCAGCACACAAATATGTTCCACAGAATGGGCTGGCCAAGCAAGACTATACCTAAAATTGTGTAGCTAAAAGTGTGATTTTGAGACACCCACCCTCAGGCATCCTCACATTCTCTCACTGTTCAAACAAATGTCCCACCAAACAGCAGGAATTGTCACTACCCCCGACTGAAAGTTCTAGTAATTTACAGTACCAGTTATAATTGTATACACACCCACTCATTCAAGGATTTTACTTTTTTTTTTAACAGTTTTTTATTAAGAACAACACTGAAGACATCAAATCTGTGATTTAAGAAAGAGGTATGCAGTAAACAGTGAAGTATAAACAAAGTTTAAAATTTCTTTTAAGTGTCTTCAGACTAGCCTCCTTTTGCTTTGTTTGTCACCTGGAGTGCTTTTCCAGCAGTCCTGAGGGAGTTCCCACAAATGGTGAGCACTTATTGGCTGCTTTTCCTTTACTCTGCGCTCTAACTTGTCCTAAACCATTTCGGCTGGGTTTAGGGATAGGGACTCTTTTGTGGAGGCCAGGTCATCTCGTGCAGTACTCCATCCCTTTGGTTCTTGGTCAGACTGCACCCTGAAGGTGTTTTCTCTTGTTGTCCTGCTTGAAAATACATATAATGATGGTTCCACTGAGCTCAAACCAGATGGGAGGCATGTCATTATAGAACGGTGTGGTAGCCATGTTAAGTGTTGCAGTGAATTCTGAGTGGATGGGGAACAGTGGCAACAGCAAAAGCAAAACACTGCCTTGCACAACTGATGGTCCCAAACACGTTAAAAACAAAAGAAATTTTATCAGCTGACTTATTACAAGACTCACCTGCTAACTGGAAACTATTCCAAGTGACAACCGCATGAAGCTAGTTGACATTTTGCCAATAGATTCAGATTCAGACTCCCTTATTGTCATTTAGTAATTAACATCTCAGATGCTATCACATGATGAAACTACGATGCACTATACGGATAAAAACACAGAATAAAAACAGAGTAAAAGATGCATGGAATGAATAGTATGCCAATAACACATGCAAATAGTGTGTAAAGCAGTAATCAAGGCAAACAGTGGCTACTTTGAGGAATACTAAAATATGAAACATATTTTGCTTTGCTTTGACTTGTTTTGCTCACTGCATAATTCAATACAGGCTCCAGAGTGCAACATTTTGGTTGCACAGGCAACCAACAGTCTGTCATTTGCAGCTGAATATTTTCATTTGTCACATCAGTAGACCTGACGACTGGGATCCTTCTGCTTGGAGTTTGCATGATCCCCCTGTGCCTGCATGGGTTCTCCTCAGGTTCTCCAGCTGCATCACATGGTCCAAAACATGCTGAGGTTAATTAGTAATTCTAAATTGTCCATAGGTGTGAATGTGAGTGTTCTTGGTTGTCTGTCTCTCGGTGTTGCCCTGTGATGAACTGGCAATCTGTCCAGGATGAACCCTCCCTTCACCCTAAGTCAGCTGAGATAGATTCCAGCACACCTGCAACCCTACAGAGGATAAAAAAAGAAAATGGATGTATGGATATTTTGTGCACAGTCTGAGTACACATATCAGTGATGTTTGATGTGCTGCTTAGTTAAGGCGTTTTGCCTTATTACAGACAATACTGTATCCCATGCTGAGTCTTTTTGGATGTTTTGGTGTCCCGCATCCATCACACAGTTTGATCTCAGCTCATTCAACTGGCTTGCTATAAACACTGTTGATGCATAATTTCTGAGCAAAACCATGGGGACATCAGGTCACTCTTGGTTTGGAGAGGAGTCAGCTGACTGTTTAGTTTGGCCAGTAACCCCCAGTAAATATGAGTGCACTGTTGACCATACAGTAATAAACCTACCACTATAGTCTCTGCTACTAGCTCCACTCCCTCTGTCAATGCCCATTTTCAGCTCCTTTGTGCCAGTCTCCTGTTGGAGAGCATCTGGACTGGGCAGCTTATTGCATAGTGATTTTTCTTTATTGTTTGTGGCACAGCACCCTCTTCACAATGCTGAAGCCCACTGGTTACACTGTGTAAAAAAAAAAAAAACTGTCCTGGCAAACTTAAATGAAAAAGCTGGGAGTACCAGTATAGCCAATGCAAAAAAGTTGTTCTGGAGCGCTGTCATATGTGTCATTTCGTAATTTTTATAACCTCAGTTGGGTTCTACAATGTAGAAATTAGTCACAATCGTGTGATTTGTGCAGCTTCAGATAATGGAAGCTTAAGAAAATGTCCATAACAGGTTAGATTAATGAGGCTCACCAGTAATATCTCTTCTTCTACTGAATATTCTGGTCTTGCCGAAACATAGGTCCACTAGTGCTTCGTTTGTTGCTTACAGCTGATGGTAGAATTCTGTACTCTCAGCTTATGAAACACTGTAACGCTAACCTTGTCACATGCAGATTCACCGTTTATAAGTCACAAATTGTTTTGTTACACACTGGCTTCATCAGGTTGAACATACAGCTTTTTTGTGTGAAGTTTATTATTACAGGAACTCTACAGTTTTGGTACTTATAGTCTTTTCAAATTATTGTGTGCATGCATGTGCTCAGGGTGATAGTAACTCATCATTCAACAGCAATATAATGATAATAGGATATAACAGTGAAAACATAACTTACTGTAGTAAATTACACTGAAATAACAGTCATCATTAAACTGTTCTTTAAAACCATTTGCTCCCACCATCATCAAACAACAACATAGAACTGAATTTCACTCTTGTTGGTAGTCAGAGGTAGGCAGCACTTGCCTGTCAAGGGGGGCAATACATTTTTATTTGTAATTAGATTAATGAGTGAGGACCACAGCAGCATTTAACCAGACCCAAAATGCATTTGCAGCTATGAAAATCCTGTTTAACTAACAAATCATTTCCGTGCGATTCCTGGAGTAATATATGGAGTCAGGCTCTGTTCACTGTCAAATTTTTTTTAGACTCTCCCTCTCAGCATGACTGAATGTCTCTGTCTGCTCCTGTGTGCCTCCGTTGTGACCGTATGAGCTAGCCGAAATACAAACCAAGCTGACACTAAATCTGGCTCTAACTCGGTGCCGATCCCCTGCAGATCCATCAGGCTGTAGCCAGCTTGTGGGTAGGGATGCACCGATCCGCATTTTTTCACCTCCGAACTGATCTCAATATCTGAATTTGGATTTATACCGATACTATTCCGATACCAGAGTTCTGTTTTCTTTAATATTATTGTTGATGTTATATGAGGCTGTAATAGCTATACTCCTCTCTACAGGCAAGTACGATATTGATTTGTTGATGCTACAAGATCCAGTATACCTAATTTGTGTTGATCAGATGAAGCAACCCTTTGTATTTTATTTGGAGAGGGGTAGTGTTAGAGAAGGTTACCCTTTGTGTGTATCTATCTTGGATTTAATCAATATTGACAGTCAATTTGAAACCCTTAAAGCCGTGTGTCCACCAGATGCGATTTTCCTGCACGTCAACGCACCACATCTGAAAATCACATGGATGGCGGGCGGTCACTAGCAGGCCACAACATTGTCACGTGACAGCGCTTTCAGCTTGACGGTCCGACAGATGAGTCGGATAAACACAGCGGCTCAGCCGCAAACTTTCTCTTTTATTTCGAAAACACTTCAGCGAAAAGTATCTCTGAAAGCATTTGAGGCGAGAAATAAGCTGTGTAGTAGCTGAATCTGTCCTTTTAGGTCAGGGATGGCTAGTTTAGATGTTTGAGGACAGTTTCACGATGCATGAAATCAAGTACAAGTCAAGTCTACTTTATGCAAATAAGCTCTGGGTAAGCACACCAGAGCGCAGCTGGAAATACACCACATGTTGCATGCTGGTCCGGTTGGGGTGCGTTTCCAGCTGCTATCTGGTGTGTTTACCCGGAGCGCAGGTTATTTTCAGAGTTTCGACTTGAAAGAGCTTAGAAAAGCCACCACTCTTTGTCAGTCTTTTGGACATTGCCTCACCATTTGTCAAAAGTCCAGTGGAGTGCATAAATTGTAAAAGGCTCTCTTCAGGGAGAGAGTTTTTTGATACTGGATCCTTTGACTTTTCCCGAGTATGTTCTCTATGAATGAGAGATTCTCAGCTGAGGGAACACGCTACGTATGCAAACTAGTCTGGTGTACGTTTCTAATGTCACAAAAACAAGTAGTGCAAATACAGTTTCCCAATCAGTCTGTATTGTTTTTTTTTTTCCCAAAGAAACCTACATGCATTTAGTTTGTGATGCAGAAAATCTAAGTAAGAATACTACGTGCTACAGCATCTGTAAAGTTGTTCTTGCTCTGGTTGAGCCGCTAAACATGTTTGTTTTTTTACTCTGGCCATTTGCCTACATTGGCTATTAAGGAAGGCTTTTATAAAGTTGCAGGTAGTCTACATTATTTTTCACTTCATTATTAAATAGAATCATGGTTAGTTGGATGTGAATTCTAATATACGGATCTAACACGTTCCTCTCCCTGTGAAGGAGGTCAACAAGTGAAGCTACTTCATCATGCTAGTAGAAGCCTATAGGCAGACAACCAAAAGACTTTGATGTATACATTAAGAAAACTTGAGTCCAACCTCACGAGATACGTTTAAGATGAAGTTGCACCCATAGGCCTCTCTGTGTACACAGACAGCCTATCCTCATCAGTGAGCTCCACCTGAAAAAATATTTAAGAGGATTGTTTATTCAAACTCATCAGAAACAGGGATAGGAGTACATGAAAACTTGCTTAGACATTTACCTCTGTGAGTGAGTCCAAAAGGGTGTGCTTCGTGTGATTTCCAAGTATCCTTCATCACAAGACAGCGTCACACCTAAATTTACTTCTTCAGTATATTGTTTAGGAATGCTGTAGGATATCAAGTTTAGAGCTACAATGTATCATTGTTATGCTAGAAATAAAAGGCTGTCGTTGGAGTAGACAAATTAACTCACAAATTTACACGATCAACAATTTTTTGCCAGATTGCTCCCTTGCCTTATTTGCAGCAACAGTGTTGCTTTTTGCAATTATATAGTTAGCTGGGTTGACAAAGACAGTTGATAATCACCTTCATGATACTCATACCTGATTAGGGCTTTAGTTTTTGTCAAGCTAACTTATACAAAGAGAGCCCTCAGATCTCTTGTTCCAAGCCCGGAGAGTTTTGCAAAGTGGTAGCAGAAACTGATAGCAGAATCCAATATATTTTCCAGGCAGTAAATGAAAGTCGAAGGATATGTCCAGTTTGAGTGATGTCCGAACCAGGGTTTTATACAGAGGAGTGTAATTGGTGGCAGGTGAGTCAGCCTCTGCCTCTGCTGGTGTTTGCACTTGCTGCTGATTAGGCAGCAGTTCACTATGACAGGGAGAGAGGGAAGGAGGAGCAGAGACTGCAGCCAATCAGGGCTGAGGCAGGAATCCTGACACTGCTCCATTTCATTATGGAATAGGTATTATCTTGCTGTAGATGAATTGTGTAATATTTAGTTTTACTGAAGTGTCTTTCTGTTGGTTCAAAATATTTGGATTTTATTTTCCTCCAACAATTGCAGATGAGGGTTAAGGTGGTATATCTTGAAAAATTAGAAATGTTTCTATTAACATTGTCGTTTGTTTGATTTTTAGATCCATCTAGTGGTGAGCAGCACTGCTGCCTACAAGCTTTAATTTCAGCCTGTTTGCCACAGGTCATCTGCCTTAGGTTTTTTTGGGCAGAGGTTTTGGTAGCCTGCAGTCAGCCTATCTGCTCAGACTAGGGCTGGCCCAAATAGCAGTTTCTGGGCTCCAGATATTTCGCCCCCGATTAATGGCGAATATCTGAATCTTCGGTTGGTAACGTCCGATGGAGGTGGGGTCCTAATATTCGGATCTCAAAATAAATATTTGGATACCACCGTCACGACTGCATATTCGAATATTCGGGTCCAGCCCTAGCATAGACTGGATGATAAAGTAAGTGGACATCTTGGCAGACACGCAAAAGAACCTTTTGATACAGACAAATAGAATTTGTTTGTTTGGGAAGGTTCCTGCTGGTTCACTGCTGTATCAGTTAAAATCAGTGAAAAGCTATCAGTGAGAAATGTTTCCCCCAAGATGCTATTGAAGCCTGTGAGAGCTGTACTATGAAGCAAGTTTGGCATAGCCAGGCTTTCTTTGTGTAAGCTGGCTCAATAAAAACTGAAACCCCAGTCAGAGATAACAGATATTTAGAAGGTGGTTGTCTGCTTTCTTTGTTAACTCAGATTTTTTGCTTCAGGCTCTGAGTGCGTTCACATAAAAGAAGGCATTTTCTGCATCATGTGACTCTTCCTCCATACAAAATGAAACTCTGGTGTCTCACCTATTTTAGTTGTCAGGCATCTTAAATGGACAACAATGAGGAATATAAGAAATGCATGATGTTGTAAAGCACTTTTTCTGTAAATGATGCAAGTAAGGGATGCTGGTAGAAAACTGATAAACATTTAATGTATGTATTTACAGATCAATGCAGCTGCATATTTATAACTTAGAGCTGTTAAGCTTTAAACTTCATATATCGAATTGTCAGGAAGCAATTTGGTTAAAAGGAGACATTCGTTACAGCCGATTTAAATCCTAAACTCTGACTATAACCTGCTCTAGACAAAGTTAGCTCCACAAAATAAGTTGTTTTGGTGATCTTTCCAGGTTGACAGAGAGCTGCCACCTTCACGACACTGAAAAGTCAGACTTTAAGCCCAACATACCTCTCTAACCCACCACTCTTGCCACGTATTATGGCCTCCTCAGTATGACAAATATATGAAAAGATGGTGGCTTGATGGATCCATTTGGTAATGGATATTTTTGCCCTTGGGCATTTAAGACAGCCTCAGACAAGTACTCCATCCTTTAACAACACACATTGTCATTTCCGAAGTAGTGTAATCTCACATAGTTGCCTCATTACCTCACCTCTTTACCATTCTAGGATAGGGTAAAAAACACTGGCTTTTTTCTCTGTTTTTATAAACTGCACTGGGCGGCGCTAAGCCTGCAATGCAGCGTTGTGTCCTTGGAAAGTAGCTATGGAAAAGTGTATTGGTCGAACATTTGCACTTACGGAGGCAAGAAAAGTAATTAAAATGGCTAATTCACTGGAAAAACAATAGTGAGACTGCCTTACTGCATAATCCAAATCTCTGGCAAAATGTGAAATTTTCTGTGTGTAGGTTACTGCTGGGATGTTGATGTTTCTTACTCAGTTTTTAATTTAGGAGTGGTAAAGTTCCATGTGTCAGCAAATGCTTCAAAAACCAGGCCTGGTCTGTAGACTAGTTTTACCCGTATTACATGACTGGTCTGCGTATGAAAATATTTTATTCTAGCTTACCCTCTCAGTATTGATTGGTTTATTTTTTTTTTACAATGCTCTTCTTCAATCTCTGTACTGGTATGCTGTGGTGAAGAAGGATGACTCTGCACCCTGAATCTGGTTCTGTCTGAGGTTTCCTCCCACTAAAAAGGATTTCCCCCTACTTATGTTGTCAGGTGTTTTTCCATTAGGGATTTGGTCAGGGGTTTTAATGCTATTTTGTTTTTGAGGTGGTTTGGTCTGGTGTGTATTTTTAGGAGCACAGAAGCTAGACAGAATTGATATCACAAGAATATGGTAAGAATTTTACAGGCAACAGTGTGTCTCTCTATGATCCTCTTGTTTCAGCCAGTTCTTACTTATAGTCTGGGTGCAGAAAGATGTGTGATAGGTGTAGGTTACTTTGTTGTTTGGTAATGCACATTGACAGCCAAGACATGATAGGACCTACACCTTCTGGTGCCTGTTTGTTTAGTTTCACAACAAGTATTAGGTCACACAAGTAATTTTCAGGCCCTTTAGGGGGAAAGTTTACCTTCATAATCTCACACTTTTCAAAAAGAGTCCTTCTTTTTAACATATTACATATGTTCTACCTGCACACATGCTCCAAGTAGACCATTGAGTGTAAGAGAGAGAGACAGAGACAGTGAGAAATAGTTACAGCCTAGCCTACTGCACGCAATTTTTCTAAGAGAAGTTTATAACTTAGAACACTGTCTTGTCATGTTTTCAAGTGTGTGAAGTACTTAATGTTGAATATTCTAATAACCACCGTTGCTTTGAATATATTGAATGTGTCTGAGGGAAAAGAAGGCCTAGAAACTGTGTAAGGATGGCTGAAGGGTTGATCAGAAATCACAAAGTGTAACCTGTAGCTTTGTTGTGAAGATATATGCCTTCTAGGAGATGAAACCTGGAGTGCTCAATGCATAATGATGTATACTTAAGGTATTATAACTTTTAACGTATATTGAAATCATAGGAACACATACAAGTATATTATGCATGAAATCTGTCTAAACATAATGAGGGTAAGATGTGGGTCTAACATGTCTGTACATATTCTCTGTGAAACATGACCTAATGATAACCTAATGTGCATGTCCACAGTAAAGTGTAACCTCAAAATGAAATATATTTGGTGACAAGATCCCACCAATAGATTTAGAAAGGTATAATGGGGTCAAAACTGCCACTCCTATCATACTATCACTCCTGTAGGCATGGAAAAATGGCCAACTCTCACGCTATAAAAGACGGCGCACAGCTGAGTATCCTTAGTTCTTCTTGGGGTGTTATATCACTGCTCCGAATTACTCCTGGATTTTTTTGTCGATAAATAAATCCTGCTGCCCTCCGAATGCCGGCTTCTCGTGGAGAATTTTTTGATGATCTTTAAAGAAACTTTTTAGACGTTTGAACACAGTCAAGTCATAGACACTGGCCTTGATTTGTAACTTAGTTTACACTTTATCAGTGCATCAAGATATATTATATTAGGATTTGGCACAATATAATTGAATTGACAGGCACTATGGTTGTGCAGTGGTTAGCACTGTTGCCTCACAGTTGATCATATTTCAATTTGTTTCCATTCCACAATGTCCTCCTAAATTGATGTCAAGTTGAACAAGGAACCCAGATGCAAACAGAGAACACAGCAGATGGAAATCAATACTAAAGTGTCTAATTACAAAGCGCAAAAATGAGAGGTAATGTGTACTAGGGGAACTGGAAGTGAAACTCAAAACTGCAATCTCAAGAGTGACAGGAAGCATAAACTTAATAATAGCCATTTAAAGAAAGCTAGACAATTGTCTCATGTCGCCTAGAGATGATCTCTTGTATTTATGGTAGCATTATGACAAATAGGGAAGAAAATACGAGTTTAAAAATATCACCCTTAAGTTAAGTACACCTTTGTCTTCATTTTTTTTTTTTTTTAATTTTATTATCCCTTATTAATCCCACAAAGGGAAATTCTGATTTTCGCATCTCTCCCCAACTGGGGGAGAGCGACGGGTCAGCCGCGGTACAGCGCCACTGGAGGAGGAAGGGTTAAGGGCCCAACAGTGGCCACATCGGGGCCTCTGTTGAACCTCTGACCTTCTGATCAGTCGTCCAGAGACTTAACCGTTGCGCCACCACTGCCCCCAAAAACATTCTGCAATGGCCGGGAATCGAACCCGGGTCAACTGCTTGGAAGGCAGCTATGCTCACCACTATACCACCATTGCTAATTTAAGAAGGGTCTGGTCTTGAACCAGTGACCTGCAGCTCCACAGGTAAACCCTTAACTCACTGAGCTACAGATCAGATATATTAATATTAATCAGATCATGTATATTAATATGTTTTCATTGTAGTAAAGGAAGTGATCAAGCTAATGACCAAAAGATGTTATTATTTCTCTCTAATTCTAAAAGACTACAGCACTGAGGGCGAAAAAAAAAAAAGCTTTGGCTGTTCGTAACAATTCCAACATAAGCATTCTAATATTTAAAATATTTCACTCCTAAGTCATATTTTGATTATATTTTGGATGTCACATCTAGTGCTTTTTGTTACACCAGCAAACCGAAACAGATTCTGGTAAGCATAGGTCACATACATCTCATCATTTCAATTGCATTTTCCATCAGTTAAATTCCATAACAGCAAAATGATGAAGGTGCAGGGAATAGAACAATGTTCAAACACTATAAGGCAAGCATATTATATATGAAGGAAACTGAAACTCAATGTACAAGTAAAGAACTATACTTTAAACTTTGTAATGAGAACTTCACCCCTCTATCGGGAGCACTGAGTCTTTTTCTGCATGTTGTTATCCTCTCCTTTCTTGACATGTCTAATGTACCTTCTTCAAAATGACAAATTAATAATAAAACATGACATTCTTTATAATAATAGCAATAATAATAGTAATAATAGTAAGAGCTAATAGTAATGTAAGTTTGTAATACTATGTTTGAAAACTGTTTAATGTCATTACAGTAGCACAATATGTATATATTACATGAATTTTTATTTGAAATAAAGTCTATATAAACGTATGGCAGGGGTAAGAAGCACCCTATGATCCAGAGTCAGACCCTAAGGTGTTTCTTCCAATTAAGGTAATAGCTAGGTTGTAGTATTCAGCTTATTTGATTAGTTATTATAATGGGATTTGCTACACAGCTACAATGTTTTTTTTTTACAAATGGATTTATTCAGATGTTAATTATATTCCTTCAATTTATATTAAAATCACAAATATAGATCTTGACTGACCAAAACTCTAGAACACTGTACTAAAATGTTGTGGCGTTAAAAACACTGAAATGAATAACATTAATCATCTTGTTACAAAGCAGTATTCTACTGGGAAACCTTGTGTCCTGATATTCGTTGGACAGTGCCCCATGCCCCACAGCAAAAACGTCTTGAGAAGCATGACAAGAGGCCAAGGACTTCAAACTTGTGAGATCCGCCTATCTTCTCAGATTCTGTAAACCTTCCATGTTTGTTTTCAATAAACGTTCAAATGACCCAGTATCTGAAAAAATCAACAACGAAAAAGATCAGAACCTGAAATGCTAGGCCCTGTGACATACACATACGCAATAGTAACTACACAGCAGAATAGAAAAGACAAATTAAATTATACCCCAGTACTAATTTAATAGTACCACAAATTGAGAAAATAATCTTAAACCGGAAATGCATCCTTTCGGTAATAAGTCCAAGACTGATGTTGAAAGCCATATTTTCCTGGTCTTTACCAGCTATAGTTTTGTAGCAGCTGGACATGGGAAGGAAGTGAAATGGTTGGGAAGGTGGGGGGACACTGCTGCGTTCTGGAGAGGTCACTTCCTCATCTGCCCTCCCGCAGAGAGCAATTATGTTTGTGGTTTCCATGACAGCCAGTGGTCATGCTGCCTGTGAGAGTGAGAGAGAGGGGAGAAGAGGCAATGATGTGCCAGCCTTTAAGTTTTCTCTCTTCTAATCAATGCAACTGTCTGGTAAACAGTAACATAAACACTCTTACTGAGTCACATACACGTCACCACATGACGGGGCTCTATTAAAGAGGATCATTGTTAAGTCAACATAAATCATAATGTAAAAGACAAAAGACCCCAGCAAACATCAGCGCTAACTTATTTAACTGCTGCATTCTAAACTAAAGCTGTCACGGTGCGTGGGGAATTTGAACCCAAAGTGAGAGAGAACAGAGCAGTCGGCAGGCAGGTCGCAATTATAGTGGTTTATTTACAAAATAACATTACCAAAAACCCCAAGGCAACCACTCAACTACAGGTGAGGGAGAGGGGAAGACAGGCTTCAGGGGAGCGGCAGTCTGGCGAGGCTCACGCCGGTGCTCACCGCATCCAGGGGAGAGCGCAGCGGTGGCGGCGGCCAGGGGAGACGCCAAGACCTCCTCGGGGAGCGGGGTCAGGTTACGGGAGCAGTCAGAGGTCCACGTCCCCTATCTGGGGGACGGCTTCCAAAACCTCTCTCAGGAGGCTTTCTAGGGGGGAGTCCAGGTCCTCTCTCCAGAGGATCATCTGGAGGGGAAAGGCAAGCTGCTCCAGTGTTGCACCATGTGTCAGCAGTGGAGACCAACAAGAACAGGAGGATGATCCGGCGCTGTACTGCACGCGGCGCCGATCTTTATAGCAGGGGATGATTGGACCAGCTGCAGGTGTGCCTCTGGTGCAGCTGCTCTGCATCCGCGCTAATCTCCAGCAGGGGGCGCCGTGACAAAAGCACTGCTATGTCTGATCAGTCTCATAGTGACGCTAGGATGCCTGTGACTAACTCTTGCTCATCAACCTAATGATGAAACATATAAGCACAGGGTTCATTGACAGAATATTTAATTTTTTTACCTACGCAATATCCACTTTTAAGTTTATTTTTTACCATTCTTACCGTGAGACACACAAGGTGTGAACAAAAAAATTTTTGTTTTGAACTCTGGTTCAACAGTCTAACCGTGACATATGAATTTCTGGTGCATGACCATGTGAAGGTTAAAGAAAACGATGACCTGACATGCCTTGTTTTAGAAACTGCAGCCACTTCCACCATGAAAACTGCTGTTTCTTGTCTCAGTGGTAGCCACAGACCCACACCTCGTCACCAGTTTTGATTATCATCAAAATTTGATCATCCCAGCTGCTGAGAGAGAAAGAGATGTATTCTTCTCTCCTCCAGTTTGTGGTCAGTGGAGATATCACAAATGGCCATCTAGCACTGGCTATGTTTTAATAGCTCCAAAAATAAACATTGACTGGCTCCTGGAAAAGATCTTAGTAAAATATTTAAAATGTTAGCACATTCTTGAATCGTGAGAATATACACTACCAGTCAAAACTTTGGACATGCCTTCTTGTTCAGTGCTTTTTATTTATTTGTATTATTTTCTACTTTGTAGATTAATACTGAAGATTAACACTTTTTTAGTTTACAGCATAATTCCATATGTATTCTTTTATAGTTTTGATGTCTTCAGTATCAATCTGCAATGTAGAAAATAATTAAATAAAAACCATTGAATGAGAAGGTGTGTCCAGACTTTTGACTGGTAATCTATCTGTTAACCCTTGATCCTTTACCAAACACAAAAAAAAATGTCCCTAACCTTCACATATTCTTATGTTAGTTGCAAGTGACAGATTTAATGACAAAAGTTATGTCAAACATCCTGATGGAAGGAGTTGTCAAAAAGGTGTAACAAATCCAAAAACGGGAGCATTAAATTAGTGCTAGAAGTCCATTTATGCTTGGTAGCAGCTCAGAGAATAGCCACGAGTACTGTATGAAGTGGAGCTGTAGATTGCCTCCAGGGGAGAGACGTGATGTTGGATCTCTTCTTGCTTTTCATAGCAACATGTCACTTTCTTGTCATTTCAATAGAGCATTATATTATCAGCTACTACAGTCTTTCAACATGCTAGTGCAATTCTGTCTTCAATATGTTTGCTGGACAAGACTGGGAAGTTAAATCGAGTTCAGTTGCAGTGAAGGCTCAGCAGATGGAGTAGTAGGCTCATGGCTGTGTGTGGGCAGACACTTCAAATGACTCCCTGATGCTCATTTCCGTCTAACGGTTGTAGCTCCTCTATGTTGTGCTACCCAATGTGCTGGACTGCAGCAGCCACTATTACAGTTTGTCCAGATCTGTCATCCAGCACAGTGTCAGTGTTCCATGCTCTCTTTCTATGGCAGAGCTGGACAGGTCCACCTTTAGCCTGACACACCCTCAGTGGCTGGCATAATCCAGATATACCACAGTGGTAGGTGCACTAACAGCAGGGAGGCTCAACTTGACAACACATGCCACTTCATGAAGTACCGCCTAGCGCTGTTCATTGCAGGTGGAGCAGAGCTTCTTTAGAGTACAGTCCTTTAAAGTCGAGCCACACCCACACTATCAACACTTTCATTTATTATTAATCCAAGCAGGGTGTTCTTCAATGGTATTGAGGTGTTGATCATGAGCAATAGAGGATTACACTCAGTATGTTTTATAGCATTCTCTCCTCATGCTCGTGGGTTGAACTGTCTTTGATTTAGAATTTGGAGGAGCTTTATGTTGCCAGTAAGATGTCTGTGGAAGCTTGACCACTGTGGAGTCACTGCTGAGGTAGAAAATGACTGGTTTAACACTTTGAGCCTTTGGCAGATTTCTTATCTTTCTATGCAGTATCAATGGACTCTGGTTGGACTCTATTGCATGTCAGGAATCAGGGATTGTTTGTGTCCCTTTATACAACCATTCAGTAAGGCCTTGCAGGGTATTAACCTACTCATTACTGCTGCAGATCATGGCCATTGTTAGATAGTTCTCAGCAAAGCTATCCCTACAGCTACTGGGCAGGTGCTGAGGAGTGTGTCTTTGTGAGATCCAAATATTAGTTTAAACTAGCCAAGACCATCCATGTGTCTCAACATTACCACCAGTAAATGCAGATGAGAACCCTTGGAACCCATATGCATCAGCAATTTTCACTTCAGGTGAGTCTAAAATGTAAATCAATTCTCCTTGGCTCAGCTGAACATACTCTTGAAATAAAGCATACATTACACTGTTGTTCACTCAGATATCTCTTTTCCACCTGACAGCCACAAGGCAACTTAACATGATCAACAAAATTTATTGGTACTATCCTCAGTTAAGAGCCTATCAAGTAAGCTATCGAGGCCACTTTTCAATGCTAAAGTCACTTTCTCTTCCAGAACTGAATTGAGGCAGTTTAGGCTTTACAGTGCCATATGGTGCAGTCATGGTCTTTTCCTTCATGTTTAGTACTGCAGGATTGTTGAAGGGGACGCTGTATCCTTGGACTGAAGATCTGGGGTACATAGATGCAAGCTGAGGTTGGTATGCTGCTGTCTGAGGCCACGGCAGGTATTGTGGTGGTTGAACCATAGGGAGCTGGTCAGTGTGGTGCTAAAAAAAAGCAACTCTAAACCATTTAGGTGGCTGTTAAGTAAGTACAGAAAAGGACTGTATTTTTAGCCCAGGGTGGCTGAATGGTGCAGGTGCAAATCCTGGCGGTGGCCCAGTTCAAGCTGAGCAGTTGCCTGATGAGCATACCGAGCAAAGCTCAGCTGTTGTGGTGCTGAACAGGCTGCAGTGTGGCTTGTACAGGCTGATGTGGAGAGTGGACATGGTGAGGGTGCAGCTTGAACAAGATGTGGTACAGGCTGAAAGGGTTAAGGTTCAAGCCAGAGAGGTTAAGTTGGTGGTAGTGCTTTCTCTGTTCAGCGAACTGATTTAGATGATGCCACGCTACAGGCACTCAGGCTGACCTGATGGGCTGAAATTTTTTCTAAGAATAGGCTTTATTGGACCTTTTTTTAAAGCAATTTTTGGAGTAAAGACAGGAAAGTCCACTGTGTTGTGGTGGGAACTTTTCATACTAGTACATGGGATACCTGCTCAACCAGGTGACTTAGTATAATGCAATGTAGCACAATCTGACTCAACCAACTAATAACAATAGAAAATAATAGACTGTGTGACTATAGCCTAGCTGTGCACAAGTGGCCTAATTTTCCTAACACAGGGGTCTAACACAGCAACTCCTCTACGTCAGCTAAAGTGTTATTTCTTAACAAGAGGGGGTTGGCAATCAGGACATATCAGTAAATCAATTAAATATTATACCATCAAATGACCACAAGGGGTCAGGGCATGAACATTAATATCACACTGGCTTCAACAAGTTGAAGGACACATGACCAGGCTAGACTGTCAGGAGTTAGTTCAACATGCTGCTGAGTTTCTTTCTTTTTTTCATTTCTTGTGTCATTCTTAGCAATGTGACAGATACAAACTACCTCAGCTTAGAAAACATTGTCAAAGAAATAACACCCAGTAGTATAAAGAAGACAAGTTGTAGTATAAAAACTGGATTAAACAAGCACCTCATGGGCGAAGCTAATAGCCAGTTAATCACCACATTAGCTTCTAACATTGCAGTACTTGTACTGACAATTTGTATTATTGAACTATGAAGATGTCATTAATGGTACTTTGTCGCTGATGCACACTGTTTTCAGATAGGATAATAATTGAAGCACAGACTGAAGTATTCCCATAGTTGAATGGGAATGATGTGCACTGATTGTATCCCAACAGGGTAGTTTTTACAGGTCTGTTTCACACATACTTCCTCAGCACTTTATTCGTGTGTCAATTTCATTCATGCACAACACAAGCATTTAAAAAATGAGAGAAATATTGCAATATCGGAAGATAAATGGTACAAAATGTGTGTCCCACAAGTCCTGACAAAACTTAGTATATACCATCTGCTAAACGTCAGGGTGGCATATTTCACAAATGATTAGCAAATTATATGAGAGAAATACACCTTTAAACATAAAATACAGAATGCTACAAAAACCTGCAGAGTCTGTAAATACATTACTCAATACTCGTCAATATGACTGCCTTACTGTGTATAAGTTGCTGATGTCCTTTTCAAGAGAACTTGGAATGGTCAGTAGCTGGTGTATTTTTCTGGAACCATAACCTGCTTAAAGCAAGTAAGACATTTAGCATAATTTACCATGGCGATGTACCTCAGTAAGAAGTAAACTGCTGTGTATAGTACCAAAAACCTAGAGGTAAACCTGATGTTACCTTAGTTATCTCCAATCCTGCTGCATAGTACAGACCTCTGGTGACAATCATAAGACTTCTGGACCTTTCTCTCATGTTTGTCCCTTTTTGTTACTCATATTTTCTTCCTTTCTCTCTGCCACCTTTCCTCACCAGCAACCTTTCCCTCCTGATGATGGGCTCTTAAAATCGTTCTCTGACACGACTAAATAAACCAGAATCAGACTGCCATGAATCCCCATGAGATGGAGCCTGGTCAGAAAATGATGGAGGAGACTGATGTTCCTCCTCGCAATCAACACAACAGCAACAACAGCCGTTCCCGTAACCACAGCAACCAGGAAAAATGCTACAGACGCTCTGAGGCTTTAGCTGGAGGAAGTACTGGTGGCAGAATCAGGGCACCACAGATGCGCAAGCCACAGGACGAGTCAGAGACAGAGCTTCAACATGGAGCTCAGTCTTCTCAACCACAGCAAATTCAGCCCATTCCTCGACCTGCAGTGACACGTTATCGCAGACAGGGGGACAGCGAGGCTCGGATCAGAGCCCAGCAGCAGAGGCACAGACAGAGGCAGCAGAGAGAGGCAGAGAGAGCACAACACTCAGCACAACAGGAAAAGCAGCACCATGCAGAGATGACCCAGGAAGATGAACGAGAAAGAGACGATTCAGTACTAGCCCGTTCAGCAAGTACTGAGAGTGGCTTCCACACCCATACTGACCGGGCCGAGGGAGACGATGGTCTAGTGATGATGTCTCTGGAGCCTGAGGGGCAGCCAGAGGTGGAAAATGAGGCGGGCAGCTATGGGCTACAACTACAGTCCAAGGCAGAGGGGTACACTGAAAGTGCAGAAACTGAACAGCAGCATCTTCATTCACGTTCCAACTATCCTTCTCAGCTCCCGCCCCTTCCACGTGAACCCTTGCCTAATGTCCAAAATTTACAAAGAGACGATGAAGCAGAGGAAATACTGAATGCCGGATACTCCAACTATGTCCTTACCCAGCCCCTCAGCCACTCTGGGGAAAGGTCCAATGTCTCAGCTGATCTGAACTTGGAAAGTTTAGATGCCTATTCTGAGCCATATGAGATTTATTCACTCTCTGAGCATGTTTACGAAGAAATCTGTGATGCTCCGACGTTAGTTTCATCTGATGCAGGTGGGGCAAATGATACAGAGTCTCTCCAACAAGCAAGGGCTGGGATTCAGCTGTTGCAGGGCCCGGTGGAAGGTAGAGATTATCATCATCAGCAGGAGGCGGTGGGCTCCCGTCTGCACCACTACGACGAGCGGTCAGACGGCGAGTCAGACAGCCCCGAAAAGGAGGCTGAATTTGCCCCGTACCCACGTGCTGACAGCTGTGACCAGGAGGAGGATATTGACAGCATCACTGCTGAGGTAAAAGAAGGCCTAAGCTCTCTTGATCGTGCTGCAGAAGACACCATAGAGGAAGAAAATGAGCTTCTGCAGCAAGAAGACAAACCCCAACCTGAGACCCAAACCAACTCTGACAAAATCCACAATGATGCTAGTGAAGAGAAAAAAGGTGGACAGCAGGCTATGAGTCCTTCAGAGGAGCCTGTAGCTGTTAGGAACAGTCAGGAGAAGAGGGATGCTATATCTCTAGCCATTAAAGACATCAAGGAGGCCATAGAGGAAGTGAAGACCAGAACAGTGAGATCTCCTTATACACCCGATGAGCCAAAAGAGCCCATTTGGGTAATGAGGCAGGACTTGAGCCCCACTGCTGAATGTGACCTACAGCCATCACTCGGAGGTGATGTAAGTACAGCAGCTCTTACTATTACTGATCAAGTTCTACTGGAATTATGTTAAGTGTTTGAATAGGAATGTGTTGGTTTATTTTACTAATGGTCAGGTCATCCAAAATACCTCGACTGGTCTCATATGTGGTAAGACTCCTTAAAGTCGGTTTACTTATTCAACAACATCCCTCACATCAGGAGATACACAACAATTCAGTTCAATTCAATCAATTTTTTTTTTATACCACCATCTTCATCATTTCATATCTGGGAGCTGGTTCTAAAGATGAGGGGCTGATAGCTGATAGCTCTGCCACTCATTTTATTTTTGGAACTTCTAGGAATCACAAGTAAATCTTAAAGATAGATTGGAGCTTTGTCATTGAGGGCTTAATATGAGTAGAAAGATTTAAAGTTTAAGTTCTGTTTGGAATTTTACTTGGTGCAAATATGAATAGAGGCTAATATGTAATATTAGCTTGTATTCAGTAACTTCAGTATGGGAGATAGCAGAGAAAATAGACAAGTAAATGACTTTAGCGCTTTACAATTTCATTTATTTAATTTTCTCAGTGTGTGTGTGTGTGTGTGTGTGTGTGTGTGTGTGTGTGTGTGTGTGTGTGTGTGGTGTGTGGTTGAGCCTGTGTCTAGCGCTCTCCTCCACACCATCTGTAAACCCCATAAGAGAGAAAGAACAAGAGGTTTCTGTTAGCTTAACAATGAGCTTCTTTTAAATTATAAACCAAATGAAGTCATCTGAACAGAAAGCATCCATGGACACACACACATACACACACACAAATACACAGACACATACACAGTGTGTACATCAGTTTTGGGAATGTGGCACTGAGGTTATTTTTTATACGGAGTAAAATGAGCAGATTTCATGTTGGTGTGTTCAACACAGATCTTGAGTGAGGACATGGTTAGCATAGTTTAGCATATAGAAGAGAAGTAGGTGCAAAACAATTCAAAAGCATAATTCCTTCTAAAACCACAACAGTTCTTTTCAGTTTTTAAAGATTATATGTCTGTCATGCTAGCCTTTAGATTTAGTAGAGACAGACAGGAAATATGAGAAAAGTCAAACCAGGGAATCACTTACTGTAGTTGTCTAAGTTTTTGATTAAATTCCTCTTTGTGTTGGGGTTTACTAAACTTTCAAGGCACTGGCTTTGTTTTTAAACTTTGAAAAGAGGCAGGATGTTTCCATTCTGCCATCAGAAAAGTAAAGTTGAAGGAGTAATGGAGAATTCCAGAATTTAACCAGTTTCCTCAGAAACCTCATCATAGAACTGCAATGTTGTTGCATAGTATGCTATCCAAATAATCAAAGTCATTGGGGGAGTGGTGGCTTTGAGCTATGCCAGACTGTCACTATTGGGCCCTTGAGCAAGGCGCTTAACCTACTAACTTACTGCTCCAGGTACTGTCTGAGAGACTGTCTGTCTATCTGTCTGTCTGTATTTTAGAACCTGTGTTCTTGGCATGAATAAAAGTCCTAATTTCAGTGGTGAACAAAAGTTTACATACACTTGAAAAGACCACGTTTATCGTCTTGAGTTCCCAGTGGCTCCTGTAGCTCTAATATTCCATAATGGTCTGATTAAAAAATCTGTCACAAAAAATGAAAAAGATTTATTTAGATCTCCTGGAAATATGAAAAAATCTGCTGGGTAAAAAATATACATACAGCAATGCTAATATTTGTTTAAATGTCCTTTGGTCATTTTCACCTCAGATTGGCAATTTTGCTAGCAGTCCACAAGCTTCTAGTTGTATCTTTGATCTGACAGAATTGGTGCACTTAACCAAATTTCTTGAGTTCTTCTGACGTCCATCCATCACTCATTAACTCATTAATTCACTAATTCATTCACTTGCTCGTTCAAAGCTTCAGATTTGTTTTTTCATCACAGTCCAGAGGTTCTTAATGGGCTTTAAGTCAGGACTTTAAGAAAGTTAGTCTAAACTGTTAATTCTGACCTGATTTAACAATTTCTTTTCCACTTTTGCTGTGTGTTTGGGGTCATTGTCTTGTTTGGAACACCCAACTGCATCCAAGGCCCAAACCTCTGACGGATTTTTGGTGTCCTGAAGAATGTGGAGGTAATCCTCCTTCTTCATTACTCCATTTACTTTGTGTAAAGCTCCAGTTTCACTGGCACAAAACAGCCCCAGAGCAGATTACCACCACTATCATGTTTGACAGTTGGTGTTCTTGTGGTTAAAGGCCTCATCTTCTCTGTTCTAAACATATGTATGGTCAGTATAGCCACATAGCAAAATTTTTGTTTCCTCTGACCACAGAACTTTACTCCAGAAGTCATTTTCTTTGTCCATGTGATCAGCAGCAAACTTCAGTCTTCTGGAGGAAGGGCTTCTGTTTTTTTACATGGCAGCCTCTCAGCTCATGGCGACGTACAACACACTTCACTCACGCCTGTGTTCCAGCAGCTTCTAATCATATAATAAGATAATAATAAGATAAGATCATTCAAGTTGCTGTTTATATATTTTTGACCCAGCAGCTTTTGTCATATTTCCAAACATCTATGTAAGAATTATTAATTGTTTTTTGTGACAAAGATATTTATGTCTCAATCAGAATATTAAGACTTGTAGGAGTCACTAGAAACTCAAGACTGACATGATATACATGATCTTTACAAGTGTATATAAACTTTTGTGCATGACTGTAAGTTGTGCTGCTCTCCTGCAACTGCCATTGTAGTCACTCCCTCCCTTCAATGAATTATTCAGCAGTGGTCAAACAGAAAGGTAGCAGGTAAGACAAGCTAAATAATTCAATTAGGATCCAATAACAGGATGACAGGGGCCGTTTTCCTGTTTACATCACCATGATCGGAACATACCAGCTTGAGGCTTTTAATAACAATAAGGCTTTAAAGTTCATATCTAGATTAATGTTTCCATGCCATACTGTGTAAATTTATCTGTTGATTAAAGACATCATGGCATCACAGTATCACAAGAGCAAATCCAGGCTGACAGACTGCTGATTCCAAGATGAACCCTGATATCTCAGTGTCACTTGAGTAGCTGATTCTCGGTCTGCTGGCGCTGGTATTGTATTTATCCACACACTGCCATTCTCATTGCTAGTTCATCTGTGGCGCTTGGTGAGGTTCAGCTGCGTCTCAGCATTTACTGTAAATCATGGAAAACTTTTGGATGTATCAGGTTGAAAAGTACGAGGAGGAACAAGCCAAGCAGAAGCAACACCCTGACCCCCAGGATCATGAGCAAAATGAGGTTTGACTGGTTTAAGTTTGTGATGTTTTTCCATTGTGTGTTAATGCTTTATAGCACTGGTGGTGTCAGTTGTCTCAGAAGTTTAATAATTTTTATAATTAATTCTGATATTACACCAAATTATATTTTAAATACCATTTCTTATTTCAAACGTTTTGTGCATTTGTACAAAAGTTGAGAGTTTTCACGATGGTTGTGGTTGCAAAGGCTCATAAATTCACTTTGTAAAGAAATGGTACCATCTATCTATCTATCTATCTATCTATCTATCTATCTATCTATCTATCTATCTATCTATCTATCTATCTATCTATCTATCTATCTATCTATCTATCTATCTATCTATCTATCTATCTATCTATCTATCTATCTATCTATCTATCTATCTATCTATCTATCTATCTATCTATCTGTCTGTCTGCATCAGTGTGGGTGTTCTTTTTCTGCTGTGTTTCTGTTCCAAAGAGACTTAAGATGTCTTTCACATGTCCATACAGTTTGATGCACATTTAATAATCTCTGTGCTGACTTCCAGTTGTTCCATGTGGGACAGTCTCCTTTTCCAAGATGCTATCAAAATCTGTTTGAAGTCCTTTATGACTGTCCTTGATTCACTGTAATCACATTGCCAAAATACAGATTTCTATGGGGTCTCAATTGCAGAAATATGTAGTTGTGAACAAAAATTTACTTACTCTTGTATAGACCATGAATATCATGTCACTCTTCAGTCTTCAATGACTCCTATACCTCTGGTCTGCAATCACTGAAACACATGCATCCTTGTCACAAAAAAGGAACCAAAACAAAACAATCTTACATTTTTGTTCTTTCAGTGATTTATTACAGATCTTACTCAAATGTAGCAAAATCTGCTGACCTCATAACTTCCTCTTGGTAATTGCAATTGACTACAGCTGATGACTTTTTAAAACCAATTTCAGTAGGGCCCATTTGATATGTTCATTTGACTCAGCCACAAACACTACAGTAGGAAAGTCTGAGGTGATCAGCAAAGACTGAAAAGAGCAATTCACTGACTTGAACAAGTCAGGAAAGTCGCTTGGAGCCATTTCAAAGCAGCTACAGATCCAAAAATCATCTCTACAAACAATTTTTTCTAAGTACAAACTGCATGGTACATTGTGTTACCGCCACGATCAGGAAGAAAACACAAGCTAACACCTGCTGCTGAGAGACAAATGATCATGATGGTTAAGAATCAACCAAATCTGCAGTGAATTAGAAGCTGCTGGAACACACGTGTCAGTGTCCACAGTGTTTTACACTGCCATGCAAGAAGTAAGTCCTTCCTCTAGAAATGGCACCTTAAAGCTTGACTGAAGCTTGCTGTTGATCATATGAACAAAGAAAATGCATTCTGGAGGACAGTTCTGTGGTCAGATGATACAAAATATAAGTTATTTGGCCACAATTACCAGAAATGTGTTTGGATGAAAGAAGATGAGGCCTTTATCCCCAACAACACCAAACCTACCATCAAACATTGTAGTGGTTTTCTGCTTTGAGACTGTTTTGGTGCCAGTAGAACTGGAGCTCTCCACAAAGTAAATTGATGAATGAGCAACGATTACCTTCACAAGTTGGACCTTAGAGGCAGTTATGTGTTTCAGCAAGACCTCAAACACACATCAAAAGTGGTAAAGAAATGGTTTGATCAGGCTAGAATTAAGGCTTTCGACTGATCTCCCCAAAGTCCTGACTTAGACCCCATCAATAACCTGTGGACTGTGATGAAGAAACAAGCCTGTGCCAGAAAGCCAACAAGTTTAGTTTAACTGCACCAATTCTGTCAAGAGGAGTGGTCAAAGATAAAACCAGAACTCTGTGGACAGCAACCAGAAGTGCTTAACTGAGGTGCAAATGGCCAATGGTTGTTTAACCAAGTATTAGCATTGTTGTATGTATATTTTTTAACCCAGCAGATTCTGACATATTTCCAGAAGAGCTATAATAAATCTATTAAAGTACCAAAGTGCTTGTTTTGTTTTTTGGTTTTTGTGACAAAGATGCATGGGTCTCCATCATAGAAAATTCAGAGCTGTAGGAGTCACTGAAAACTCAAGACTGCCTTGATATACATGGACTTAACAAGTGTATGTAAACTTTTGTTCATGACTGTATATCTCCCTCCACATTTAATTCACTTGAACATGTTTGGTCATACACAGTACCTGCTGATGTAATTAGCTTGTCCAGCAAACATGCCTGCATCGCTGTGTAGTTCTTGTTGACATCTAAAGTCAGTGTTAAATCATGAAACTGCTGTCTGTTTAGATTTTGAGAATATTCTAGGGCTCCTGAATAAGTTCATCATAACTAAGTAATCTTTTATTGGTTTTCTGTTCAAAATGGTTAAGGCACAACTAAGGAAAATCTCACTTAAGGAAATATAACTACAAAACAAACATGCTGTTTTGGCTATAAAACCAAGCCTATGTGCTCAAAGAAACTTCAAAGCATCTATGACCTGAAACTGATTATGTACAGACATCCTAGAATAGGCCAGTATATGCAGGGCACCTCCAGAAAGACAGTCTCTGAGCATCAACTCTTAAACAAAAAAGAATTCTCTACCTTCTACACATCAAGTCTTTAGGCACATAGTTCATCTTCACATTTGTAATGGGAAATCAGAATTAAGAAGCTAATTTTTAAAGAAATGTGCATATATACAGTATATTGGCCTTTTCCACCTATTCTTGACATGTGCCATAGAGATAGATTGGAAGTATGGAAACAGAGTGGGCGTATGACATGCAACAAAGGTCTGTCTCACTGAGAGTTAAAATTTGTACACTGCATGGTGGAATGCATGCACACCGTTAGGCTATGACGACCCAGAACCTTTTGAACTGTGACTGGACCCAGACCTTTGGTTCACTGTGAAGCCCTCGTTATCATTGAATTTAATTGGTACTTGGTTCAGGATTAAGGATTTCAGTTGGGATTTTGTCTCTCCCGGCAGTCTCCTGGTTCAGGATCACCCTCTCCTCCTGGAGCAGAGTCATCCAGCAGACATCTGCTTCAGGATGACAGCTTTGAAGTGTCTCCTTCCAGTAAAGAGGTGTGTTCAACATTTGACTATTTATGAGATATTCATTGTGAATTATGTACATTTTTGCATCAAGTTGAAGTAATTTAAATAGAAACACTGACATTGTTTTTTTTTTTTTTATTCGTAGTCCAGGAGAAGCCTTGCATCCTTTCCCACATATGTAGAAGGTGAGTAGAAGTTTCCCCTAGAGAGGTATGCTTTACAATTTAAAGTTGAAGGGAAGGAGCTGCTGTGTGCAGTAAAAGGGGCAGGTGCGTACTGGAACTGTGATAAAGAAAAGTTAGTTTTTAGCTGGTGATTTGGCCACTCAGACAGGAGGTTCATGATGGCTAGTCATTCATTCATTCTGAATGACTCAGGTGAGGTGGCTCATGCTGACGACCACCATTAGCATACGAGGGCTCGGTGAAACTTGCATTTCAACGACCCCCTTTGTCACTCCCTGGCTCCCAACGACCATCGTTGAGGAGCCAGACAGGCCTTGGCAATGGTCGTCGGAATGTGAATAACACTGACCACACCTCACAGAGGTTATAAGCTGAGGCAACGTCAACCACCACCAGAACTGAAGAAGCCTCTTGGATGAGAGGTGAAACATCTTCAAGGAACTTTCTTAAAGTCCAGTTGGATTGATTTAAACAACTTTGGATAACCATGACCTGGATGAATGAGAAACTACACAGATATATTTCCATTAGACTTTTTTGTGAATCTGTCCTGAACTGGTAAATTGTTCCCAGGTGAATCATGAATTTATCTATGAAGGGAAATGTGTGAAGGGTTAGGGTTTTCTGAAATTGCTCAAAAACGCAAGAGAAGATATTCGTGACGTGGATGAGAAATTGTGGCCCAACAGACAGGAACATCAGGAGGTGTTGGAAGATTGCACTGTAATTCCTACAGTACTGCATGTTTTCCCTAAGGAGATTGTCCTATGTTCACATTTCTACTTCTGTTTTTTGTTTTTTTCTTTGTGCTATGCAGTGCTTTTTCCTTTCTGTATCGCAATGACGTGGTCTGTCAACAAATTACTACAGTAAAAGCGGAAATGTGAATCTTGTCCAGTCCCTTGCAATCAATCTCCCACATGCACTAAGGTGTAACTTACAATTCACAATAATTGTGATCAGAATTTTAGCCATAGTTTACATCAGAACATCCCTCCAGAGTACACTGTTATAATGACAACATGACTCAGCAAAAGTCTTATTCATACACAATGACACAAGGACTTGTCATTCTGATGGCACTAACATGTTCATTGACACAGATATTTACTTTTGAGACATGAACTAAGGATTTTGAGCAAGAGACTGGCTTTGCATGTAATCCATGGTGTTTTGCTGTTTGTATGAATTGTTTTGAGAAATGCACTTAATGTTTTGCAAATGTCGAGGATGATTCAAGAAATGTACCAAAGCGACTGAGAAAAACTGTAAAAGTCATGCTCTCAAGCCTGTAACACTGCCAAATTGTTCAGTGCACAAGGGCTCTGGATTGAACTTTTCTATGCTATTATCTACCTTTTCTATGAGTTTGCATATCTGTGGACTTTCCTGAGGGACTTTCCCATAGCTCGTAGTCAAATTAATGATATACAGTGCCATGTATAAGTATTTGCCCCCCTACAGAAGTCTTCTATTTTTGCGTATTTGCTCAGAGGATCCCTCCTCAAGTGCAATCCCCTGACCAAAGGGGAATATGTACAGTGTTGTGTAAAGGTATTTGCCCCCTTCCTGTTGTCTTCTGTTTTTTCCATATTTCTCACAGTTAAATGTTCTAGATCATCAAATATTTCCATTTTTTGATATAAGACAAAGTTAACAAATGCGGTTTTAAAATTATGGTTGATTGAAGATTTATTGAAAATCTATATCACCCCTGTTAAAAAGTAATTGCCCCCTTAAACCTAATAAATGATTGGGCCACCCTTGGCAGCAACAGCTGCAGTTAGACATTTGCAATAGCTTGTGATCAGTCTTTTACATCGCCATGGAAAAATTTTGGCCCACTCTTCTCTTCAGATAATTTTAATTCTGAGCAGAATTCATGGCTCCATCAATTATGCCAAGTCATCCAGGTCCTGAAGCAGCAAAGCAGCCCCACACCATCACATTATCACTACCATGTTTCACTGTTGGTATGATGTTATTCTTGTAGAATGCAGTATTAGCTTTACAGCAGATGGACCCATGTCTTCCAAAAAGTTCTACCTTTGACTCATCAGTCCACACGATGTTATCCCAAAAGTCTTGGGGCTCATCTAGATATTTTTTTAGCAAAAGCCAGACGAACCTTAATTTTCTTTTGGGCCATTAGGAATTTGCGCCTTGCAGCTCTCCCAGGATGCCATTTTCACCCAGTGTCTTCCTTATTGTGGAATCATGTAGACTGACATTTAGTGAGGCAGATGAGGTCTGCAGTTCTTTTGATGTTTATCTAGGTTCTTTTGTGACCTCCTGGATGAGATGTTGCTCTTGGAGGAATTCTGGTAGGCCGGCCACTCCTGGGAAGGTTCACCACTGTTCCATGTTTCTCCATTTGTGGATGACGACTCTCGCTGTGGTTCTCTGGAGCCCCAGAGCTTCAGCAATGGCTTTGTAACCAATTCCAGACTGATGAATTTGTATGACTTTGTTTTGGATCAGTTCTTGAATCTCTTTAGAGCGTGGCATCATGTGCTGCTATTTGAGACCCTTTAGCTACTTCACATGCCAGACAGGTTCTATTTAAGGGGCACATTTTTTTTTTTTTACATAGGGCAAGATGGGCTGATCATCATTTAAAATGCATTTTGTGTTTTCTTGGTTTATCTTTGTCTTACAGTTAAATTTGTTTGGTGATCTGAGGCATTTAAGTGTGACAAATATGCAACAATAGAAGATTTCTAGAGGGGGACAAATACTTGGCTCTGTATAAATGTGGCTGTCTTTCCTGCCCCCAACAACATGTACGCACTCCAAAGTGCTGTCAGGTAAGATATCTGCTAGGAAATTTATCTGCCTGAGAGCATATTGCTGTTGCTGTTGTGGTTATTTATTTGTAACGGACTGAGGAGCAGAACATTCCGGCGCATCACACAGAGAATCCAGATATCCTTTCCCAAAGCTGTAAATTTGGTAAAACACCATTTCAGAAGACAGCTAACCTCAAACTCACATCCAAATGGAACATCCACTGATCATTTGTTAGCTACTAAAAGACCATTTTGGACCTTTGGAGGTTTTCCGAACACGTCTGCCTGGGAGGAGACAGGCAGACCCAGAACTCGCTGGAGGGATTACATATCTCGTCTGGCCTGGGAACGCCTCAGGATCCCCCAGGAAGAGCTGGAACGCGTTGCTGAAGGGAGGGACGTCTGGAACGACCTGCTTCGCCTGCTGCCTCCACGACCCGGCCCCGGATAAGCGGAAGAAGATGGATGGATGGATGGATAACTACTCACGGCTCTCTTGGAGACAACAGGAGGCCTCCTACCTCCTCCAGAATCTGATAAGGGTCATAAGATGTCAACTGTGAGGAAAACCACACCTCTGCAGAAGAGGATTTGCATTCTTCATGGTGACCTTCTGACCTCCCTACCTACCTAAGTGTCAAAGTGGAGAAGCCATCTCTGAACGGGGGGGTGGTCTGCGACATCATCTTTCGCCATTTTACAATCAGGTCCTTTCAAAACTCCCCAAAAGAACTACTCAGCAGAATGGCTCAGGTGAGGTGGCTCATGCTGACGACCACCATTAGCATACGAGGGCTCAGTGAAACTCGCATTTCAACGACCCCCTTTGTCACTCCCTGGCTCCCAACGACCATTGTTGAGGAGCCAGGTGGGGCCTTGGCAATGGTCGTCGGAATGTGAATAACACTGACCACACCTCACAGAGGTTATAAGCTGAGGCAACATCAACCACCACCAGAACTGAAGAAGCCTCTTGGATGAGAGGTGAAACATCTTCAAGGAACTTTCTTAAAGTCCAGTTGGATTGATTTAAACAACCTTGGATCCCTACCTAACACACAGAACTTGCTAAACAGGAATGAACTGAACAGTTTAAATCAGAACATTAAGGAAATGCAGCATCACCGGACGATCTGCACTCAGTCTCTGGTACCAGGTTGAGTAGGACTAGTATGGAAGAAGAACACATCTAATCTGAAGTGTTTGTGGAGAAGCACACAAGACACCAACAACCCCCACTTCCCACTCTGTCACACACCACACAGCCATAAAGGAAGAGAGAGACTTTTTATTCTCAGCATATAAATTTCCTATGTCTTCTTTTTCTTATTATTGAATGTGTGTGCTTGTGTTTTTAGCTGTTATAAATTTACTTTCATGTAGCCTAAACTGTAACTTTATCGTTGTGTTTACAGCTTTTATCATCTCAGGAACCATATGAGATAAACATATTATGTTTGGTGTCATTCTAATCCCCTATTCGGTGTTATTTTAGATCTGTGATCATCATAGGTATTTAACAATTTAATTTGTATGTTTAAGAATTCACCTCAGATTAAGTTCTAAAAGTATTTGGCCTCTGACCTCTCCTGGACAGTGAAGTGCAACATCACCCCACGGGATGAACACATCCACGATTGGTCCGATGCTGATTTGAATTTGGCTCCAAAACTCTCTGTATAAAAGAAAGTCACTGGATGTATTCCAGGCTCGCTTGGGCTCAGAGAGAAAAAAAAAAGCTTTTTGAAACGTTCTCTTTCATGAAAACTTAAACTAAAACCTGGCTTAAAACTGGGTTCCTTTATGATGGCTTAAAGAAACATATGACAACTTTAAACTAGGGCTTTATTTTCCTATGGTTACTTAAAGTAGGACTTCTTAAGTTAACTTTAATAAGACAACAGCATGAATATTTTCTGTATAACTGTGAGCTTTGACTCATAGTATCAAAAACATATTTGACAAGTGGCAAGTTTTGCTTTTACTTTCAAATACAACAATTGGTAGAAGTTTTAGCCATGGCATGAGTATGAGCCGCAGTTGGAGTGAATATGGCTACAGCAGGCACTTCAGGAAAATGTCCTCAATTTGTATCTTGCTGTAGTGCCCTCTTGTGGAGGGCTGTCAACTCTGCAGGAAAGTTACAATTTGTAACTTGGGCATTGCCATATAATGTAAAAAAGTATATTTTCAGTGTAACTATATATACTGCACATGAGTGTAATCAGTTAACACAAGGTCATATTGACATGTCTTTCTAGTGAAATGCCAGTGCATGTTCACTAAAGTTTACTTAGCTGCCTTTAAAAATGAGAAAATATGGGAAAAAATTACGTTTATGTACTATATGTTCAGTCTTACTTTGGCACGCTTTTGCGACACAAACCGTTCAAAGTGCCTCCTTGTGTCTGTGTTCCTGAACGAACTTATCCATCAGAACATCACCGCTACACATTCTGCAGTAGCCTCATTCTTCCTCCTACAAAGGCTGCGCAAGTATCATTTTCCTTCTGCTAAAAAGATGAATTTAGAAATTATAATTGGTTTTCCAATTCCAGAGTGATTCTAAATTCACCACCTTTCTACCAACTGCTTCCAGTGACGATCACAATTAATTTGTTTATCTGCATTTGTTCATTAATTTATTCACTGTCTGTTGTTGTTATGCCATTGTTGTTTATTGTTTGTCTGTAGTACTTAATAAATGTTTGTGTATAATTCTTGTTGGTTCTACCGTGTATTTCTTTGTTTGGGAACTGGAGGTCAATGAAATCAGAGTTTACAACTTTTGATTGTGAGACTGATCAATACAAGTAGATGTGATTGATTAGCAACTGATCAAACTGTGAGTGAAAATCGAGTTTAAATCACTTTATAAAATAATTTTTATACCACTCTTATCACTTCAGTGCCTGGCCCCTGTGATCCAGAGGACCTGATTGATGGGATAATCTTTGCAGCCAACTACCTGGGCTCCACTCAACTGTTGTCAGATAAGACACCGTCCAAGAACATCCGCATGATGCAAGCACAGGAGGCTGTCAGCCGCATCAAGGTGAATACACTCATAGCACACACTTAAACAAGCTCAGAGTGTGTGTCTACACACTACTCTGAGGTTAGCAAATTGCACATGTATTTTTACAAGCCCACCAAGTCTCCTATGCATCAAGTTTAGCTCGACTGTTGCGCTTTGGTTTTGAACTGGTAATATACAGTAATACTGGATACAACAGAAGCAAGTATACCCCTGTGTGATATTATCTAATTATCGAATTACTTCACTTTGTATCATTTTTCAGTCAGTGCATTTTTGTTGTTGTTGAACAGTAGAGGCCCTGATATAGAAATTCAATGCAACAAAAGTGAATACATCTGTGATCACTGCAACACAACTGAGAACACTTGTGAACTTCAATCAGCCCAACTGCATGACCATAGTTACATAATGAGCTGTAAACACGAGAACTTTGTCTGTTTTGAATGTATGCTCTGTGTCCATCTGCACGTCTGCATCATTGCTCTGAAAATGAACAAAACCGGAACTGAAATATCTGATTATGTGTCTTCACAAAGATGGGAATGTATATGAGAAGATCGATGAGAAAGTAAAAATCAGTCAAAACACAGTTGCAGCAGTAATCATTAGGTATACACTGAGATATAGTACCACTAATCAGAGCTGCAGTTGTTGTCCTTCTAAAATGACGCTATTGACATTACACTGCTTTTCTGGTCTACCTCTGAAAACAGATAAGCAGGTGCTTCATTTGGTCCAAGGGTTATCACTAGAAATTAGAGTTACGGTAGCAGTTCACACGGTGTTAAGGTTATTGCATAACATCATCTTCTATGGATGCCATTGCTTGCTCTTCAGTACAAAACTGCAAGATAAAACATTGCTGGATTGCATGAAAAGAAGTGTGATTGTCATCCGACATTCTTTGGTCACATGAGACCAAGACACATTGGTTTGGCTCACATGGGTCAAGCACCAAAATACGGGCTGACAAAATGACTTTCAGTCCGCAGAAGCCTGGCAGATGAAAAATATTCCAACATGTTCCAAAGTACACTGCAAAAATCCCACAAGGATTTCTAAAAAAGAGGAAGAGAAAGGTATGACCTGGTAAAGTATGTATAGCCCAACTTGAAACCAAAAGAACACCTTTGGGGGTGGTTTAATATGAAAGGCAGAGCACCACAATCCCTCCAGCAAAAAACAGCTAAAAGGAGTGTCTGAAGAATGACAGAAGATCTCCACAAATATGGTGTCCTCCATGCTGAGTAGGATTGAGTCTGTCGTTTTAAATAAAGATGGACATACAAAGTACTTTCAAAATAAATTATTTAAATCTTGGTAATTTAAAAAATAGTCACTTTTGTTGCACTGAGTTCTTACTGTGGGGCCTGAATTTTTAATTTTGTAAATCTAATGGTAAATCTTTACTTTCTAAGATATTTTAGAATTTTTTCCTTATTTCCCACTATACCAATTTATAGGTCTTATTATCTGACTATATAACCAATGAGATCTGACAATAGCTTGATATCTATTTATCTATTATATGCACAGTACTGTACCAAAACAATGTCTGTCATGTTGCTTCTAATTATGTAATGGTAATTTATTTAATATTTATCGGCTTTTAATGATATATTATTTACTTCAATAGCAGTTTCAGTAGAAATCAACTGGACCTTCCCTTGTAGACTCTTGAAGACATTTCACTTCTCATCCAGGAGGCTTATTCAATTCTAACTGACTAATGGGGAGTTACGGAATTTGTAGTCACTCCAGGTCACATGGCTAATGGCTCATTAATGACCAGGACTCACACGACTCCAGGTGTGAATTGTTTTTTAAACTGTGTGGCCCAACAACAATGACAGCAATCATGGTGTGGAGCTGCCAGTTAACACAACAAAAGATATGAATCTGCCATGTCAGAAGTGACTCAAGATGTTAACGATGGCGACACTTTCTGTGGCGACACCATATCGCTGTGTTATTGGTGCTTGATAGGTGTCTCAGTGTTACTGGGTTTGAAGTGCGCCGGCATATATATTTTTCAGATATTCCAACTACGTATGGTAAAACAATGTAGTATCTCCTGTTTTCTCCTCTGTTTGTTGTGGTGCTGTGTTTCCTGAATATTTTTGTAGATTTGATCAACGCCCAGGTGGGGTAGCTGTAGTTCCTCAGTGGTTTCCTGACTTAGTGTGTTCCTGCTTCTTTCCTTCAACTTTGGAAGGAAATTCTCAGCCCGGTGCTCTATGGTTCTGATGACCCCCAGTTTATGTTCCATTTGATGGTGGGAATCAGACAGCAGATATTGGTGTGTGTGTGTTGGTTTCCCATGGACTTCAATGTTGAGGCTTTTCTGATAGAGAGCAGAACTCATGACTCCATCAGTTATGACAAGTTGGCCAGGTTCTGTGGAAGCAAAGCAGCCCCACACCATCACACTACCACCACGTTTCACTGTTGGTATGATGTTCTTTTGTGGAACACAATATTACCTGTACACCAAAGGTAATGGACCCATGTCTTCCAAAAAGTTCCGCCTTTGACTCATCAGTTAACAGGATGTTATTCCAAAAGTCTTGAAGTTTATCTAGATATTTTTTTGCAAATACCAGATGAGCCTTTATGGTGTTTGGTCAGTAGTGGTTTGTGTCTTGCAACTAGACACCGCGACGTGAGTGTAACTAAGCTTAGTTAGCCCGGCAGCCACGACACAAAGTCTACCAATAACTGCAGGAGCATTAGAAGAAACAAAGCAGCAAGCAGCTAACTCTGGAGAGAACAAAGTAGGGATTGGTTTCCTCAAACCTGCACAAAGACTGCTTTCACCATCAAACTCCAACTCTGCCTAACCTGTACACCACTGGTCAGATCGATATATATTATTTTAGGATGACCACTTTGGCTCTGGTTAGTGATATCGTGGCTTGTTTTGTACTGCCATTCACTGCTGTAACTAGTTTTGACTGATTACTAAGTCATTTATTTCTCTGTATCACCTTCCATCATTTTTAAGTGTCACCAGTCAGAGATTTCAATTCTTCTGGCAATTCTTTTCCATATGCAGCTATGATGCCAATGAGTAGATTGACACAGCCCAAAAGTCCAAAGCTGAGAAAATTCTAGGGTTTACAGCTAGTTGTATTACCACATTCATGTGGTTAGGCTAACTGCAAATCACAGGTGCGCTCAATTTAGTTTCAGTGATCACAGGTTCTCCAGCGAGTGTGTTAGTGATTACACCTGTGTTCACTTTTGTTGCACTGAGGTCTTCTTTTGGGTCCATGTTTGTTTTTGATCGTTGATAGGAGAAAATGTTCTACTTTTCAACTGACAAACAATGGAATTATTGAGAGGTGATACAATTCTGAATTATCTGACATGTAAGTGATATCAGCGGCGTACTCACTTCTATTGGATACTGTAAGTTAATGAGGAGTGTAACTGGAGGGTTCACACTGGACGAGAAGATTTCTTGCTCCTCGTGGAAAGGTAGGTCACAGACTTTATAGGCTTTGCAGCATTTTTGTATGCATGTGCAATACTGCACAATATGTGCAAAATGTGGACAATTCACCACATTGTGAAACATGTTCATCAAACAAAACTCATGAGCATCTCATACAACTCTGTTAAATACTATCAGTATTTTAAATTCTACATACACCTTCAAGTAGCTCTCCAGTACTTACCGAGAGTCTACTGGAACAGTATTTAACATTGTAATTTTGCATATGTAACCTTGGTAACTCCTGAGTATTTAACCACTTGCACAATATTTCACACAATACTGTTAGAAAGCTACAACATGCCATTAAAAATGTCTGCTTCATGTTCTGAAACGGTCACATTTTATGGTCTCTCGCAAGTGATTCAGTCATAAATGCCCATGTATGAATTTCCATCACAAGCACTTGGTCTTCTGTAGCCTAAACCCCTGCAGCATAGTCCTTGTATCTTCAAATACTAGTGGTGTGTACACTACCTAAAATTTGTAGGTATCTACACCTGTGATGTTTATGACACAAATACATAAACACAACCATACAAGCAATGAGCTACTCAAAACAGCGAAGTGCAGAGCAGAGGCACTACAGATTAGGATTATTGTTTTTAACATACACCCAATCCCTGCCTTCCTCCCTGTGATGTACTCAGGCTCTCCTGTGCATTGCTCTAACCCATTACTCTCCTGTCTGGTTTATTCCATGCCTGGCAGACGGCCCAGAAATTAGCCCAGAACAGGACGAAGGTGCAGTACCTACATATCTGTTTTGTCTCCACACCGCCAAGCATGGTTTTTCCTCTGCTTGGCTATGTCTTTTTCTGTGTCTGTTTGTGTATCATCGTTCTGTCCTGTGTTTCCTCTTCAGTGTTTTGTCATTCTGATGAATTGTTAGCCTTTCCTGAATCCAGCAGCTAGCTTTGTTTGTTTAGAAACAGTGCTCATTGTTTTATCCCTTCTCTGTTATTTTTTTTCTCCATTACCCTTGCCATTTTTTCATTACATATACGACATTTTGTTACCTTCATAATTTGGAATACTATGCTTTTTGCCACACTGGAAAAAGTTCTTGTCATGTGAGGAATTCAGTTTGCTGGATGCAGGAAACAGCCATAATCTTTCTGACACTTTCTTACTGGGTTTGAGGTTGTAATGTATTTTATATCTGGTACTGATTTCAAATCTGCAGAGATGCTATATGGCTCATGATAAACCTGTCCCCCTCATCTGCCAACCACGCTAAAGTTAGATGCCAAAGTGCAATATCAAACCTCTGTGCAATTTGTACAGACAGAGGTTTTGCATGTGAAAATAAGAGTCTAGCATGTCTTCTTGATATTATTAGTTTATACTTTTGTGGTGACAGATGTGATTTCAGATTTTGCTGTTCAACAAAGCTGTGTTATTTTGTTTCCACATTACATGTCTAATTCATCTGCCATAATTATTCATTTGAGGACACAAATTATTAATGTATGTGCAGAAATGTTTCCCCTTTACAAAGACTTACTGGGCTCTGTAATTTTCGTGAAAACCAGTGACTGTTGAGAAAAACAAACTAAAGAGCAACGACCAAACCATCAATAAGATGCACACAATGGTTTATTAAGTGTGAATATAAGTGTGATATTGATAATAAATAAGGTAAGTACTTGCGGTCTTGGGAAGGCTTTGTTGAGGTTACTTACCACCTCGTTTGGTTAGCGAACGCCCAGTAAAGTACCCCGAGAGTAGTGAGGAGACTGATCTTGCGCAGATCTTGAGGGTTGGAGCAAATGCAAAGTTGATAAACTTCTAGAAACCTTCAACTAGAGGCCTTCAGAACTGCTTCAGTACAGACAGAGGGGTCACAGAATAAGTTGCATGAGAGAGAATATATAATACAACAGTCTGAAGTGCAAGAGGAACAAGGGTCAAGAACCAACTTGTTTGGACACTGTGATGAAAAGAAGGCCAGAAGGGGAAACATTCAGAGATTTTCTTATCTGTATGTGATGGGCTTTGGTGTGTATTTGTTTTGAAATGCATTACAAGGATTGAATTGTCTTTTTGTGATGTTATCAACATATAGAAAACAACACAACACACAATGAAATTGATTTTAGGTCATCCTCAGTAGGTTTTGCTTCACTAGACTGAGTAAACCAGGTAGTTTTTGAATTGCAGTGAAAGTTCAACATAGTGGAGTAGGAATGTGAATTAAAATCAGTAGATAGTACAGTATAATGAGGACTGAAGGAAACCAAAGAAAGCTTACAAAAAAACAAAACATGGTTCCAACTTGCACACCATTCGGTTGAGCCCTATATTTGGAACAAAAGTAGGGAGAACAGATTGGAATACACTTAGAGACAGGGAAGGGTGGATGGAGGCGTTGAATAAGCTGAAAGCCCTTAGTAAGTAATACCAACTGAGAGTGTATTGAAGTGGAGCAAGTGGAACCTGTGAATAATTCTGCAGTAAAACTGATACCACTGAAGAGAACCTGTATATTAGGTATTTTTAAACTGACAACAACAATGGGAATAGGAGACAAAGATGGATAATGTGACTACAACAAAAGATAGTAGGAGTACATTGGACATAGGAAGTATGAGAATTGATCTTTTGACCATTTGTGCTCACCACAAAAGAGGGCAGCGTGATTGATGGGTAAATTTTTTAATGGCTGATGATGGTTACAAAGCGCTTGATTGAATGGTGTAAATGCAGTAGGTTATTCAACAGAAACCAACTTCCAGCGTAGAAACCCCAATATCGACAGAAAGAGCAGCATCTGTATAGACCTGAAAGTCATCTAGGTGGGACTTGTAGGTTGGTCGTTGTAGACGAAGGTCAGATTTGGTCTGTTGCCAGAGTAGCATCTGCTCTACTTAAGCTGTCAAGGATAACTGTGTGTAGAAGTGAAGGTGAAGATGGTGTAAGTGAGAGCAAATGATTAATGAGCTTGGAATAGGTGCATTTACTCTTTTGTTATCTAATGCAGCCTCAAGGAGGCACAAGCCAATGTCCTCCATGTGCCCCATCGGTCAAGGCCCGGGTTATCAACAACCGCCATTGGTGCTGTTGACCCACAGGTTGGCGGTGGAAATTGGGATACTGTTGGTTGAAGATGGACAGGAGGAAGGCTTGTTCATAGACAGAGAGAGGAGAAAAGTCGAGAGCCTAGGACTGAGAGTAGGGACTTTAAATGTTGGGACTATGACAGGAAAAACTAGAGAGTTGACTGACATGATGCAGAGGTGGAAGGTGGATATACTGTGTGTTCAGGAGACCAGGTGGAAAGGTAGCAAGGCTAGAAGTTTAGGAGCAGGATTCAAGCTATTTTATCGTGACATGGATAGGAAGAGAAATGCAGTGGGAGTCATCTTGAATGAGGAATTTGTTAGGAATGTTTTGGAGGTAAAAAGAGTGTCAGATAGAGTGATGAATCTGAAGCTAGAAATTGAAGGTATGATGTTCAGTGTTGTTAATGGTGATACCCCACAGGTAGGATGTGAGCCAGAAGAGAAGGAGAAATTCTAGAGGGAGTTTGATGAAGTGATGCCAAGTATCACCAGAAATGAGAGTGGTGATTGTTGCAGACTTCAATAGACATGTTGGTGCAGGCAACAGACGTGTTGAGGAAGTAATGGGCAGGTTTGGTATCTAGGATAGGAACACAGAAGGACAGATGGTGGTAGTTGCAAAAATGTTGGAAATGACTGTAGTGAATACTGTCTCCCAGAAGAGGCAGGAAGATAGGGTGACTTACAGCAGAGGTAGGAGCACACAGGCAGACTACATCTTGTATAGACGGTGTAATCTGAAGGAGATCAGTGACTGCAAAGAAGTGGTAGGTGAGTGTAGCCAGACAGCATAGGATAGTGTTGTGTAGGCTGACTCTGGTGGTGAGGAAGAAGAAGAGGGCAAAGGCAGTGGTGGAAGATGAAAAAGGAAAGCGTTCCATGGTTTTCAGGGAAGAGTTGAGAAAGGCTCTGAGTGGTCAAAAGGTGCTTCCAGATGACTGGACAACTACAGCTAAAGTGATCAGGCAGACAAGTAGGAGAGAACTTGGTGTGTCATCTGGAAGGAAAGTAGATAAGAAGACTTGGTGGTGGAATGAGGAAAAGCAGGCGTGTATACAGAGAAAGATGTTCGCTAAGAAGAAGTGGGACAATGAGAGGACTGAAGAGAGTAGACAGAGGTACAGGACGATACAGTGTAAGGTGAAAGTAGAGGTGACAAAGGCCAAACGAAGGGTGTACAATGACTTGTGTGCTAGGTTGGACAGTGAGGAGGGAGAGACTGATTTGTACAGGTTGACGTTTGCTCATGCTCCTGTGTGCAAGTCTTCCACTAAAATAATTCCACTGTCACTATTTTGCAGGGGCACCATTGCTACATGGTAGGTTTAGCACTGTCCAAAATGATTGTGATTGACAGAGCATTTAGTCCCCAACTGCAGAGTGATAATGAAGTACAGCCAAATTTTCTCCAGCATTGACACCGCGCTGTGGAGATAGATCAGCTTATGCAAGACTAGTCTTCCAGTAACTTGTTGACCTAGAAATATGGAGCTAGAAGCAGTGAGGTGAGATAGCTGTTGAAAAGAGGTGAAATAAGTGGGAAGAGTAACAGGCAATCTGTGGCCCTTGACAAAAATAGTGACTACAAGTTGCTGATGCAAATTGCTGAAATATGTGGATGCGGTAAGTTGACTTTCTGCTGCCCAAAATAGGAACAGAAGATTGTGGAGATGAGAGGTTAGAGGACAGTGTAGAACCTTAAGAACTAGGAGTGTTGGCTGTCATTCAGATTTCATTCAGAAAGAGAAACTGGTATCCCAATGCCAGAAATGAGAGCAGATGATTGTTGACATTGGAGATATAGGTCAGTGAAACTGGTAATCTGGTGCCAAATTATGATCACAGCGAAAGTGTCCCATTCTGTAAGGAATGCACCGTGTGTTCATGCTGCATTCAAAATGTACACCTTTGGTCATTTAGCATTTAAAAGGTCACTTTTTGACATTAGATGAAGCTAACTCGTACAGTGGTCCTGGAGTCAAAATTTGATTGTAATTTGAGACATCACAAATATCACACTAACTTGAGACTCCACCTAAAATCTTAGTATTCAGCATAGATGTAGTATTCATATCCTCTACTCAGTGAGTGAGGTGTATAATGGACATGCTAACTTGTGAGCTGAAATAGATCAGGTGCATTTAATCATACTAGGCAGCAAGTCCCATGCTATAGTCAGTGTGGAGTAATAATATGACAAAACCCAATTCCAAAAAGGTTGGGACATTCTGTAAACCATAAGCATGTGAAAACAGTATAAAGACAATATATTTAATGTTTACCTTGTCAACTTTAGTTGAAACATGTCAGCAAGGTAAAACAATCACCCTTACTAACTTTCTCAGATAAAAAGAGTTGCTTATCATTTATTGATCTTTGTGAATATATGAATATTCTGAATTTGATGGCAGCAATACCTTTCAAAAAAGTTGGGACGGGGGCAATAAAACGCAGAGAAAATCGAGGAATGCTCAAAAAACATAAGTATTCATTGAGTGTCTTCAATAAAAGGAGCATCCTGAAAGACTCAGTCAGTCTCAAGCAAGGATAGGGAAACATTCACCAATTTGTGAACAACTGCATGGGCAAATAGTCCAACACTTTCAGAAAAACATTTCTCAATACAAATTTGCAATGAATTTAGGGGTTTCACCATATACAGTCCATAATATCATCAAAAGATTCCAAGGATATGGAGAAGTCTCTGTACGTAAGAGGCAAGGCCAAAAACCAACATTATATTCCCATGACCCTCAATCCCTTAGGTGGCACAGCATTAAAAACCAAAGTCATTCTGTAATGTTTTACTACATGGTCTCGGAAACACTAAAAATACTGATCTCCCTCTACAAATGTGTGGCACACAATGAAACGCAAAATACAACTATAGATTGTCGACCAACTGGAGTCATATATCAAGCAAGAATGAGAAAGAATTCTGCTTTCAAAACTCCAACAGTTAGCGTCCTCATTTCCCAAATGCTTACTGAGTGTTGCTCAGTAAAAAGGTGATGTAACAAAGTGGCAACCAACTTTATTTGAATATGTTGCAAACATCGAATTCAGAATGAGTCTATGTTTAAATGCATTGCTTTCCAGCTGTCACTGCTACTCAGGAAACCAATCATATATTAGAGGAGGTGGGCTTGTTACACATGGCAACCCAAAAAGTGGAGGAGAGACTTCAAACCCATTTTGAAAGGGTGTACTTAACCCCAAAACAAGATATTTTCCCAAACCTAACCATGAAAATATACAGTGAATAATTCTCCTGGGCATGTTGCAAACTATATCATGACTATGCGGACAGCAGATCCAACATTTATAAAATACTTGACTTAGCTTTTTTATATCATTATTCCTAATACTAATAATATTAATATTAGGAAAAAGGAAACAAAAAAGTTGCTGCTGCCTGCTTTTAGTAATATGGAAGGGTTGTTCTTGTTCTTGACATTAAGAATTAGTTTTTTGAGATCTTTTAGTTGATTTAAGTGAAGTTTATACTTTACCACCACACATATGCTTGGCAATATCTGTGTTAAAGTGATTCAGTGATTAATAGCTATTGAAGTAGACATTAATACCAACCTATCAATACCAACCTAATTAATGCACTGTCCATGGTGAAAATTGAATGTCAGTGCAATGTCAAAAATAGCATATTGTCAGTAGAGAAAAAGAAAGAAAATTTGGACCAGACGGTGTTCATCCACCAGGGACAGACCCAAAACACTTTACATATAAGGTTGAATATATATCAAAATAAGACACCAGCAATGCTTATGGGATTAGATGCAGAGAAGACATTTGATTCAGTCAGATAGACCTTCCTGTATAAAGTACTGGATATGTTTAGCTTTCACAAAACTCTTATTCAGGCTTTTCAAGCTGTATACAATATGCCTACAGCAAGAATTAAAATCAATAGCAGCTTCTCAAAATCTTTTATATTAACCCTAACCCTAACCCTAACCCCTAACCCCCTAACCCTAACCCCTAACCCTCTAAGTAAGTGTGGTCTGAGATGTGACACAAAGGTAATGAAGTACTTAGGAGTTAACCTCACCCAAGATGTTGCAAAATTATTTGAAGCTAACTACATCCTTCTAAACTTGAAATTAAAATCACACATTTCCAGATGGAACCTCCTACCCTTCCTTAATCTAACTTCAAAGATTGACTCAATTAAAATGGTTATTCTGCCTCGCCTATTAAATCTTTTCCAGACGCTACCTATTGGAATTAATGATCAGTTGATTTCTCGTTATATTTGGACGGGTATGAAACCAAGAATAAGATCCACAACGAGGCAGCTGTCAAAAGTGAAAGGGGGTATGGCGTTGCCAATTTTAAGGGAATACTGCTATGCAGCGCAACTAAGACCACTGGTGTGTCTTTGTGATCCACAATTTAGGGCAAGGTGGAAGGAAATAGAGGAGACAGAACTCACAGGACCACCACTACAAGCCACAATAGCAGATAGTAAATTAAGAAATAATCTACATGATAAAGACAACCCTTGGATAAAAGTAACTCTAAAAGCATTGCGGAAAATGGTCAAAAACCATAACCTGAAGGGTGTAGAGAAGATACTACGGTGGTATGCGTATGATGCAGATTTTATACCAAACAGGACAGACTCTAAATTGAAAACATGGAGGAGAACAGGGGTAACTGCTTACTGTGTTTTGAAATGTGTAAGAGAGAATATGAATTGGAGAACAAAGACCTCTTTAGGTATTTACAGATACGGCATCGGTTGAATGAGATCATGGCTGAGGGATCAGGAAAATTGGGCAGTGGCATGCTAAATGTCTTTGTGACAGCGTATGTATCTGGGAGTGGGCGTGGAATAATATCCAGATTATACAAAAGTTTTCATGTCTCCTCAAACCCAAACACTCAACATGTTAAAAGTAAATGGGAAAGAGAAGGAGGAGTGCTAATATCTGAAGAAGAATGGGAGAATGTTTGCAAAATACAATGGAAAACTACTCATTCCCAAAGCTGGAGGGAATATGGGTGGATAAGTATCATGAGGTTCTTTATTACCCCTACACAAAAGAAACATCAAGGCATTGGTACAAATTGTTGGAGGTTGTGTGATTCAACTGCAGCCAATCATTACCACATATTCTAGGATTGCCGAAAACTCACATCTTTTTGGCGAGAAGTTCATAAATGTTTGGAAACTGTATTTCAAATAATTATTCCATTTGATGTTTTCACACTGTATTTGGGAGCTGCAGTACTACATACTCAATCTGCATCAGACAAATACCTAATGAGAATATTACTTGTGGGAGGGAAGAAGGCCTTAACTAGGAAGTGGTTACAACCAGATGCTCCAACATTAGATGATTGGTATAAAATTATACATGACATTTACATTACGGAAAGACTGACATTTTCTATAAAGATGCAATCAGAGAAATTTCTGAGATGGTGGACAAAATGGGTCGGGTATATGGGTCCACGGAGACCAGACTTACTTTAACTACCCTTCTATAAAATATTGATTTTACAGGATTACCAAAAGATTGTGTCGTGAGTAAATCTTCATGAATAGGTGAGTGAGAATGACAGCTTCTTTGTTCATTTGAACAAAAAAAAAAAATATTTGCTTAAAATGTAATTGAAAATGAAAGGGAGAGCAGCAGCTGAAAGGCCAATATCATAAAAATCATGTCTTAGACTGTTGACTGATATTATACATTATATATATATATATATATATATATATATATAGATAGATAGATAGATAGATAGATAGATAGATAGATAGATAGATAGATAGATAGATAGATAGATAGATAGATAGATAGATAGATAGATAGATAGATAGATAGATAGATATGGATAAGTGTAATATTTGAATGACTTGAAATTGACATCAATTTTGGACTATGTATGATCTTCCCAAAAATAAAATAAAAAAAAAAAAAGAAAGAAAATTTCACAAATGATCTTTTCAGGAGGGCTGTACAGTGGCGTAGTGGTTAGCGCTTTCGCCTTGCAGCGAGAAGGTCCCTGGTTCACGTCCCAGCTCGGACCTGGGATCTTTCTGCATGGAGTTTGCATGTTCTCCCTGTGCATGCGTGGGTTTTCTCCGGGTACTCCGGCTTCCTCCCACAGTCCAAAAACATGCTAAGGTTAATTGATTACTCTAAATTGCCCGTAGGTGTGAATGTGTGAGTGCTTGTGTGTCCCTATATGTGGCCCTGCGACGGACTGGCGACCTGTCTAGGGTGTCCCCTGCCTTCGCCCGAGTCAGCTGGGATAGGCTCCAGCCCCCTCCCCCGCGACCCTAGTGAGGATTAAGCGGTGTATAGATAATGGATGGATGGATGGATCTTTTCAGGATAGCTGATGTTCTATGCAGAGGAACCTGCCCCTGTAGTTAGCACCTTGGTCCTGGGTGAAAGTCCTGTGTTGGACTCAGGACAGTATTAAGGCTCCATTTTCCCCCCCTGGCTCATGCATTGTCAGTGCAAAATCTAAGTTGCACAGATGTAGAAAGCATGAGTTGGCTTTAATACTGGCCTTATACCTGTTAGTTCCATCACAAGAATTTATATTTTCATGTTATATTGGAAGAAAATGTATCATATGGCATGCAACAGATGAGTCATTCTTTTTACCACTGATGAATTTAAAATTGACCGTAAAGTAAAAAATGACTCACTGTCTTTTATATTAAAGAATATAGCAACTGTCTAACTGCTTTGATTTTAGGGTTAGAGCACCTACACAAATTCACTGTTTCCTGTGGTTTGCCTTTGTTTGTTATACCAAGCAGAAATTTCCCAAGCATTGTAGCAAAGCTTGAAATTGTTCCTTATAATCAATAAGCTCTTGTTTGCTGTCTCTTACAGAGACTACATTCAATGTTCTTGTTAAGACTATACTTATCACTGTTAAATATTTTAATGACAAAAAGAGATCAAACCACATGCAAAACTTGTTGAATGCCAATATATGATAGTCCATAGCAGTGACAGCAAATACATTTGCTTTACATCAAAGCAGATCATTTATCAAAGCATACTGTTATAATACTTTATTATTATTTATTATTTTGTGGGAGAATACATTTGAGGAATATATCAACATTTTGGGATTTTTTTTTATTTCTACATTTGTTTGCTTTGTTGCTAATAAAGTGTTAGAAGAGAGATCTGAAAAGTCTTTTCTCCATTACCATACAACACAAAAATAGAGGTGGTGTTCACTGGAGCTCAAGCTACTAGATTTTCATAGTGCACTGAAATGCAGGAGGAAAGAAAACTGTCAAAAAGATTATTATTATTTTTTTTTTTAACTTAATGGGCCAAAAAAAGAAAACTAAAACATTTGTCTTCTCTGGTAAGACTTATGTTTTTTTTAATTTATTTTTTTTATAGTATTTGAGTTGATTTATTTGCTAATTTAGCAGCTGTTATATCTTTTTTGCTTTATCTTGTGTGCTCTGGTTGCACTGAAAGATTTATGTCTGTATGAACATTGTTTGATTGTGTGTTTAATAATGCTTTGTGGATGTGGTTGTTTTTATGTGTAGGCCTCTGAGGGTGAGCCTCAGCCCATGACTGAGGTGGATCTCTTCATCTCAACGCAGAGAATCAAAGTGCTCAACGCTGACTCCCAGGTACACATTTTGAAGTACAACATACTGTGATACATTTTTCTGTTACCTCACTAAAAAATGCACCCTCAAAAGACTATTCTGCAGTATAATTAAGGTTCTTGTTACTCCAGTGGCAGCATACAGTTCCACTCATAATTTAGGGTTTATTTATTATTAATAATACTGTTACCATTATTATTATTATTATTATTATTATTATTATTATTATTATTATTATTATTATTATTATTATTATTATTATTATTATTATTATTATTATTATTATTATTTAAACTTCTGATATCTAGGGGCTGTTTTCAGTTAGTAATTGCAAGTGTGTAGTGTCCTCATGTCAAGAAGCAAGAGCTGTACAAGGCCGTCAGAAAAAAGATTGTGAATGCCTATAGGTGTGGCAAGACACTTAAAAAGAAGGATTTTTAAAAGCTCTCCACATTAATCGACATAAATAATTCTACTTTATGGAAAATAATCTACAAGCTGGTCACAAAAGAGTGCCAGTTTGTACAAGATTGGCTGCCCTAGCCAATTCAGTTGAACAGCAGACTGGTTGGCGATAAACAAAATCTCCAAGAATCCCCAAATTTCAACACAGGATCTGCAGGTGATTCTGTCAAAGGGCATGCTGGGGCATGGTTTGAAATTGATTTTCTGCCTCAGTCATTGATTCAACTCTGACCTCTGCATCATATCAAAGTCAAAGTGAAATTTTATTGTCAGGATCCAAAGGTGCAGTACAAACAGAGAAACTTAAAAGCCATTTCTCAGAGTCCCACAATGTACAAAACAGAACAAAATTCAAAATATATATATATAAAGAATGCAAATACAAATTAAAAATGTACTACAAATAGTACAGGAGTGCAAAATTGTGTCTGTAGCAGCATATTTGGACAGACCAGAAAGACTGTGCAATGCTGGTTGAGGGTGGGTGTGAATGGGTGGGGGGTGCATGTGTTACGGTCCTTGGAGCAACCTCCATGGACTGCAACACATGCAGCCTGGAGAAGTGGAAGAGAGGAAAGAGAGTTCAGCATCCTGGTGGAAAAAGCTGTCTCTGAATCTGCTGAAGTGTCCATGGAGGCTGCAGGACCTTCTGCCATAAAGGCAGGTAGCTAAAGAAGCAATTGGAGGGTATGATGGATGTTGGGGATCCTGCTTTTTTCAGTTTGCGGAGGAAGCACAGATGCTGCTGGGCTTTCTTGGCCTTGTTTGTCAAGGAGAGGTCCTCAGTGATAATGTGAGGTCATCTGTCTAAAAGTTGAAGCGGAACATGAAGTGAATCTTCCACAGGATAATGGCCTTCAGCACACTAGCAGATCCATCAAAGAAAGATTCAAAAAGAAGACATGGAGAATTACGGAACGACCTAAGCCAGAAAAAAGCCCAGATTTGAATCCCATTGAAATATTATGGGGCGATCTGAAATGGGCAGCACATGCAAGAAAGCCCTCAAACACATTGCAGCTGAAGGAATTTTGCAGAAAGAGGGCTTAGAGGTTTCAGCAAGTTCATAATATACAATGGTGGACAATTATGCAAAACACCTACTCGGAAGTTATTTCTGCTGAAGGGGGCAGTGATAACTCCTGAACAACTTACTTTTTCCACAAAACTATTATGTTTAGCAATATTTTTATATATTTTTTGAGTAGTAGTGTATTAAGTCACATACAGAGTTTGTCTCTTTGTTTCTAATTTGTAAATAAATAAATATATATACATACAAATAAATAAATGAATTTTATATATATATATATATATATATACATATATATATATATATATATATATATATATATATATATATATATATATATATATATATATATATATATATATATGTAAAGGCCCCTCAGGGTCAAATGAAAAATATCAATGTGTAAAGTCATGCAAAGAAATTGTTACACTTTATAGTTTACTAAGAGCTTAGTAAATGGTGAAAAATATTTGTGTTAGTGCTCAGTTAAGATTTACTTATGGACAGTAATACTTTAAGTATTCACCTGAAAACCTGAAAAGTTTTTTTTCCTGAGTTGTTCATGTTTGGGTTAAGTTAAATTTGCTGTGCATGGTTAGTTAGATTTGTGTCCTCAGCTTTATATAAGGGCTGTCAATGGTTCTCTGTCCTCAAGGAAACCATGATGGACCACCCTTTGCAGACCATCTCCTACATTGCTGACATAGGTAACATTGTGGTTCTGATGGCCCGGCGCAGGATGCCTCGACCTGACTCTCAAGAGAATGTAGAAGCTTCAGACCCAGGTCAAGACAGCAAGCGCCAGTACAAGATGATTTGCCATGTGTTTGAGTCTGAGGATGTGAGTCCAACAGCAAATAACAGTTTAGTCTGAACTCAAGCTAATATAATAAAAAGACTGCATCTCTTTCAGACATTCTAAGTCTGTCTTGTCTTCTAGGCCCAGCTGATTGCCCAATCCATTGGGCAGGCCTTCAGTGTGGCTTACCAGGAATTTTTACGAGCCAATGGCATTAACCCAGAGGACCTAAGCCAGAAGGAATACAGTGACTTGCTGAACACTCAAGACATGTACAATGATGACCTCATCCACTTCTCCAAATCTGAGAATTGCAAAGACGTAAGTAGTCTGTGTATTTAAATACTTTTGAACTTGATCCTTGATAGTAATTTTGCTTTAATTAAACGCTGTATACTGTTAATATAGTGATCTTGTGCTTTACTACTGCTACAGTATTCCTGCTAAGAACTGCCTAATTTCAAAGATTTACTGTCCATCACATTTATATGAATGTATAGTGGTACACAATTGAGAAGCCACAAGTACAGTAGTTCGCAACATTAAATTTCTTAATTTTTTTCAATCAAAACATGTCAAACTGTGTGAAATAAAGTGAAAGTTCATTTAAAATGCTTTTGTGTTGTTTTTCTTTGCTTGCGGGTTACCTGCTGGTACCGCAGGTGTTTATAGAGAAAGCTAAAGGGGAGATTCTGGGTGTGGTTATTGTGGAGAGTGGATGGGGATCCATCCTACCCACTGTCATCATTGCCAACATGATGCATGCTGGTCCAGCTGAGAGGTCTGGCCGACTGAACATAGGAGACCAGATTATGTCAATCAATGGAACCAGTCTGGTGGGACTACCGCTATCCACCTGCCAGAGCATCATAAAGGTATATGTGCATGACGATATGTTTATAGACATTGATTATAATAGGTGCACAGGTAGCACATAGGCAAAGTTCTTGCCAACCACTGCACATACTCAGGATTTAATGCTTTAACAAAAGACATGTATGTTAGCGTTAAGGCTAAAAGACAAGCCATTGCAACAATAATACAGGTGCATTTGATATAATTAGAATGTGTGTATGAATATATCTATTTTTTAGTTCGTCTGGTGAGAAAAATACACACACACACACACACACACACACACACACACATATATATATATATATATAAATAAAAATACTAGCCTCGCGTTCAAAAGTTTGGGATCACTTAGAAATGTCCTTATTTTTGAAAGAAAAGCAGTTTTATTCAATAAAGATAACATTGATTAATCAGAAATACAGTCTAGACACTGTTAATGTGGTAAATGACTGTTCTAGCTGGAAACAGCGGATTTTTAATGAAATATCTCCATAGGGGTACAGAGGCCTATTTCCAGCAACCATCACTCCTGTGTTCTAATGCTACATTGTGTTAGCTAATGGTGTTGAAAGGCTAATTGATGATTAGAAAACCCTTGTGCAATTATGTTAGCACATGAATATAAGTGTGAGTTTTCATGGAAAACATGAAATTGTCTGAGTGACCCCATACTTTTGAATGGTAGACTCATTACACATAAACTGAAATATTTCAAGTCTTTACTTGTTTTAACTTTGATGAGAAAAGCTAAACCTCCCGAGGGCCACGGTGATGTAACTCAAAGATCCCTAGACCCCACACAGTAATGAGTAGCGCTCCAATCACCAAATAACTCAAAACATCTGCAAACAGCCTTTAATTTCTCAGTCTGGTTCAGTACAAGCAACCACAGTCATGGAGAAGACTGCTGACTTGACAGCTGTCCAGAAGACAATCACTGACACCCTTCACAAGGAGTGTAAGACTCAAAAGTACATCTGAAAGGGCTGGCTGTTCACAGAGTGCTCTTTCAAAGAATATTAATGGAACTGGAAGGAAAAAGTATGGTAGGAAAAGGTGCACAAGTAAAAGGGATGACTGCAGACCTGAGAGAATGATCAAGAAAAGCAGATTCCCAAATGTGGAAGAGATTCACAAGCAGTGAACTGAAGCTGGATGCAGTTCACTCAGAGCCACCAGAACAGATGTTTCCAGGAAGTGGGCTAAAAGTGTCACTACAAGTCACTCCTGAACACCCAACATCAGAAGCATCTTACCTGGGCTAAGCAGAGAAAGAACTGGAGTGTTGCTAAGTGATCCAAAGTCTTCTTTTCAGGAGAAAGTAAATTTTGCATTTCTTCTGAAAATCAATGTCCCAGAGTTTGGAGGAAGAGCCACAGGATCAAAGCTGCTTTCAGTCCAGTGTGAAGTTTCTACACTCAGTGATGATTTGAGTGCCATATCATCTGCTGTTGCTGGTCACTATGTATAATCAGGTCCAAAATCAACGCAGCCATCTACCAGCAGGTTTTGAAGCACTACATTCTTCCATCTGCTGAAGAGCCTTTGAAGATGCAGATTTTGTTTTCCAGCAGGACCTGGCATCTCTTCACATTGCCAAAACCACTCAGAAATGCTTCATGGACCATGGCATTACAGTGGCAGATTGGCCAGCCAACTCACCAGATCTGAACACCATAGAAAATCTGTGATGTGTTGTCAAGAGGACATGGGGCCAAAACAATAAAGAAGAGCTGAACACTGCAGTCGAGGCAACCTGGGTATTCATTACGCCTCAGCAGTGTCACAGGCTGATTGCCTCCATACCACACTGCATTGCTGCAGTACTTTAAGCAAGGAGAGCCCTGACCAATTATTGAGCGAACATACTTTTCAGAGTTTTGATATTTTTGCATTATATATCCTTTTTAAAATTGATCTTTGTTGAACTTATCCATCCATCCATTATCTATACACTGCTTATTCCTCTGTTGGGTCGTGGAGGGCTGGAGTCCTGGCTGCACAGAAGTTCTTTCTTCCGTACAGTCTGAGAGCTGTAAGCCATTATCATTAAAGTTAAAACAAATAAGACAAAAAATATGGCCTAGAATTGGTACTTTAGGCAAACTATGAAAGTAGAAAAATGACCATGGAAGAAGAGAAAAGGTACAGGGTAAAACCAGAAATTCTGAACCAGTATCTCCCTCTGCGAATAAGAAAAAATTGTTGAATGCTGCAATTAAATTTCAGGTAACAAATAACTGATTAAAACCAAAGCAGTCAATTTGTTTCTGTAGTTCCATGCACCTTTTGACATTTCACTTACACCAAGCGTTTTCCTGTGTGTAGGGTCTGAAGAACCAGTCTCGGATCAAGCTGAACATTGTGAGATGTCCCCCAGTCACTACTGTGCTCATCAGACGGCCAGACCTTCGCTACCAGTTGGGATTCAGTGTCCAGAATGGCATAGTGGGTTGCACAGGGATTCTGCTTTATGTTCAATGATACCCATAGTTCTGTCAAATTACTTGAGTGAAATGTTTGCAATTTAAGAGAACTGATGTATTCTTTCAACAGATCTGTAGCCTTATGCGCGGTGGCATTGCTGAACGGGGTGGGGTCAGAGTGGGGCATCGCATCATCGAGATCAACAGCCAGAGTGTGGTAGCCACGCCCCATGAAAAAATTGTCCATATCCTGTCCAACGCTGTGGGAGAGGTGAGATGTTACGCTGGAAATAATACTGGAATTAGGATCGTTTGATGAAAAAAGTCAAATAAAATCGAACACTTTAACGAGCTATAGGGAAACATCCTGTTTGAAGTCCAGAAGATTATCATAGTTATAATCAGTGAAAGACATTGAGCAGAACAAAGCATCAGATGTCTCCTTCATTCTTTTTTTTTTTTTTAGCAAGGAATGGTGGCACTTGCTTGGTTGTAAGCAGCAGCTACTTACAACCAAGTGTCATGTACAGCTACTGTACATGTCACCAAATGTGAATGCCAGGGCACCCAGTATAAGCAGCCCAACACATAAAAACAGAAGTCAGAAAAGTCAAAAAGTAATTATCTTTCGTCACTTAAATGAAAGGAATTATATTTTATACAAAACAACAATACTGACCCAGCAGTAACAGTGGCAATTATTACTGTTCATTAGGATGTCCTGTTGAATACAATGACCTCTGCTACAAGTGTTTAATAATATAATTCCATGACGTATGCCTTTTTCATTTTGTGTGCCTCAGATTCATATGAAGACTATGCCTGCAGCCATGTACCGCCTGCTGACCGCCCAGGAGCAGCCTATTTACATTTAATAAGCAAAGCCCTGACCTCACATCCTTTAAACTTCCTGCAGTCAATTCCAACTCCTTAAGGCAAGCATTCAACCCAGCCCAGTTCTCATCCTGTGCAACTGATGGATCATAGTGAGTTGTTGGTAGCCCTGTTCTGTTGCTCAAACTCGTCTTGTGGCAACATAGAAACCCAAATTATCCACCTGTATTGACTAAAAGGCTTGTTTTCTTACTTTAGTTAAATATATGATTAGTGAAAGGGTCTTTACACCTAATGCATTTTCAACACCTAGCAGTGCCCCACAATCCTAAACTTATCTGTGTTTCACAGTTGATGTTTTGAAACTCCAACGCAAAGTAAGGAATTGGGAGCATTTGGGAAGTGTAGCTAATGGCCAGTTTAGGCAACTCAGACAATTTGGGTGTCACACAGTAGTAACCTAATTTTCATGAGCTTGGAACTGCAGCCTGTGCAACCAATCCTGAGTGTACTTTCACCCATGCTGCTATTACACTGGCAGGAGACTTCCTGCATCTTAGTTATACATCCCCCATCAGATAATTTCCATGAAAAAAACTTTTTATGTGCAATTACATGCTCATGTTGTAGCTACATTTCTTGGGACCAAGCCTGTTTTCACTTTCAGCTTCCCCTTCTGCTGATCATTTCCTCTCATCACACACACTCCCTGTGTGTTGGTGCACAGAAATCTCCACAGAGAATCGTGGTAATAAGCGATTGTGTCAAGACACTATCACTCGTTACATTCCACACATTTGCTGCATTGTTGTAGCATCTATGCTGCAGGTCAAGTTTGCACTCATTTTTCCAAATTTTTTTAAACAGTAAAGCCTTCCAACTCCATTGTTACAGGTTGTTACAGTAGTTGCATTTCCATTCACTCTCTGTAGATAGCACCAGCAGTAGCTCCAGTTATCATGTATTAACCCCAATTAGCCTAATACACCTCTTATACCACAGACCTATGTCCAAGCAGTGTGTCCAAAGATAAAGCTGATAACTTGGGACTCTGTTATTCGCACAAAAAAAAAAAACACAGGAATGGAATGTTGCTTAATGCCAGTACTGTTTATTTCCACCAGACTGATAAATGTATGTGAACTTAGTCCGTTTTTTTCCCAAAATTTTATAAACAGCCAGAAACACTAAAACACTACTCTACCTATAGTATTAAACACAACACATGAAACAATACCAGAAACTCAGCTTTTTAATTTGGCTTCTGTAAAAAAATAAAATAAAAAATAAATAAATAAATAAATAAATAAATAAAAACTAAAAAAAGTTCATATTTACAAAATATTTAACAGTGTGCATTTGTTGGTTGACAAGTAACCCCAGATAATAGAGAGCAGACTTATAGTCTGTTTCCCATGTCAACATGTGGTTTTGTGGGACTCCCTAAAGGATGTATACTAAACGCTGCTTGTTACAAATAATGCTCAAGCAATTGCAGATTTTCAAGTGGTTGCTCGAGGCATGTGTGGCATGAACAGACAGAGGTTGGTTTTTAAAGCACATATACAGTTGTGCTCATAAGTTTACATACCCTGGCAGAATTTATGATTTCTTGGTCATTTTTCAGAGAATATAAATGATAACACAGAAACTTTTCATTCACGCATGGTAAGTGGTTGGGTGAAGCCATTTATTACCAAACAACTGTATTTACTCTTTTTAAATCATATTGACAACAGAAACTACTCAAATGACCCTGATCAGAAGTTTACATACCCCAGTTCTTAATACCGTGTATTCCCCCTTTAACAGCAATGACAGCTTGAAGTCTTTTGTGGTAGTTGTAGATGAGGGTCTTTATTTTGTCAGATGGTGAAGTTGCCCATTCTTCTTGGCAAAAAGCCTCCAGCTTGTGTAAATTCTTGGGCTGCCTTGCATGAACTGCACGTTTGAGACCTCCCCAGAGTGGCTCAATGATATTGAGGTCAGGAGACTGAGATGGCCACTCCAGAACCTTTACTTTATTCTGTTGTAACCACTGACAGGTAGACTTGGCCTTGTGCTTTGGATCGTTGTCATGTTGGAACGTCCAAGTATGTCCCGTGCGCAGCTTCCGGGCTGATGAGTGCAAGTTTTCCTCCAGTATTTTCTGATAACATGCTGCATTCATCTTGCCATCAATTTTTACCAAGTTTCCTGTGCCTCTGTAGCTCACACATCCCCAAAACATCAGCGATCCACCTCTGTGTTTCACAGTAGGGATTGTGTACTTCTCATTATAGGCCTTGTTGACTCCTCTCCAAATGTAGCATTTATGGTTGTGGCCAAAAAGTTCAATTTTGGTCTCATCACTCCAAATGACTTTGTTCCAGAAGTTTTGAGGCTTGTCTCTGTGCTGTTTGGCATATTGTAAGCGGGATGCTTTGTGGTATTTGCGTAGTAACGGCTTTCTTCTGGCGACTCGACCATGGAGCCCATTTTTGTTCAAGTGCCTCCTTATTGTGCATCTTGAAACAGCCACACCAGTTTTTTTCAGAGACTCCTGTATTTCAGCTGAAGTTATTTGTGGGTTTTTTTTTGCATCCCGAGCAATTTTTCTGGCAGCTGTGGCTGAAATTTTTGTTGGTCGACCTGACCGTGGTTTGGTTTCAACAGAACCCCTCAGTTTCCACTTCTTAATTAATGTTTGAACACTGCTGATAGGCATTTTCAGATCCTTGGATAACTTTTTATATCCCTTTCCTGTTTTATACAGTTCAATTACCCTTTCCCGCAGATCCTTTGACAATTCTTTTGCTTTCCCCATGATTTAGAAGCCAGAAACGTCAGTGCAGCACTGGATGAAAGATGAAGGGCCTGTCAAGAGCCCAGAAACTCACTGACCTTTTATATACACACACTGATTACAAGCAAATAGATCACAGGTGAGGATGGTTACCTCTAATAGCCATTCAAACCCGTTTGTGTCAACTTGTGGCCTGTTATCAGGCCAAACCTCCAGGGTATGTAAACTTTTGATCAGGGCCATTTGGGTACTTTCTATTGTCATTATAATTTGAAAAGAATAAACATAGTTGTTTGATAATAAAAAAAACTATAGCACAACACTAACCATGAGTGAAAGAAATGTTTTTGTGTTATCATTCATATTCTCTGAAAAATGGCCATGAAATCATAAATTCTACCAGGGTATGTAAACTTATGAGCACAACTGTACTTAAACAGTCTACTGCTGTTTCCCTTTATTGACACAATTCTTTCCTCCTTTCATAATATAAATAGAAATATTAAATTGCAGATGCTTTTTTTTTTTTACCATTCTTTCATCAGTGTTAGGTCATTGGAACTTATCCTTTGAGCAACTTAATGGCTTTTTAATGATAAATTCTGGTGTTAAGTGTCACAGATAGTATCTTAACTATGAATGGGTTAGTTGGGGTCAGTGTAAAATGTAGTAACAGCATAGCATAACTGGGAAGTGTGAGCAAAAACAATGATAAATCGAGTGGTGATTGTGACATGACTCTGTTGTTTGATGGAATTAGTTAGTGGAATTTGTTAAGGCAACAGGTAAACCTGTCGTGTTGGATGTGTTTAGTTTGCATCATCAGCAAACCAAAAGTCAAGCAGTTGAAAACAAAAATGAATGTTTTATCTAAGTAAGGGTTATCAGCAGACAAGTTCAGGTACAGCTCCTATTACAAATCATGGAAGTTCAATGAAAACAGTGTAATTATTCTAGTAACAAAGTTTCTTAATTAAGTAAATGTAACTGCCAGACACATTTATTGATCACCAAAGACCACTTTCATTCACCTTCTAATGTGTAGCACCATTTAATAACCAAATTTGTGAATAGGTTGTTTGAATTCTACAATGATATTTCATTTTTGGATTTTTTTTTTTGTTATTGTAAATGGAATGAAGTTCTGTCATTTTCGTGGAAAGAAAGAGTGGGAAGGAGGAACATTGTATATGACAACATTACATGCTGTTTGACAAAACAGTCGTTTCTCTGTCCACTCTGTCTCAGACCATACAATGACATCATACCTAAAGACATTCAGAATGTCATGTCTACTGAAGCTCCACTGCACACTGTTTACTTTCCCCCAACTGTCCCTTTTATGCAAACTGTCCACATGTTCAACGGTTATCACAAGTGCAATGACTTCTGTATTCTTTGTGTCAACAAACTTGATTCTTTTTTATGTCTTCAAATCAGTTGATAACATTCTGTATTTATACACAAATACATAATTGTAGGGCATTTTGTTTTTCACATTTGAATGGTGCTGACCATTTTTAAGGTGCATTGTAATCGCCTTTTTTCCATCTTTCACAACATCAACTGGAAAAGACTTGGATTAGTTAATCCTTTAAATCTTTTGCTGTTGTCAAGGTTTCCAGTTTTTAAAGGTGTTCTTTTAGACTGTGGAAGAATAGCTAGCTCATTAGATGTAGATTTAAGCCCACCATTTCCTATGTGCATTTCAAACATCTTTCTCCTTGCCTTCTGTCATCTGCGTGTTACATTTTCAAAATTCCCTTTGCTACAGGAAGCAACAACAACAACCTCTGAGCAGCAACCTATATGCTGAAAATGTCAAGTTTTGCAAAAGATTTGAATTGTGCAGTAAGGCAGCCCTGCTTGTTTTTTCAGTGAATTATCCATATTAATGACAGTGTTTGTCTTCCTTTGTGCAAATATTCCACCAAAGCAATTGCCCATCGCTGTTTTGTGGCAGCATGTTGCTGTAATCAGAGCACAGTGGCTGAGGCAATTGTGATAGATTTTCAGCAACACAAATCTGTGTTTCTTTCCCTTCCGGAGAATGAGGTGCAGTCAGACCAAGAGAAACAAGTACTAGAAAATAAGAAAGAAGTTTCTGCAATGGAAAATGTCAGTAGACTAGTAGAGAAAAGGCAGGAGCCTATTTGTGTTCCTGACACTGGAACTGACTTTTAAAAAATATTTAATATTTTCAAATTTCTACCATTTTGAGGTAAAGATATTTTAAAGAGATTTGTGCAGTAGATGTGCTGAGATAAGACAAACTCACATGACTTCAAACAAAGAAGTACAGCAATGTGGTTTGCCATGTTTGTAGAGGAAACATGATGTTACAGGAAATGTTTGCCTCCCGTGCAAAAGCAAAAGTATAGTGAGGATGGTTTCAAAAATACTGCCATGAATCTTTTTTTTTTATCACCTTCAGACAAAGTGCAGAAAAGAGGACACAGTAAAAATCAGCATTTGGTGTAAGCACCCTTTGTATTTCAAACAGTAGCAGTTCTCCTTGATAGACCTGAACACAATTTTCAAGGAACTTAGCAGGGAGATTAGACAATTAGCTACTGTTCCTCTGTGGATTTATGGTACTTTCTGACAGAACGCAGTGTCTTGTCCTGTCCTGTCTGAAAGGATGCGCTGCTCGAGCGGAGTCACGGAGCACAGAGGAAAATAGACAGAACTACATCACCTCATCCTTTCAAGCACAAAGCTTTTAGTTTGTTTCAAACACCTCAAGAGGCCTCGTTTTTAGTGGCTGTGCGGGAGCAGCATTGACATGAATAGGTTTCATAGCGCAGCAGTGTGTTCGGCAGTCTGCGCCCCATGTAATCCCAGATAAATTCCATCATTTTATATCAAAGCTCTTTGGGGCCATGCCACCAGGACTCCACCAGGATTTTTCTTTCTGTAGCTTAAGAGTGCCTGAAACTTTTGCATAGCACTGTATATTATGGCTCAAACACATGGAAGCACATTTTAAACTGATTTACTTTTACTAGAGAAGGTTTCCTGCAATATTTTCATGTATCAGGAAGTCATGTATAAATCTGAGTCTGTGTGAAATGTCACACTTAGACATTGGTTAAAAACATTTTAAAAAGTTTAGTACGTGTCTCATAATATGCCACTTAATTTACTGGTTAATTGTCTTTGGATATACTTTATGTATTACAACCACAGTCCAAGTATATAATGGGTTTATTTATGTAATGTGGTAAATAAGATAAAAACGTTCTTTAAAATTCTTAGACAAAGTAGCAATCGCAAAATATCCCCAAGCCGATGTGCTTCATGTAAAACTTGATTGATCTGATTGATTGAATTTGGTATATTTTGTCTGTAAATTCTCAGGTGACATTATTTCAAAATATATATATTTGTCAACCAATAGTCAAGTCGTTGTATTTGCATTTATAAGATACAAATCAGATTTCATTTCTTTTTTTTTTTGAGGCTCAAATTATTTGTGTAACCATTTTTTTTTTTTTTTTTTTTTAAACAACTAGTGCATATACTGTTCACATCAACACACGTGTTTTGTGTCTTTCGGACTAGACATCGACTGCAGCAGATACTTCAGCTTCCAATGAAGTTGACTTGATATTTGACATCCTGTTCGGCTGTGGTGATAGATGTTTTAGAGTTTACACAACAAATGGTGAATTACTTTGATGGATGTAAATCCTCCATAGTAAAACTAAACCAGTCTAAATAGAGATTTAATTTACTTCTGACCAATGGTGGGCACATCCGTAACACCTCCTGTTTCATTTGAGCTCTACACCAACCCATCTGATCCCATCCTGTTTCTGGGAATGTACCTGCTACATCACACATCAGATGCTGTGAACAGGGCCTGTGTTCAAATCTTAGACTCTTGTATTTTTAAGACTAACATTTTGCTTCCTGTATCCCCCAACTTCAAAACCCCGTGCTTATTCTAAATGACTGCCCTTTACAAAGAAGCTTATTTTGGCCTTACTACTACTACTGGACTTTTCATGATGTGAAAACTGATACTGAAGAAGAATAGGGGAGAAGGGAGCCAGTTCTGGACTCAACATGAGCTTCTCTGGAGTCATGTGATTATGCTGTACTGTTCTTTCTTCTAGTGTATGTGTGTGGTGTATGATTACAACCAATGTACTCCATATTTAAAAAAAACCTGCTATATAAATATATATATAATACACATATAGGTATACTATATAGACAAGTATGTAAAGGTATATACTTTATTGGTTTTGTGTGTTTGGGTTGGGATAAAATCAGATTAAGTCATTAGAAAGAATCTTTAAAGGTGAGTGGAATGTAAGAAATGGATTGTGTGAAGTGACATGCGTGTATATTTACAGCTAGAGCACAAGTGTGTGATATTTTCCCTTACTGGTCTGTCAGGGATTGTAGGCTAGCTCAAGACAGCTAAGCTATCAAGGACACAAACACTTGAACATAGGCAGGGCAGGCAAATAAGTATTTACAAATGCACTCAATTTGAATGTAACTGAAACATTAACTCTCAGTGTGTCTACACATAAAAAACATTGAAGAAAAATTATCATTTCTGTAAGGCAGCAGCAATGTTTATTTATTTGCTAGCTTTTTTTTGTGATGTTCTTGCTGTTGGAGCTACATTTCTGTACCAGAGCCAGAATGTTTGTAACTGTAATTACAATAAATGATTCACAGAGGGACTTTGACTCAGGCTGTGGTTTTTAACTAACTCATGCATAAACTTGTTCTTGAGAATTTTATGCAGTTTAAATCCTTTAAATGAAAAAAAGAAAGAAGCAAGTGTAATTGCAACTTGTTACGTCTCCAGTGTAGGGGAGAGGGGAGAAGATGGCATGTCGTGCTGTTGGCAGTTTCCAGCTACACTCCTATAACCATGGATCTGCCAGACAGTGTTGAACAATGAAGTGACCATATTTCCAGCTTTCATCTCTTAGAATGTTTGGTTTCTCTGCAGAGCGTTAAAGTTGCCGTTGAAGAGTGGATGCATCATTGAGTCATTTGCTCCTCCAATTGCAAACAGTTCAAAGCTTTACCACCAAACACTGCCACCTGCTGCCGAGTCAGCTGCCTTACTCCAATTTGGACTAAAACAAACATATTTGGCATGAAGCAAATATTTTCGAACTTCTTGAAGAACATGATTGACATTTCAGAAATACCTCTGTTACTTCTCCAAAATGCCAAGGTATTTAAAAGGAGTTTGCTACCAAGGCGCTGCTATTGAATATAACAGAATTATATCGATGCACGTTTTCCTCAAGGGTTAACCACAATACATGCTATATACAACAAACATGTTGGTGCGGGCGATCATGTATTTGTGCCACACCATTTACCACAGTTCTCTGTATTTTATTAACTAGTAACCCCACAGTTTACTGACCAAACATTTTTTCTTAATTTTGAGGCTTTTGTCAGTTAATCCAGCATCTACTTCTTATTAAAGAAAAAGAACGCTCGATAGAGCCTATAGCAATACTGTGATAGTCCTGCTGAGGTATTTCACAATAACAGTCCCAGAATTGCTATTGTTGACATCTTAAGATCTCAGTGACACGATTGTCCAAGGGACTGTATCCATCATGGTAGTCCTAAGGCAATCCTGCCCCATGCTTTATTTAAATGCACTTTTGTTTGTTTTTACATAAGTTCATTCAGTTTCTGTAATGGGAATTTATATATATATATATATATATATATATATATATATATATATATATATATATATATATATATATATATATATATATATAATATATATATATATATATATATATACCTTTCAAAAGTTTGAGGTCACTTAGAATGTTATTTTTGAAAGAAAATGAGTTTTTTTTTCAGTGAAGATAACATTAAATGAACGAGAAATCCAGTGTAGACATTCTTAATGTGGTAAATGAGACAGCTGATTTTAAATGGAATATCTAAATAGGGATACAGAGGCCCATTTCCAGCAACCATCACTCCTGTGTTCTAATGCTACATTGTGTTAGCTAATGGTGTTGAAAGTCTCATTGATGATTAGAAAACCCTGTGTAATTATGTTAGCATATAAATAAAAGTGTGAGTTTTCATGGAAAACATGAAATTGTCTGGGTGACTCCAAACTTTTGAATGCTATGCGTGTGTGTGTGTGTGTGTGTGTGTATATATATATATATATATATATATATACACACACATAATTCCTCTAGTCCCCACCCCTCAGACAACAGTTGAAATGTCATCCTCAGAAATGTTTATTTGCCACAAAAATAATTTTTTTTACAGACATAGGATATTCCACAGTTACAAGAAAAATAAATGTTAAGACTTTAAATGACTGCTGAAGGTTTCTGACTTAAATACCATCTGCTATTAAGCACAAATACATTCAAGAAAGACTAGTTTCATATCGTGTAACTAAATTAATGTTATGCTCCACATTATACAAGCAATGAAATCAACACTTAAACTGACATAAATGATGCAATGTATATTGTTGTCAAAATTATCACACTACTAGAAAAGGGTTAAGATTTTGATTAACATAAATGAAGACATTGGCTACAGAATATTATTAGAAACTTAAGTCAAAAGTGTAGCACGAGACATCACTACATGCAAGATACACATGAACACCCAAAGACCTTGGTTAAAATTTGTAAGTGTATATCAAAAGAAAAGTCAGTACTAAATTACAAAGAAGACTATAAGTTTTGCTATATATAGTTGCAAAGAAAGAGTATTTTTTTTGTTTTTGTTTTGTTTTTTAAGTCAAAGTACACAAATTCTACTGTGGCTCTTTAATATATTAAAATTCAGTTTGAACATTTCACAGTTTTAAAAAAGACAAAAGCGTGTTATCTCACATCACTTGTATTTGTATGTCCTAGTAAAAAAAAATACCAAAATATATAATAGTGTTCCAGGTACAACACATCCCAATAAAATATATGTTTGGTTTGATTTCTCTAACAAAAAATATTTAAAAAAATATCTCATCAAGAACCATGGAAAGTATATATTTTTTAAAGAAATATAAGACAATATTTATGTTATAAAATATTCATTTACCATTTGTAAGAATGATTATTAAAGTGTGAATTATGACTTTTTAAGAAAGAAATCAACAGAAGAAATCCAATGTGGTCCCATTCCGGTTTTTTCACCTCTACATGCATTTGACTGTAGAACACAGTACAACACAAAGCTCAGTCAGCGATTAATCAAATTTATGTTTTAAAACACAAATACAGTTGAAATTCGATACAGAGAAGTATAAACATTTTCCAAAAATCCTTAGCAAGTATGCAGTTGCAGATGGATCTTGGATGAATGGATGTCCAGCCCTAAAACATGTTCCTTAGACTCAGGTAGACTTTCTAACAGCAGAGAGCCTTAACTGCACAAATATGTGGGTTAAAAATACAAGGACTTTAAACTTCTAATGGATATCTGAGTACATTTCGAAAGAAGGCTAAGCCAATTCAGGATTATCAGATAAAACACGACATAATTTATAATCTTGGATTTTACAATTCTGGAAAGTTGTTTCCAAAGCAATCATTTTGTCCTCCTGTCTTGATGGTGTGTGAGAAAATAAGGAATGTGTTTGTGATCGGTAGGTGAAAGGAGTGTATTCCCAAATGGCAATACATTGCGCCAGTTCAGTCTCTTTTTTTAGTGAACAACAATGTATATTTTGCTGAAGCATCTTCATTCCTACCATGATGGGCTGTGGAGTGCTCATAGTAAATGACTTTAATCTCACTGAAATGATGAAATTGGATTTTTTGCACACTTCTATTCATACTCTGAATAGGGACAATGACGCAGCAGTTAGTTATACTCAATTCACCGATCATGCCATTCAACAGGTGTTATCAGTGCACATCATTCTCATATATAGAGGCAGCTAACCTCCTCCATGTTCTAGTAGGCAGTTATCACACCGTCTGATGGTGGTGTAGCCGCGATTTAGCACTCATTAAGAGGAACAAAGGACCACATTTGGCGACTGGAGGAGATGGAGGAAGCATAACTCAATGCACTTTCATTCAGGAGACTTGAAATTGAGTCCCATTTCAAACCAGAATTATTGTTTAATTTTTTTGACTTAAACATCCTTTTGACTTTTGCATTCATTTGCTATTTGTCACTTAATGTTTATATACATTTAGGCACCAAAATTACTTAGTTTGGCTGATAAAAATGATTTTAGTTTGAGTTAAAAATACATTTACCAGGTGTTTGAGAGCTCTAAAAGTGCATCTAAAATCTCCTCCAGCGATTTTAGATGCACTTATTCACACAATAAGGTGGCTGACGTCATTGGAGTTAAACTCTGGAGGGTCACTACTTTCCCATATGTATGGAAATGATGTGCGCTGATGATGTGAGCTGATTCATGGGCTGACAGCATCCAGGTCATGTGTTAGTTTATACTAGGAATAAGGCGAAATCAGCTCAAACTCCAGAACACACTTAACTGTTTCATTCACAGCGCTAGCGATGATGTAACAGTTATTTCGGTTAATGCACTTGTGGGCAAAATCAATCTTCAATCTCCAATCTTCAAATTAGACTTTTTAAAGATTATTCACACTAGACAATAAACAGAAAGCTGTGGATTTAGACCTGTGTTTTCAGCATAGCTTTTCGTTCTTTTGGTTCTTTTTACAAAAATATCTATACCGCAGTTCACCAATGTAATAATGGTCAAAATGGGTATCATTCAAACCAATATTTTTACAGTGTACACTGATTCAAACCCCTGTTCAGCATTTACAGAAATAAAATCAATCAAACCACAAGACTATTTCACACCTCTTCTTAGTTCATGACAAGATGAAGACCAAGGAGGAGCTTTAAGGATGTCATGAAAGAGGACATGAAGTTAGCTGGTGTGAGATAGAAAGATGCAGAGGATAGGGTTAGATGGAAGTAGATGATTTGCTGTGGCGACCCCTGAAGGCAAACGCCGAAAGGAAAAGAAGAGGTGGTTCATGACAAGAAATTTAAATATTTTAGACTGTAGCTTCCTGCTTTTTCCTTGCAGTACTTGCATTGAGCTTCGTTCTGTTTTGTAATGTGTTTACTAAGCAAGTATGCCCACAAAATGGACATGGATTATCTTTCCTGTACAAACTCTTTCTTGTTGTCACCCATAACTGCCTCTGATTCTCCTGCATTGGGCTGATTCTCGATGCAGTAATTCATAACTGAGTTTCATTGCTGAGGACTGTGAGCTTCTACTTGGGAGTGAATATGCCTACTGCATGTTGTTGTGTGTGCAGGAGCAACACGTTCTGACCCTCAGTCAAGTCCATGGTGAAGGTTGTAGAAAGGCCAAAGTATAATACCAGGTTTTCATACAAAGTGGCTTTAAAACAAGACTACATCACAAGGGGAGGGTGACTATATTACAAGGATAATAATGCCAGTCATTCACATTTACTGTTAATGACTGGCATTATTATGATATTGTGTGACAAGAATAGATGTAGCAAAGAGTCCTGACATCTAATATAATCTAACTAATACCAAAAACAAAGTAATATCTACAGTATTGAAAGTTTGCAACAGCCAGTATTAGCCACCATAAGCTAGTGCTTATACCAGACTAAGAAAGGCATTGTTGCAAAATTGCACACTACTTCTTGGATTTTATTGTAGAACTTCCTGAACTCTGCTGGATCGCTTAAATTTATGAGCTGGTGTTACATCAGTACTTCTTCTTTTGCGGAGACTTCTCCTCTTAGATGATTGAGGGCTTGTTTCTTCATCAGACGAAGACTCCTCTGCTATTTGAACTTTAGTACTACGGCGTCTGGATTTAGACTGGGGTGTAATTATTACTGAGGGAACTATCCTGGATCTTAAAACTCGCTTTCCAATCAATATAGACTCCATTTCCTCCTCTGACATATTTTGCTCATCATTCTCCTGTTTTTGAGTTACACCTGGTGTCTCTACCTCCTCATCTGTGTCTAATGCTGAATTGAGGATGCTCCCCTTTTCACCAGCTTTCACGGCATTTTCTAGGTTTTCTTCTTCACTGCCTTCCTTTAGTTTCTTTATATGTTGATTGTCAGAAAAATCATCTGTCATGTTGTCTTTGTCTTCATCAGATTCCACTTTTTCCTCTACCTCCTTATCATCTCCCAATGACTCTACCACTCTGGAGTCTGATGTTTCCTTATCTATATACTCTGCAATATCTTCGCCTGCCTCATGTCCAGTAGCTGACGTTTCCTCAGCTTCTGTTTGTTCCTCTTTTTGCTCTCTTTGTTCTGGTGAATTATCAGTCATTGGAGGCACTTCTTGTGTTTCCACATCCTCTAAGTTTTCCTCTTCCATCTGCTGAGGCTTAGTCTCGACTGGCTCTTGGGTTTTCTGACCTCTAGATCTTCGTGTTAGTCTGGGATGTGATGTGTTTGTTTTGCTCCTCAGTGACATTGTTGTTGCAGCTGGAGCATCTTCCTCTGCCGCCTCATGAGCACCTTCATCCTGTGCCTCTTCTTCAGCAATGGCAGTGTCAGATATCACTTCTGTCACAGGAATAGATTTTTCTATGTTTGTGATTCCCTCTTCCTCAATTGAGTCCGTCTCTTCTACTTCAGCTGATGAAATCTGGATTATGTCAGTCTCAACCAAATCTGTCTTGCTGTTGTCCCCTCTGTCCCCTTCAAGCACAGCTGTTTCTTCTGTCATGGAATCCTTCCTCTGCTCTGTATCAACCACAACATATTCTCCTCCTAGTGCACTCTCAGCTTCTCCCTGTTCTGCATCATTACTAGGCTTAATCTCCATCTCCATTAGCTTTCCTCCTTCCTCTGCTTTCTCCCCGTTCTTCTCAGGTGATTCTTGCCCTACCTCACCTTCCTCTCCTTCCATCTCTTCAGCAGGAACAGTTTCTTCATCACTCTGTTCCTCTGGCTGACACTGTATGCGGGCTCTTTTGGATTTTCTTCTGCTTGTGGCAGGAGCAGACCTCCTTCCCTTCCTCAGAATTCTTGTTTCTACTGCCAGCTCATCTGTATCTGCACTCTTCTCCACTAGCATCTCCACTTGTGCATTTTGTTTGTGACCGCGTTTTGTGGTTTTGCTCACTGGTGTGGTTGTAACTAGTTTCCCACCACATCTAAGAACTCTTGATTCAACAGCTGGTGCTTCGATCTCATCACTAACGTTTTCCACATTTGTAGTCAGTGTGTCTTCAGTGTCATCTTTCTGAGATGCATCATCCTCACCATCCTTTTTCTCTATTTCTTCAGTAATGCTGTCTTTGGTTTCTGCGATATTTATCTCTTTAGCTGCAGTACTTTCCTCCTCTGCCTCGTCCGATGTCTGATGCACTGTTGTTGTTTCATCAGCCACTGCGTCGTCGTCACTAGGAACCTTTCCCTCATCAGGTGTCTCTTCAGCACATTCCTGAATAGAAGCCACTTCCTCTCTATCTGCACATGTTACTGAAGCAGTAGACTGTTCCTCTTCCACTGTGTCTTGCTCTCTGAGGGAAACCCCTTCCACAACTTCTACTTGTTCAATCTCAACTTCTGGCTCTGGATTTTCATTTTTCCGGGCTGCAGCTTCTTCCTCATTGTTGTCTTCATTTTTTCTGTCTCTGGTTTCTTTTATTGCTTCAGCTTCTTCCAGCACTGCTTTGGTTTTGTCAACTTGTATCTCTTCAGATACAGTGGTCTCTTCCGTCTCTTCCTGTGCCTGTTTTGACTGTTGTCTAGCTGTGGCAGCAGACCTTCTTCCCTCCCTCACAACTCCATCTTCTGCTGGTTTATCTCCTTTGGTGTTCACTCCATCTGCCTCCTCTTCTTGCTCATCATCCTGTCTTTTTGTGGTTTTGATTCTCCTTGTGGCTCTTACTGTCTTTTTACCACTTCTCAGAACTCTGCTTTCAATAACTGGTGTTTCTTCCTTATGGTCATCATTTGATGTCAGCAGTTTGTTTTCAGATTTTTCTCCAGCTGCTGTTTCTTCCACTTCAGAGGTTGACTCTTCTGCCTCTACTGTCTCTGGTCCTGTGACTGCTTCCTTCTCAACTACATCTGAGGTCATTCCCTCATCAGCCTTTCCAACTAAGGCCTCTGCATCTTCATCTGTAATCGTCTCAGTACTGTCAGCCTGCCCCACCGCTGGAACATCTTGTGTGACAGCTTCTTCGGCCACAGTATTCACGTTCTCTATGTCCATTTCTGGTGCTGGGTTTTCTTCTTGTTGGGACGCCTCATTTTCAAATGTCTCTCCCTTCTCCTGATCAATCACAGAAGTTTGTTCAGATTCTTCCTCTTCTTCCTCTGGATCTGATCCCTCAGCTGCTGGAGATTCTTCTCCTTCCTCACTTTCTTCTTTCTGGATTTGCTTGTGGGTGCTTTTTCTTGTACATGTTTGTGTGACAAGGACAGACTTCCTTCCACTCCTCAGAACTCTGACTGATTCATGTCCTGTTGGGGCCGTGACTTGTTTCTTTCTACCTCTCGGTGTTCTAGTTTCATTTACTGTGGAGTTTTGCTCATCATCACTTTTCGTGTTATTTTCTCCACCTGTTTCTTCAGCACTCCCCTCCCCTGTGTCTTCCATTATGACTGCGTCTTCCACTTTCTCCTCCAGCCCTTCCTCCTCCACTATCCCCTTCACTATCTCAGTTTTCTCTATTTCCATGGAGGAATCATGAAATTGTTCCTCTGGCATTGTTTTTTCCTGTTTCATTGTTTCCTCACTCTGCTCCTCTTCTGCCTCATCAGCAATCTTTTCTACAGGAACAGCCTCCTCAGTAGCTGCTGTTTCTTTGTGAACTTCAACAGTTTTTTTCATGTCCACCAAAACAACAGTTAGCCTTTGTAGACTGAATGCCTGGGATGCCATTTCCACACTCTGTTGCTTCTTTGATGAAGGGGCTGCCTCCTCTCCATTACGTGAAAATACAGCCGAGTCAGTGGCAGGGTTGAGTAATAGTGTGTCAGTCTCTTCTTCTTGTACTAAAACACCTGCAGCAGCTGGCACTGTAGCTATGTTTTCCTCTTCTGTCACTGGTATTGTTCCTTCCTCTGTCATTGCTTGTTCATCTTCCACAGCTTTACCTTCCTCCACACCTACACTCAATTCCAAATATTCAGTTTTTTCAGAAGCAGCTTCCACCTTATGTTTTTCAATCTCTTTCAGATTTTCTCCCTCAATCTCCTCATCTGTCTCTTCTACAACAGGTTCCTTAGTTGCATTTAGTTCATCTCCTAATCCTGTTGTTTCAAGACTTTCAGGTTCATCTTCACCCTTTTGCCCTTCTTCCTGGACTTGTTTGTGAGTTCTTCTGGATTCATCTTTAGGTGGGGCATTAGCAGAGTTCCTACCCCGTCTTGGTGTTATTGGTGTCACTGCAGATTTTTCTTTTTTAGTATTTTTTGCCTCGTGCTCATCTACTTTCTTTCTGCTTCGGGTTGCCTTTTGTGGTGTAGCTGTTATTTTTGGCGTTCCACTTCTCAGAACTCTGCTTTCAATAACTGGTGTTTCTTCCTTATGGTCATCATTTGATGTCAGCAGTTTGTTTTCAGAATTTTCTCCAGCTACGGTTTCTTCCACTTCAGAGGTTGACTCTTCTGCCTCCACTGTCTCTGGTCCTGTGACTGCTTCCTTCTCAACTACATCTGAGGTCATTCCCTCATCGGCCTTTCCAACTAAGGCCTCTGCATCCTCATCTGTAATCGTCTCAGTACTGTCAGCCTGCCCCACCGCTGGAACATCTTGTGTGACAGCTTCTTCGGCCACAGTATTCATGTTCTCTATGTCCATTTCTGCTGCTGGGTTTTCTTCTTGTTGTGATGCCTCATTTTCAAATGTCTCTCCCTTCTCCTGATCAATCACAGAAGTTTGTTCAGATTCTTCCTCTTCTTCCTCTGGATCTGATCCCTCAACTGATGGAGATTCTTCTCCTTCCTCACTTTCTTCTTTCTGGATTTGCTTGTGGGTGCTTTTTCTTGTACATGTTTGTGTGACAAGGACAGACTTCCTTCCACTCCTCAGAACTCTGACTGATTCATGTCCTGTTGGGGCCATGACTTGTTTCTTTCTACCTCTCGGTGTTCTAGGTTCATTTACTGTGGAGTTTTGCTCATCATCACTTTTCGTGTTATTTTCTCCACCTGTTTCTTCAGCACTCCCCTCCCCTGTGTCTTCCATTATGACTGCGTCTTCCACTTTCTCCTCCAGCCCTTCCTCCTCCACTATCCCCTTCACTATCTCAGTTTTCTCTATTTCAATGGAGGAATCATGAAATTGTTCCTCTGGCATTGTTTTGTCCTGTTTCATTGTTTCCTCACTCTGCTCCTGTTCTGCCTCATCAGCAATCTTTTCTACAGAAACAGCCTCCTCAGTAGTTGCTGTTTCTTTGTGGACTTCAACATTTTCTTTCATGTCCACTGAAACGACAGTTAGCCCTTGGAGACCAGAAACGGGGCATACCATTTCTTCATTCTGTTGCTCCTCTGCTGAAGGGGCTGCCTCTTCTTCACTAAGTGAAAATACAGTTAAGTCAGGGGCTGATTTGGGTAATATCGAGTCCTCCACTGCTCCTGGTGCACTCTCAGCTTCTCCCTGTTCTGCATCATTACTAGGCTTAATCTCCATCTCCATTATCTTTCCTCCTTCCTCTGCTTTCTCCCCGTTCTTCTCAGGTGATTCTTGCCCTACCTCACCTTCCTCTCCTTCCATCTCTTCAGCAGGAACAGTTTCTTCATCACTCTGTTCCTCTGGCTGACACTGTATGCGGGCTCTTTTGGATTTTCTTCTGCTTGTGGCAGGAGCAGACCTCCTTCCCTTCCTCAGAATTCTTGTTTCTACCGCCAGCTCATCTGTATCTGCACTCTTCTCCACTAGCATCTCCACTTGTGCATTTTGTTTGTGACCGCGTTTTGTGGTTTTGCTCACTGGTGTGGTTGTAACTAGTTTCCCACCACATCTAGGAACTCTTGATTCAACAGCTGGTGCTTCGATCTCATCACTAACGTTTTCCTCATTTGTATTCAGTGTGTCTTCAGTGTCATCTTTCTGAGATGCATCATCCTCACCGTCCTTTTCCTCTATTTCTTCAGTAATGCTGTCTTTGGTTTCTGCGATATGTATCTCTTTAGCTGCAGTACTTTCCTCCTCTGCCTCGTCCGCTGTCTGATGCACTGTTGTTGTTTCATCAGCCACTGCGTCGTCGTCACTAGGAACCTTTCCCTCATCAGGTGTCTCTTCAGCACATTCCTGAATAGAGGCCACTTCCTCTCTATCTGCACATGTTACTGAAGCAGTAGACTGTTCCTCTTCCGCTGTGTCTTGCTCTCTGAGGTAATCCCCTTCCAAAGCTTCTACTTGTTCAATCTCAACTTCTGGCTCTGGATTTTCATTTTTTTGGACTGCAGCTTCTTCCTCATTGTTGTCTTCATTTTTTTGATCTCTGGTTTCTTTTATTTCTTCGGCTTCCCCCAGCACTGCTTTGGTTTTGTCAACTTGTATCTCTTCAGATACAGTGGTCTCTTCCGTCTCTTCCTGTGCCTGTTTTGACTGTTGTCTAGCTGTGGCAGCAGACCTTCTTCCCTCCCTCACAACTCCATCTTCTGCTGGTTTATCTCCTTTGGTGTTCACTCCATCTGCCTCCTCTTCTTGCTCACCATCTTGTCTTGTGGCTGTGGCTCTTACCGTCTTTTTACCACTTCTCAGAACTCTGCTTTCAATAACTATTTTTCCTTCCCCATAGCCACCTTGTACCTGCTCGTCATTTGCTGGTGTTTCTTCATCTTTCCGACTCATTTCCTCGTCTAACTCAACGGGCAGAATATTATCCTCAGCATCTCCTCGAAATGGAATGTCTGCTTCTTCCTCCTTCTCACACACCTCTGCTTCCTGAGTTTCTGATGCCACATTCTCAACTGTTATCTGCGAGTCATGGGACTTATTGTTCAGATCTTGTGTGGCATCATCTTCTGCGTGTTGCTCCTCAGTCATAGTTGCTGATGTAACATAATCTTCTGCTAGGTCTCCAGATGTCAGGACAGTAGCTGGTTTGTTTGACCTCATAGTTGTTCCTCCTTCAGATACAGTATCCACTACATCTCCTGCTTTTTCTTTAAAGACACTTAACAAAACCTAAAAATAAACAAATTAATCACAAATTTTCTGTACTGGTCATAAAGACGAACATGCAAACATGAATTTGTATATAAACACACCTCAGTTTGCTCCAGTTCCTGGGAATCATGCAGTTCTGTCTTTCTTTGGACAGAACTTCGCTCCTTTCTGGGGGTTTCTGCCTCAATTTCCTCGATTCTAAAAGATGTTAAATATTGTTTGTTAATTTCAGGCAGGTGTAAGGATTTTGGACTTTTTAAACTTTAAATAGGAAGAAAGCAACTCAATTGCCCAAAATAAAGTTGCCAGCTATGAACGGCTTTTAACCCTTAAAGAAATACAGAAAAAAGACATTACTGCCATCATTTATGAATTAACTACAATCAAGAATCTCAAACAGTACTTGTTTATGATTATGAATATGTTTGCTTTTGGCCCCATGAACCCTCTGCCTTTTTTCAGGAAAACATCATTACCTTTACTTTTAAGCTTATCTTCTTTTAAAATAGTTGCTTGGCCCTTAAGAGAAATAAATAGCGTTAAATTATTTACTGCTATGGTCACACACAGTGGCCTACTTACAGAGGTGGAAAAAAGGGCCAATATCTGTTACCCACTCCAGACCAGGGGCCCTAGAATGGCCCCTTGACTTTGGGCCCCCTAAGAGCCTAGGAACACATCTGCCTTCTTGCACACAGGAAACCTGCGCTTGTGTTTTGAATTAAATTTTGAATTATTGCAATGAAAAGTAAAATCATTAGCTTATTGTATGTGTATTTTTTTTTTTATACAAAGTGGGATATAACTTCAAACCAGGAGCACTCTTTGGCCATTACCATTGAAAAGGGTAGGTTAATCTGTTTTTTTTGTTTGTTTTTTTGTTTTTTTTACATGTAGTAATGTAATGAAACCACAGAAACTTTGTGACTCATCCAACTGAGAAACAAGATTGGGAAATTAGTGAAAAAAATATGAAATATAGCCTTATTACTTTGGTAAATACAAATGGAACAAGCATAATTTAGCTACAAATCTCCATTTCTTCTTTCTTCTTTTATGTCATGTGACTTTAAGATGCAATGATTTTTTTTACATAGAAATAAACATATACATGCAGCGACAGGTTTATGAGTACTTCAGGAAATGTTTAATATGATATGTGCCCCACCTTGCTGCAATAAATGCTGAACGGAAATTCAACTGAGAAGAAAGGATGTGAACTTGAACACAAAAAATCACCTAAAAATCTAAATGTTCATGTTGGTGAATACTCAGATACAGACGGTGTTTCTCGTACATGTATTCAGCATTTTGCTTTTATAACTACAATAGAAAACAAAGAACACCTCCCTTCATTTGCTACATTTAATGATGGAGGAACCCAGAGCAGAATGGTATATATATTTATTAATATACTATTCTACTAATACTACTTTCTAGTCTAGCTAGGAGTGACAATTCAATTTATACAGACCTGATAGATTTTTCTGACTTGTCCTCTTTCATCTTTTCTCCAGTTATCCTTTGTTTTGTATGACTGCTCCGACGCTGACTTACAACAGGAACATCGTCGATCTCTGAAATGAAAATTAAAATTGTCAGAATACTCATTATTATGCTAAATGATCCATATATTAATATCTAATCTATGGGGGAAGTTTACAATGTGGGCACAACATGACAGCATGCTAACCTTTGGTAGCTCTCAGTACAGTCACTTCCTCCTACAAATGAAAATCACAGGGATTATTCTTACCATGTAGAAATGATGTGTTTCATTAATAAATGTTTCTCAGTCTGGAAGAAATAGTTACTTGTACCATAGTTTCAACTGAGCATTCCACAGCAGTTGTCTCTTTCAACACCTTTTCAGCCACATCAGGAGTCAAAAGTGATTCCTCTGAGAAAGAGAGACTCTTAGATACTGGGGAGAAACAGACAAAATTAGAATGTTTACATAAGTACACACATATAAAGATTGTTCAGTCTTTTTACAATCCATAATCTACATAAAAAGCACATTTGATAATTTTAATATGATTTAAAATACAATCTATAAATCTTTTAAATTGCACTGTCCCAGCAAATTTACTGTCTCACACTATAATGCAGTTGTTATTCCTTCTTACCACTAATATCTATGGCCATGATCTTCCTGGCAATGTTGGTCCTCTGTTTGGGCCCACCGATGCTCTCCACCTCCCACAGCAGATCTGCATCTCCTGGGTACTGACACAGGTACTTCTCACACACTAAGAACAAAGAGGAGTGTGGGGAACTTAAAGCTTTTGGTTTAATCAGCAGGGAAAGTAGAAGCATAGAGCAAGTGTCAGTAAGGTGTACCTTTATACATTGATATTGTGATGGGGTACCTCAACCCCAAAGACTCCTCTTTAAAACTTAGCACAAAGTCCACCAGCATCTGAAGACCAAAGCCTTTACGACGTTGACATTTTCTAACAAATATGGAGTCCATCACAGAGAGCTGGTAGGTTCTGACTGAGAAAGAATTACATATGGTCCCTTAAGAGAAAAAAAAGAGAGCACACACATGAAGACCAAGTCAGAAAGGAATGAACCCAAAGCTTAGTATACAAACGAAACCTGAAGCCTGTACTATGGAGCAGGATCTAGGGTTAGCGAGGTAACTCCAGAATTAACTCTGGGTTTTTGGGGGTACGATGGTGGTTCACTTCTTACTGTGGTACATCACGATGTGAAGCTATGCTACACACTTCGAATATCACCTGCTTTGGAATAGGTTATGTTCAAGATAAAAGATGTGTAAAAGCACCACCTAGTGAACAATCAATAATCTTGGAAAATGGCAATGCCATTTGTACCATAGATCCCGTGGAGTTCAGTACATGGATAGTAAGAAGGTCTCTAATGAGATCTGATTAAGAGGTTTTTGAAAACAGTGTTCTTTCCTATAAGACCATAGACAGTACAAATAGGTTAGATGGGAAAACTCAGGATCAAACATGGAGGTACCTTGATAACACCAAATCCTTTTCATAGTACAGGGCTCAAGTCTTGCACAGACATAAAAATTCACACTACAAATTTTAAACTTTTAGAGAAAATTCTCTAAAATGTTCTTCCTAACAGATACAAAATGAAAGCAGATGAACAGCTAAGGAACTATACATCTATGCAAGATAAATCTGCATTACCTGAGGGTTTGACTGAATAGAAGCCAACTGCCTCTCCATTATTCCAGACAATTTTTGCATAGTCTTTTTTCCCATGACAGAGGAAGGGAAGCTCGTCAGAGGTCATCTCCTTGCCTCTATAGATGACACGATTAAGGATGTATAAAACTATTCTGTCCCCGACTGTCTCCACCTAAGGAACACGCACACAGAAAACATAGAAATGTTATCCTCAACATAACAGAACATATGTTCAAATTTGGTCACTTAAGGTATATTCCATAGACTGCATGTAATGATGGAATGCACATCACTCTCCCTCCAACTGTACCAACATAATTCGAAATATTTCAGAAATGAGAGGTGACAGCGCAGTCAATATGTGCAATAGTGGAGAAATGCTTTTGAAATGAGCTGTCATGACCCCCATCTTTACAGTCTGTTGCAAGGCGAGATCAGAGACTCAAGTGCAGAGCAATGGAGACACAGTAGACAGGCACGGTCTAAAAAATACAGCTTTTATTTACCAGGTATCAAAGAACTACAACAGGAAATGGAACTGAATAAACTGCAGAGCTGAACTGGACAACATGAATGAACTAACCTGAACCCAGTAACACCAAGCCGGGAAAATCGTTGCGAAGCAATTACAAATAACAAATAAACTACTGCCGACAAAACGGCTGGAAAGAAAAATCCAAACTACTCTCGAAACAAGATTAACACTAGACAGCAGCTGGCTCAGAGAACGAGTGGGGAACTTAGCTGATACCAGATGGGGAATGGAGCTGGGTAGGATGTGGCAGGATGAGGTGGCATGTGGCATGGAGGCTGCTAGCGGAGAGGCATGTGCTGTAATGTGATGGAGCTTGGCGTGACAACGACGGAGCGGTCCAGACTGACAAGACAGTGCAGCGATGAATCCACAGAAGGATCGTAACAATCCATGCAGGTGAGGAAGAGTGCAGGTGAAGCCTGGCGAGAGTCAACGAGCTGGCAGGGAGACCAAAATGAGGCTGTTTGATGGACCAACGTAGTGATCTGAGGCTGGCTTTATGGAGAAGAAGATGGTTGATGAGATCACTCCCACCTGCTCACATGCCTCTTGAGGTGATTGGAATTGGCAGCACCTGACCGCACTGCCACACACCACGCTCACACCCACCTGGAGAGAGGAGGAAGGGAGGGAGAAGGGAAGGGAACCTGCCACTGTCTGGCGTCAGAGGTGGAGGGCACGACACACTCAATGGTTTGTCCTAACAACAGCTGCCTGAAGTGTATCTGTACACTGAGAGAAGGAATATCACAAGAACCCCTACTTTGGTATCAAGGTGATACCAAAATTCTGAGAACGTGGCGAAAGTTCTTTTTCTACGGTACCGCAGTTGAGATGACGATGTGTCACAATGACAACATGTGGAATGGCAACAGAAAGTCAGGTGCAGTAATAGGTCAGCTGAAACTCCAAGATATGTGTATGAGGTTATTTGCGATTGAGTGAGATGATCAAGAACACATTTTTGAAAACCAAACAAGAACACTTCCAATATATCATCATGTCAAAGGAAACAAGGTCAGTGGGTTTTAGCGAATTTTACATTAACATGTCATAAAAATATCCATATCATGAAAGGCTAACATTATTGTTTGCAATCTGCATCATAGCAACTTTTGTACCAGATGCCACTGTTTGCACATAATGTTTACAAAAGCTACTTTAATGTAACAATAGTTCATAAGTAAGCAGGGTGCTGCTCATATTGTTAGTAGACTTTAGTCTGTCAAAATATAATGTCTGTGTGCATGTGTTACCACAGTGCATGTACAGCAGCTATTTTAGATTAAAAAACTGATGCTGGACTACAATCATTCAATTTTTTCATTTATTCATTTATCCTTGGAATTTCAATGGCATTGGTACCAACTACCAAAGTTCTGTTTATGCTGCTGTATTGTATTGCACTACACTGCCAGGTATTTCTGACTGTGTTCAGGATTTATTAGGCAGTTAAACATCTTATCATACCTCCAAAACGCCATCTCTAGCAGGGTCTGCTGTCTTGAGAATATCTTCCACTGCCCACCAGCGGTCTAACAGGTACAGACCCACTGCAATGAATGGGTCACTGGGTGAAAAGAGGGCCATGATCTTCCACGTATCATCGGATCCATACAGAGGGACGAAGCCTACGCTGGAAATGTCAATGATGACCTGAAGACAGACAGATAAATCAGTACACAAAATCATAAGTCTCTCCTCTACACCACACTAAATGCATAGCTTCAATGATATATCAAGACTGAAAATTAACATAAACTCTTTTTCTGAAAAGGGGATGTCCAGAGAACTGATACTTCAGTGCCAAACTAATGCCAAAACTTTGAAAATGTTACGGTTTTTGTTTTTCCCTAGAACGGAAAGTAACATGGATGTCAAAGGTTCCAAAGATACCAGACAATAACAATAACAAACAGAATGGCCACAGGAAGTACAGGTGCAACAACATGTTTTCTGCAACTTGAAAAAAAAGCCCATGAAGGACACATTTAGTGTTTGAGTCAAATGATAAGGAACAAGTTGTAGATGAACAAAAGCCAGAATGCAAAAGCTGACACAGAGAATTTGGATCAATGGAACTCGACGTCAGACATCCAGAACACAGAATTAAACGTGAGCAAAGTATAGTATCTGGAAAATAGGACCATGGCATTCAAACTATTACATCTTTATTTTCTATAATTATTACTGTCAAGTACATGTTACTTGGCTGCGTATGTGTGCATATATGTGTGTATAGGTGTAATTTGGTGCAGGTCTACCAGGTGTGAATGGGTGTGTGTATGGGTATTTGTGTTTTGATCTATGTTCTTTATGTATATTACCAATTGTCTGGTCTTGTTCACCGTTCATTATAAAAGTTGAAAAGAAATATAAAAGTATTGGAGAAAAAAAAGTGAGCAAAGTCGTTTGTAACATGTTATTATACTGCACATATGCTGAAATATTACCATTGCTGTTTGTGAATTGCAGCAGTTGCACCTGCTGAATTGGAGCGTGGATCAAGTGGGTCTTATGACATACTATATTCCTTTGTTCAGATTACTGACCACTACTACATCACTAACAGTTGTCATGAGTTGTGAAAATAGCTAGATGGACCAAAACTGGTTGTAAACAGGTTTTGTTTGACTGTTAAGCTGACAATTGTAACACTGAGGTGTATGGTAATTGACTCATTTTGAGAGCCAACTACTAGTAGACATCCAAGAACTGTCATTTTTGGTATGTCCATGTTGACTTCATTTTCAGCCGTGTTGGTTCCTGCTTGATAAAGAGAGGCCTTTCCAAATGTAGATATAGTCAATTTCCCCCAAAGGTCCTGATTTAGTTGTAGCACTTCCTTTAGTTATACTTGATCATTTGAGCTGGACGCGTCATTACTGTTCACAGTCTGTCAAAATATAATGTGTGTTCATTTGTGACAGTTAGGTATTCTGCATGTTTGTTATGAAGTAAATTTTATATTGAAATGCACTAATTGTATTGATTTATTACTTTTGTGTTGAATTTGGTGTCAAGAGTCATGGAAATTCAGTGGCATCTACGAAATTTCTGGTATTGTGACATCCTTCTTTAGAACAGCTGTCTCAACAGAAAAAGGTCTAACCTGCTCTATGGGTTTGATTTATATTTTCAGTTGCTTTACTATGAGCTTCTAAATATGAGCTTCTAAATCAAAGACCCAAGAGATGGAGAATAAAGCTGAGTTTATGCTTGTTGCAGGGTCAGAGCGGCAGGAGTCCCGCTGCAGATACACACAGAATTGGTTTTGGTTTTTAGTAGTGGCTAGAGGCCATGAGCATTAAGTGATGTGGACATACACCTATTTTATCTAATCAGTGAGCAATCAACTATAAAGTGAATGAGAAAGCGTGAAGTCTGTAGGACAAGTTGGGTTAATTTGCAGAGCCTATGAAAATTAGTGGCCACAAACCCTTGTGGTACCACATGTTTTCAAACCACCTCCCTACTTGTCAGTTTGAAAGGGCTTTTGAACAAACACGTAGAATTGTCAATTAAGGAGATAGTCTGCATTTAAAATATAACCAAACACATCTTAACTGATTTAACAAAAGTGGCAGTTCTAATAAAACAGTTTAACTTCTAAGGTTGCAGTTTAAAAAATTCAAAATAGGTCTCTCAATAACCATCAAACCAAAGAAACTGGACTAACAGTGAACTGTTATACTGGTACAGCTGCATTTCTTTTAGCAGTGAAACTCTACTTTTCCTGATCCATGTCAAGAGAATTCTTTTCAAAATGGATGATGTCAGCCATCAAGCCTAGGAACAGTGCACAAGGACAGATTGTGAGAAGATCTGTAATAGTTGCAAACCAGCTAATCCACTACTGCAAACATGCTTGGTCTTTAAAAGCAGCTACTATATAGATAAACAGTAGATGCATGCTGCTCCAAACAGCATAGTGATTGATGAGTAAGTAAATCATCCAACCAGGGTCTTATTCCATGAATAAGTATATCCACAAACTCAATAAAATAGTCTAATTTTTCCAGTAATGTCAACTTTGTCTACTTTTGAGCTCTGGTTGATGCTCTACTTTGAGTCTATCAGTAATTCTGGCAGCAAGTGTCAGACACTTTCTAAGACCCTAATACTGATCTTGCTGATGCTTGTGACCTTATCGATAGCTTAAAGACAGCACACTGGTTACTACAAAGGTCCAGCCTGTGTTGTGTTTTACCTTGGTGGAAGCAGAAGTGGTCAGATGTTCAGGAGAATCAGGATTGCTATACAAGAGGTTGTTCATGTAGTTGTGGGCTGACCGCTCTAGCTCTGCCAGGCTAACATCAGCCAGGAGATCCACAGGAAACTTCATCCCTGTACAACACAGGACATACACCAGTGAGAAGAAGCATCATTCACATCCCTAATCAGTCACTAATATCATCATCAAGATACCTGTGACTGAGGAGTAACATCAGGAAGACAAAGATGATCTGAAACCAGGCAACAATTAGAACTACAACTACAGCAAGTTCAAATTAACAGACAGCTAAGCACTACAAATAGATATGGTTTAAAAATCCCATACAATAAATGAAACACAGGAAAAGATCTTCATTACCATAATTATTGTTTAGACAGATTAAAAAAAATGGAAAAAATAGAGGAAATCACACATTAATGAATTCTTTAGCAACATTAGATGGAGAAATGCTGGTCTTTCTCTATATATTCACTTCGCCAAGGAACGCGGCAGAGTTATGTGACGATCACCGTAAGTGAATCCTTCCGTCTGTGCACAACATTACTCAAAAACGGACTAACGGATTTGGATGAAATTTTCAGGGAAGGTCAGAGATGACACAAGGACCACCTCATTAGATTTTGGCAGTGATGTGGCTTATAGTCTGGATCCATGGATTTGTCAACGATTTCTCTATCATTGTGAGATAGCGTCATGGCATCACTGTAACTATGACAAGTGAACGCTACATCATGCTGCCTGCTGATGATCACATGATTTTGATCCTACTACAAATTGACTGGGACTTATCTGTTGTAAATGATACAAGGAACAATTGATTAAGTTGTGGGGGTGTTTCCGAGTCTCATCAATTCCCGCCGCCCGCTACATATTTAGGTCACGCAATTTGGTATCTGTATATAACGTACACATACATAACACACACCTGTGATCAGCAAAAGGTCCTTTTTAATTAAAGATTTCATCCATCAGAAATGATAGAAAGACTGAGCAGCCTTGGCAGAGTACTGCGCTCTCCGAGTGCTTTTCTTGTTTAATACTGAGACAACGATGAAAAACACACACAAACATTGAATATAATTATAAATAAATAGGCACAATGGAATGATCTCACTTTAACTTACATTAAATAAAAAAACAAGTAAAATCAACCAATAAACAAGCCTAAGATCTAACCTCAATAAGATGCAATAAATAAGAGACTCTTCAGCTTAGTAAACCAAGTTTTTTAAAGTGTATACAATGGAAAAGTATTTTGTAGACAAGACCCCACACCGACATTTCTGCAAATCCTGACATAAACTCCCTCAGCCCTCAGAGCAGCCTGCTGGGAGTGCATCAAGTGTTGGGGGACACAGAACTGTCGGTCCTTTTTGAACACAAAGCATATCTTGCTAGGGCAACCGACAGTCCCTGCAGGCTGCGTTGGCGGGCAATAAGAATCCAGATAGCGGAGGACTCATACACCTCTGGAGACCTGCACAGAAGCCACAAAAAGAGTAACAAAGATCGAAGTGACAAAGTGGCTCCATAACACAGAGATACGAAAGACTGTTTATGATGCATGGAGGGAGCATGCTTGGGGTTTGTTCATGCACTTGAACTCTGTATTTTCGGCCATGGGTTTGCATCTGAAGCATTGAAATAAAACTCCCAAACATTCTATTTTCTCATTGCTATTTATGACTTGTCTATCATCAGTACATGGATACATAATACATACATAACCTCCGGAGGATCATCAGCAGATACCGCAGAAGATCTTCGGCTTTTCTCTGCCTTTTTAGAGGACCTTATCAGCTCTCACTTCCTCAGCAGAGCAGCAAACATTCTTATTTACAGTCCCATATTGGACTCCATGTGCTTGACCCCAACAGGTCACTTCAGGTCCACCAGATCACAGACAGACTGACTAACAGGCTACCCCACAGCTGTAAGAGAACTGAACTCTGTCAAACACTTACACTAACTGTCTGGACCCGATAAGCTACTACTATCGATGCACTTTGTTTTTATATATCATGCACTGAAAGAGTGACCAATTTCACTGTAAATCAAAATGACAATTAAGATATTCTATTTTATTCTATTCTATTTTACATACTAATATCAGTATATCACCCAGGCACAGAGAACACTCCTAAAATGTTGCTAAGGTTTTCAAAACCTGACCTTCAGGAAACTTTCAGGTAATCTTAAGGGAAAATTCCCTTAAGGTTACCTCAAGCCTTCATGAAATAACTTTCATGAACTTTTCCCCGAAGGCTACTGTTTGCTGGGAGAGAGACACCATGGCAACATTGGGTGAGCTAGATCTGCATTTCCATCTCCAGGGCAGCAAATACAACGTGCAGCATTTGGACAACTGCTACACCAACATCTTAGATTATCTAGACATTTTATGGTTGATAAAAGTAACTTGATCACCTCATGTATTTCACAGTGGCTGTGGCTATGTGCTGGGAACATTACTTTTCACACACGCACACCAGAGTCGCTCACTTTCCACAACAAGGGCGTACGTCACACCCAGGTTACAAGGCCAGACAGCAGTTGAATTGGCAGTAAAGCACCTCAAGCACTATTATTTCATAATTAAAAGTGAAAAAAATAAATAATGTTGAAATTGAGAAGCCTGCACTCCTTCTGAGATCAGTATCAGTTCAAAACTGAATGCTACCCAACCCTTTGCATGAAGTCCTAGATAGAGTTTCTACACATGCACACACCAAGCTCAATACCAAGACTTCGGCAGCTGTATGTTTACAAAAGGCCAAGAGGTATACATCCCTGTAAGCAGGGCCTTATTCCAATCTGAATTCAGAGCTTTGCTCAGCTTTCCTGTTAAGACAACTACAGCCCTCTCAGCTACAACCTTCTTTCTTTGACACGTGACTTAAGACCGTTTGCTGTTTCAGTTCATTATGAGGCAGCTGCAAAAAACAGTAAACCAATGAACTCATGTCAAATGATTTTTCAGAACTTAGAAAAAAGATGGTTATAGAAAAACAGTGTATGTTATCCAATCAATCAATACAGTGCTGTGAAAAAGTATTGGCCCCCTACAAATTTCTTCTATTTTTTGCTTATTTGTCAAACTGCAAGGTTTTAGATCATCAAATTAATTTTAATATAAGACACAGATAACACAAGAAAAGACAAAATGCATTTTTTAAAGAATGATTTCATTTACTGAAGGAAACAAGCTGCCCCCCCTTGCTGTATGCAATAGCTACCTATCTACCAAATGACTAAATCCATTTGGCAGTTGGGTTCAATTTCACCAGCCACACTTACATATGATTACTGCCTGGCTTGTTGAATCTCAACATCATTTAGAAAGAACCTGTCTGGCATTGTGAAGTAGCTAAAGGGTTTCAAAAAGCTCACATGATGCCACGTTCTAAAGAGATTCAAGAACAGATGTGAAACAAAGTCATTCACATTTATCAGTCTGAAAGTGCTACAAAGCCATTGCTGAGGCTCTGGGACTCCAGAGAACCACAGTTAGAGACATTATCCACAAATAGAGAAAACATGGAACAGTGGTGAACCTTCCCAGCAGTAAATAAGGAAGACACTGGGCAAAATGGTATCATGGGAGAGTTGCAAGACAAACTACTACTGACCAAAAGAAAATAAAGGTTAATCTGGCATTTGCAAAAAAAAAAATATCTAGATGAGCCCAAAGAGTTTTGGAACAACATCCTGTGGACTAATGAGTCAAAAATGGAACTTTTTGGAAGATATGGGTTCATTACATCTGGTGTAAAGCTAACACTGCATTCCACAAGGAGAACATGATACCAACAGTGAAACATGGTGGTGGTAGTGTGATGGTTTGGGGCTGTTTTGCTCCCACAGCACCTGGATGACTTGTTATAATTGATGGAGTCATGAATTATGGTCTCTATCAGAAAATCCTTCTGGAGAATATACATCCATCACTTCATGACCTAAAGCTCAAGCATTAATTGGTTATGCAGCATGATCACAATCAAGTCCACATCTGAATGGCTCAAAAAGAACAAAGTTAAGGTTTTGGAGTGGCCGAGTCAAAATCTAAAGCCAAATAATGCGGCCAAATTATAACTATTCTGCAGAGAAAAGTGGGCCAAAATTCCTCCATGGCGATGTATAACACTAATCACAAGTTGTGGCAAACATTTAACTGCAGTTGTTGCTGTCAAGGTTGGTCCAACCAGTTATTAGGTTCAGGGGGGCAATTACTTTTTCACAGGGGTGATATAGGTTTTCAATGAATCTTTAATAAATCATCATCTAAAAACTGCATTTTGCGGGGTATATCTGTCTAATATTAAACAAATGTAAATATTAGGGGATTTTTTGATATAATGAATGATATATTGTCGATATGTCCATAGGCATGGCACTGAACCCGAAGTTGTCCTCAATATCAGGTGAGCATGGCATTGGAATTGGTAACTGAGAGGCAATTTTAAAGTGCATTGTAAAACTTAAAGCTGGGCTCACACAACAGGAGTTTCAGGCCTCAGGACCAACCTGGTCGGGAATGTTGGTCAGAAGTGATGTTGGGTCCAGATTATTTGCAAAAGTGAGACATTGACAGATCCAGTGTGAAGTCTCCTGAACTGCTCATAGACTCATTCGGTCACTAGAAATTCAACCAAACTTGTATGATATTTATCAGATAGTTAAGTTTATCACAGAAGTGCCCAATGCAACAAATGTTGCTACCAAGCAGTGCTAAACATTCTAGTGCTTGAGGTCAGCGTTGACTACAGATACTGAGTCTCAACTAAGAGTTTAAATCTCATCTTCAGGTCTTGCTGAAGACCATGTTGACTGTATTTTGCCATCCAGATCCATTAAACCTTTTGCTTTTGTTTTTTCTCACTGCAAAGTACTAAAAGCATTATAGTGAATTTTTGCTCCGTGCTCTTCATTTTGTTTCCATCAGCTTCCCCATGAGATTATTCAAGGTGGTGCAATGCTTCCTGAATGCTCCCTCTGCCACAATATCCTCTAGTATGTGATGCTCCATTGTTTTCCAATTGTGTAGTGTAAACATGGCTGAGATACATGTAGTGCAACCCAACTTTAAAGTGTGTTAAAACTCATGTAGTGTAAGCCCAGACTAACTAACGTTAGTTAGACCATAAGTGCAGACCATTCACCATTTTACCTATTAGTCTGGTGTGAGAGTATTGGACTGATGTTCATTATTGTGAGCCAAACACTGAGTTCTTATAGAAAAGTATTACATAAGGGCAAACTCCACTGTATTTCAGTTTAAGCTGAAATACAAACTTTTAGCCTTAACCTTTAGTTCCTGCACACATCTGGTAATCAGCGCAGTAATAAAGATTTGATGGTTTAGTGTGAGCTTCCTGTCAGGTCAGTTCCTGAGAAGAGAGTCTTCACACGTATGCCAGCAATTTCAAAACAACCTGGAGGCATGTTCTTGTCAACAACATTAAGAGGGTGTTTCCCTTTTAACCCCATGTTCTCTGTTACTAAATACTCTGAGTCTAATTCAGACTCAAATGTAACAAACTGCTTAGTACAAGCTGCTCACAGTTCAGATGATTCATTATTGCTTTAGTTGATGATCCAGTGATTTTCATGTGCATGTTCCTTGCACAGATTTCTTGGAAAGTTTGTGCAAAGCAACAAATCATTGCCTTGTTTAAAAAGAAGCTGTATCAATCCATCAAAACATTTATTCATAACCTTTCGGATTTTAAACATAATTTACCTATATTTGTGCTATGCAGCTGTTTTGTGCATTTTTGTAGTCTTGCATAAATGTAACTTCCATTTGGGAGCAAGCAAACCTGAACAAGACATCAAAAATAAAGTTTTACCTTCCACCACCACATCCCTTCCCATGACAGGCATCTAACTATTTCTGAGACAGACTGTTACCAGCTAAGCAAAAAGAACAAAAAGAGAACAACAAAAATGCCAACTCTGGCAGCTAACTGTGCTGTAGAAAGACAGACCCAGATCTCCCTTGGGGCAGGGAGTAGAGTTCCAGACTCTCTCAATGCCTGGAATGAAATGTTGTAAAAGAACAAGTCCATGCGACTTTTGGCTAGCCAAAAATGTTATTTCAAAGCTATGAGAAAACAAAGGTGGACAGTTTGAAATTTTCTTGCAAGCTATGCAGAGAGGGAAAAAACTAGCACAGGTTACCAACAAACAGATATAAGATATATGCAGCATGTGGACGGCAGCGAGTAGTGCTTCATTTATATTTATCTGCATTTTTCATCTGTCTACTACATTCACAGATTACTGCGAACTCAAAGTGCAATTATACTGATTGTATTTGACATTTTAAGACTTTTTGTAAACTCAAGCACTTTCAGTGTCTTGAAAGGTGGTCTATTGTGGGATGGCTACACTGTTTGCCGGTACCAGGAATGTTGTAGCTAATGTATGATGCGTCGCCCTGGAGCTCATTTGCATAAATCAGATTCATTTATGCAAATGCAGCGCGAGGTCCGACGCATCGCAAAACTTTCGTTAAACATCTGAACTACTTGTCGTTGAACTACGAGGACAGATTCAGCAGCTTGTTTCTCGCCTAAAATGCTTTCAGAAATACTTTTTGCCGAATAGTTTTTGTAATAAAGAAGAAAGTTTGCGACCGAGACGCCATGTTGTTGCGGCGTTTCTGCGCTGATTCACTGTTATCACGGCTGGCAAACAGATTTTAGGTTCATTACCGCCACCTACTGGGCTGGAGTGTTCATCAGTGTTACCAGTGCGCCAGAAATTAGGGAACTGAGAAAGGTGCGATTAAATGCGTTATTCTCCAACACGCTATTTTTTCTGTAATTAATTAATCGTAATTAACGTGTTAAAGTCCCAGCCCTAATTAAAACCAGTACAAAAAGATTATTTATTTACATTTAAACAGCAGATGCATTTTTGTACTCTTTGTGCAATCCCTTTACTTTGGTTGACAACAACTTGAAACTTCCATGGTTTGCTGAAGATTTGGACTGTGCAGTGAGCAACCCTAACTCCAAACAAATAAGATTGTGGTTTAAAGAAATAAATACAAGCCAGAGTGTTTTATCCCTAAAAAGAATGTAGAATGATAATGATGGGCAACTAGACAATTCTATTCTGCAGTATGTTCTAACAATGCAAGACTAGTATGCAAACAGCCACAGAGAAATAGTTCCACTAAAAATCTTTGTCAAAAATAGCAGTAACTGGACTGGATTAAAATCAGGTTGAATAGGATGTGTGCAGCCCTCAAACAGGCTCACTACTGACTGTGTATGGAGATGGGGGGTCACTTCATTCAGTGGTCCTGGGCCACCCCATGGCTCTGCCCCTGGCAGCAGCCCCATGACTTTTGGTACATGTTGTTCCCACGACATGAGCCATGTAGTAAGTAGGTTGTAGTCTACACTGAGTGCTTTATTTCGTTAACACTTCTACAATTCTACAATTTCATTTAGCAGACGCTTTTATCTAAAGCGACGTACACTACCAGTCAAAAGTTTGGACACACCTTCTCATTCAGTGTTTTTTATTTAATTATTTTGTACATTGTAGGTTAATACTGAAGACATCAAAACTATAAAAGAATACATATGGAATTATGCTATAAACAAAACATTGTTAATCTTCAGTATTAATCTGCAATATAGAAAAAAAATGTAAATAAATAAAAAGCATTGAGTGAGAAGGTGTGTCCAAACTTTTGTCTGGTTGTGTACATCTGAGAGAAGACACAACACAAACAAGGATCTTGTCAGGTGAAAACAACCTGGATAAGAGCCAAAAACAAGTTCAAGTGTGATAATAGGACCATGGTGCCTGCAGGCAGCTGATTGTTTTGTTTTTATTTTTTTTTTGCAGTCTGTCATGTGCAAAAAACCCAGTGTCCAACAAAAGAGTCTGGACAGAAGCATTATTTATCTGTGGAGGGCAAGAAAATTAGTTTCACTGTCCCAAACAAATGAAAGGGAACAAAGTGTACCAAAGTCAGGGGTGGTAGTGGGAGGCTGTGTCTGTGTATTTGCGTGTGTATTAACTTTGCCCTTTTCTATGTCAACAGTGAATAATACAGTAGTAAATGAATTCAAGAAGTCTGACCTCATAGTCTGTGACACAATTCAGAAATAAAAAAGAGTATTGAAAAAAACTTTCTCAGCAGTATAACTGAAAGATGAGATAAAAGTGTTTTTATCTACAGCTGACGGATGGTACAGCGCACGTTTAGGAAATGCAATCCAGCAGAAGTTCCATGTTCGGACACTCTGCTGAATGTTGAACATTTTGTTCTCGACAGGAACTACAAAACTGCGTGCAGCTCGCCGCCTGCAGCGAACCAGCAGTGAGTTCCAGTGTTGTGTGTGCTCACAATGAGGCCATGAGCACTGGATGTACTAACCACACGGCATGTTTACTGCGCGCTCACTTTCCACTCCAGCAGATGCTGCGGCCGTCCTCGTTTCTGCCTCTTAATTCCATAAACGCTCCGAGATAATCCCAGAAAGTCACACACACACTCAAACACACACCACGCACACACAGCCGAGTCAGGAACACACCAACTCACCTTCACTCTTCACGGGACGCTTTCTTTTTTCCTTACAACTCAGTGTTCACTTTAAATTTCGTAAATGGCTCAGTTTATTATGCTGGGAGGTGCGGCGCTCTGCGCATGCTCAGTTTAGGCCACCAATCCGGTCCAGTTGCTTTATATAACTAATCCAGACTAACCCCCTTAACTAAAGAACAGCCAGGATTGATTTTATCACATTAGCATCTTCACTTTTTTACAGCTTCTTAGCTGCTCAGTATTATATGTTCTGTACTTCCTTCATGTATGGAATGACAGAACTTCATTTTACAAAAGACAATTAGCAAATACATTAAATGTGGTAGGCTGAAAATTACGCTAAATTGAATGGTGCAGCGACAGGTAGACACGGAGTCGGTGTCTGAACATTTCATTTAGTGCTGATATTACATGCAATAAAGCAAAAATATATTACTTGTAAGGGTCATTAAATCTGAAATCATCAGGGGTCCTCTGCTTGACTATCTCTGGTTTGCTTGGAAAAAAATTTCACATGCTATAGTTAATTTTACTACTATGACAAATACTTTTGAACGTTTTTTTGCTTGGTGGTTTTTAATTTCGCATTGCCCTCTTGTTACATTCTTTCACGCATTGATATGTGAGGCTATGTTTGAACTATTAAAGATAAAAGCCTGAAATTTTCACTGTTACTTCTCATCAAACCATTGATTCATAATCTGCAATACTGGATATCAAATCAAATTCTGAACCATATGTTGCTGTGGGGGTTCAGGCATATGGGTTCTGTAAAGTGTCTTGAGACAGTCTGACCTGTAACTGGCGCTATATAAATAAAATTGAATTGAATTGAATTATGTAGTTGCATGTCACAATAATACAAAACAAAACACAGGAACACTTTTTATTATTGTTTATTATTTATTATTTAAGTTATTTTCACCAAACTTTTAGAACTCATTGAGCAAGTGTGACAAATTGTACCACACACACACACACACACACACAAAAAAAGCTACAAGGTTTGATCCAAGTAGAAAACAATTCTGGAGTTTCAAAGTGGTTGTCTAAATATGAATAAACTGTCCATAGGTGTGACTGTTGGTGTGATTGTTTGTCTGTATATGTAGCCCTGTGATAGACTGGTGACCTGTCCAGGGTGTCCCCTACCTTCACCCTAAGCTAGCTGTTACAGACTCCAGCACCTCCTGGACCCTACAGAGGATTTAGTGGTGTATAGATAATGGATGGATGTAATGCATCACAAAAGCATGTCATGTCAACATATCATTGCCATGTATTGTATTGCTTCCTAAATGTCAAGTCAAACTGGAGTTCTGTAAAAGAAAGAAGTTAAAATCTTAAAGGAATGAAGAAGAGTAAACAACCTCACACTGTGTGCTGAGCGGAACCAATCTGCAGCAACAGGGATGTTACCTGGGACATAAAGTGGGACACTGTACCTGAGGAATAACTGCTGAAGTGAGTGAAGCCACAAAGCTGACATGATTTTCTGTTCAAAAAGATGTTGAGATCTGCATTTATTGTTTATTGTCCGTTTTCTTATGTGTCAATTGTAAAGAAGATCACAGGCAGATGATGATGCTTAGATAAAGATTAGAGAGCAGATGATTTCTAATTAAGGTTAAAATAACATTTTATCCATTTGGATTTATAAGCGTGGTGAATGGTGGACAATTTACAATGTCTGATAGTAAGTAAGTAAAGTAAGTCAAATTTATGTATTTAGCACCTTTCACAGATATAAAATCGCAAAGTGCTTTACAACAATATCTAGAAAAGCACTCAGAGAGCGCAGTACTCCACCAAGGGTGTTCATTCCCCCATATGGCATTGTCAGAAATGCAGCATTTGTGTGTTTTTTTTTTTAAGAAATGCAGCATTTGTTTATTAGTTATTGATGATCAGAAATCACGGCAATATAGAATGTGGCCATTTAATATAGATGTACCCACAAACAAAATGACCTTGTGCTGAGCACAGGTGTGTGTTATGCATGTGTGCAGTATGTACAGATACCAAATCGCGTAACCTAAATTTGTAACATGCAGCGGGAATTGATGGGACTCGCAAACACCCCCACAATTTAGTCAATTGCTCCTTGTATCATTTCTGATGGATAAGTCCTGATGAGTCTGCAGCAGTGGATTTGTAGTAGGATCACAATTATGTGATCGTCAGCAGGCAGCTGATGTAGTATTCACTTGTAGTCATAGTTGCAGTGACGCCATGCCGCTATCTCACAATGATACAGAAATCTTTAACAAATCCATGGATCCAGACTATAAGCTGCATCACTGCCAAAATCTAATCACTTGGTCCTTGTGTGATTTCTGACCTTCCCTGAAAATTTCATCCAAATCCATTAGTCCGTTTTTGAGTAATGTTGCTAACAGACAGACAGAGAGACAGACAAGCAGACGGGCAATCGTACGCCAATCATCACATAACTCCACTGCGTTCCTTGGTGGGAATAATAAAACAAGGAACAAAAACAAAAGTAATAATGAAAAGATAATGAATTGTTAAAACAGGGGAACAACTGCTGAAGTACAGTGCATCAAAAACAAAAAATAAAATAGAGCGGCTACAGGTCAACCAAAAGCATGCACAGGGAGAAAATGCAAACTCCATGCTCAAAGATCCCAGGAAGGCCAGGATGCAAACCAGGGATCATCTAGCTGCAAGGCAAAAATGCAAACCACCAAGGATCTGTGCAGCCCAGGAAGAGTTTAAAAAAACAAAAGCTTATATCCAGGCTTGCAGTGAAGTAAACGTTACCAGTCAGCAAATATAGAGATTGTTGTTCTAAATGAACAAGAAAGAAATGCATTTCATGCAGTGTTCTCCTCCTCTTTTCAGTATTACCATTACCATTTTCAAATTCCCCTTGATTATGGGAATCAACAGTTACAACTCCGAGCCACAACATGTAAACTGAGGCAAGTATCAGGCAGGTCTGCTTGTTTTTTTTGTTTTTTTTAAATTTTATTTTAATGAAATTTTAATGACAGTGATCAGCCCCCTGTATGAGAATGTCCCACTAAAACAACTACCCTGTGAGTATTTCACAAGAGCATATTCACTGCATTCTGGGCTTAGCACTGCCCAATGCTATTGTGATTTGTTTAAAGAAATGCAAACACCCCTTTTCCTACAGCGATGTGCAAATGGGTTTGGATTTGCAAGACTAAATGTAACACGATTCTAAAGGCCTGTAAAATGAAGCAGGAATTAAGGTTATGTTTAACCCTCATCAGTACGCTTGGCAAAATCTATTAATCTGTACACTTGTAGTATTTCATCTGTTTCACATTTCTGTATCTGTCCATATTCTCTCAATGTATATTTTTATAAAGCGTGTCGTCTGTCGATGAACAAAACAATGAAACTTGGGTGACTTATGATATTTTTATTCAAGAGTAAATGACATGAGAGTAACACAACATTTTTCCTATTTTCATACTTCTGTGATTTTTGGTGCAGAATTATGTGCAGGAAATGGAATTAACATGTCCCATTATACCTCTGATGGTACAAAGTAAGGAGACATTAATCGTTCATCGTAGAACAGCATATATATGATCCTTTTGATTAAAACTGCCCTCTTTGCCACTGAGCTCCAGCTGTGAGTGTGTGTGATTATTTGTCATGTTTCAAGTTACTGTATTGTTTTAAGTTATTCTCTTGTTTTTCACTGTGAAGCACTTTAGTCATCCTTTGGGTTGTTGTAAAGGGCTATAGAATTAAACTTTGATTGCCATAGTTCAGATGATTACTGTTAATAATTACTGACATGTATTGCTGACAATATTAGTCTAAGAACTCCTGAACTGAAATGAAACACAATGCAACTGAAGCAGTCATCACAAGAGCAGCATAACACAAACATACATACATAAAAGATGCACAGTCTGGCTGGGGGCTGTACAGTGGCATGGAGGTTAGCACTTTCGCCTTGCAGCTAGAAGATCCCTGGTTCACGTCCTGGCCTTCCCGGGATCTTTCTGCATGGAGTTTGCATGTTCTCCCTGTGCACGAGTGGGTTTTCTCTGGTTTCTTCCCACAGACTTATTTGATTATTCTAAATTGCCCGTAGGTGTGAATGTGAGTGTGATTGTTTGTCTGTATATATAGCCCTGTGATAGACTGGTGACCTGTCCAGGGTGTCCCCTGCCTTTGCCCCAAGTCAACTGGAATAGACTCCAGCTTCCCTGCGACTGTAATTAGGATTAAGCAGTGTACAGATAACGGATGGATGCACAGTCTGCCTGGGGTCCACATGGACCCCGAACGATTTTTCTATATACACTATATTGCCAAAAGTATTCGCTTGCCTGCCTTGACTCGCATATGAACATAAGTGACATCTCATTCCTAATCCATAGGGTTCAGTATGACGTTGGTCCACCCTTTGCAGCTATAACAGCTTCAACTCTTCTGGGAAGGCTGTTCACAAGGTTTAGGAGTATGTTTATGGCAATTTTTGACCATTCTTCCAGAAGCACATTTGTGAGGTCACACACTGATGTTGGATGAGAAGGCCTGGCTCTCAGTCTCCACTCTAATTCATCCCAAAGGTGTTCTATCAGGTTGAGGTCAGGACTCTGTACAGGCCAGTCAAGTTCATCCACACCAGACCCTGTCATCCATGTCTTTATGGACCTTGCTTTGTGCACTGGTGCACAGTCATGTTGGAAGAGGAAGGGGCCAAACTGTTCCCACAAAGTTGGGAGCATGGAATTGTCCAAAATGTCTTGGTATGCTGAAGCATTCAGAGTTCCTTTCACTGGAACTAAGAGGCTAAGCCCAGCTCCTGATAACAACCCCACACCATAATCCCCCCTCCACCAAACTTTACACTTGGCACAATGCAGTCCGACAAGTATGGTTCTCCTGGCAACCACCAAACCCAGACTCGTCCATCAGATTGCCAGATGGAGAAGCGTGATTGGTCACTCCAGAGAACACGTCTCCACTGCTCTAGAGTCCAGTGGCGGCGTGCTTTACACCACTGCATCCGATGCTTTGCATTGCACTTGGTGATGTATGGCTTGGATGCAGCTGCTCAGCCATGGAAACCCATTCCATGAAGCTCTCTGCTGAAGCACTGTTCTTGAGCTAATCTGAAAGCCACATGAAGTCTGAAGGTCTGTAGCGATTGTCTCTGCAGAAAGTTGGCCACCTCTTCGCACTATGCGCCTCAGCATCCGCTGACCCCGCTCCGTCAGTTTACGTGGCCTACCACTTCGTGGCTGAGTTGCTGTCGTTCCCACACACTTCCACTTTCTTATAATACAGCTGACAGTTGACTGTGGAATATTTAGGAGCGAGGAAATGTCACGACTGGATTTGTTGCACAGATGGCATCCTATCACAGTTCCATGCTGGAATTCACTGAGCTCCTGAGAGCAACCCATTCTTTCACAAATGTTTGTAAAAACGGTCTGCATGCCTAGGTGCTTGATTTTATACACCTGTGGACATGGAAGTGATTGGAACATCTGATTCTGATTATTTGGATGGGTGAGCGAATACTTTTGGCAATATAGTGTATACACCACAAACCTGGTTGGAATCAAATAAGCTTTGGTTTATGTGATGGCAACTAGGTGGGTGACAACTACCTAAAGGGACTGAAAAATCCAACTTGCAAATAAAAAGATATGACAAGTTATATACCCCTGGGGTCCACATAGACCCCAGGGGTACTGATGAGGGTTAAGACAACAATAATCAACATGTATAAAAGGACCACATACTGAGCAATCAGTTCTCTTGCAAAGTGGGGTCGCCATTCCTGGAAGATCCTGCCGAAGTTGGTGTGCAGATAGTGAAAGGGTGTCTTAGTAGAGCAAGGGTGCACTTTCAGTCATTTTGTGTGTTTCCAGTTTCCTGTGTGTCATGTGTACGACTGTTTGCTGTAATCCGATTATATTATGTCTTGTTGATAGAAAAACTGTTTCTTTTCAAAGATACAGACTGCTGAATTTCAGAATTTAAAACCACTGAACACTGAATTAATTTGAAATTAAACAGAAAATTGGAGAATGTAAGCAAGATGTCTAAAGAAGAACCGGAACTCTCGCCAACGGGGAAGTGGAAGAGATAAAGAAGTCTTAGATCAGAAGAGATTGCAATGGTTATTAAACAGTAAATAATTATAAATCAGTTGCTGGAAGAGGCTTGGGAGCTGAAACAACAAAACAAGGCGAGAGAGGACATAATTAGAGCAGATTTGAACAAAACTCCTGCATGAGCAATCTACTGATCACCAGACTGGAGACCAAACATCCAAATTATACCAGAGTGAACGTTACAGCTTATGAGGATCCACCTGAGTTTGAACTACAGCCCTGGAGCAGCAGGTAGCTGCTTTTCTGCATAGCAAAGACATAACTATTGATTTGAATAATTTAATAGTCTGTTACACTCTGCCTTGAATTTTTTTTTTTTAAAAAAGTATAAAGGAATGATCTAACATTGATAAACATTGAAGAAAGAGAGCAAATAAAATCTGGAGGCATATCTAGACAGATCCCACACCAGCCTCCACACATCCCACTGTCCAGTCTGTCAGTCCTCAGGGCAGGCTACACTGAATGGCTTTGCACAGGTGAAGGGGGAGGGGGATGCATGGATGTCAGGGTCTTCACAATGCAAAACCCAACTGGCCACAGTGTCCATGAGGGGAGGTCTGTGGGATGGTGACAAGAGGACCAGGCAGCTGTGGACTAGCGCACCTCAGGAGACCTGCATCGATGTCGGAAGAGCGATTAACAATGAAGAGGCTTCATAATACATCAACAGTTCATTAAGTTGTTTGTTCAAAAATGTCAAAGATATGGTTTTAATCAAGAGATATGCTGAGTGGCAGTCCATTGCAGCTTGTATCTGATGCATTTAGGTCTGAAAAGTCTGGTAATTTTCTTATTGCTGTTGATGAAGAACATAGCACACTTTTTGCTACAGATACTTTCTCATGTCACGTCACTCCTTCATTCCATTTCCTACGGTTATCCGCAATTTCTTTTATCTTTTATTATTTGTTTCTGTGTGCCAGATCACCCTCTTATCTTTGTTGTCGCACCTTTGCTATTTGCAACTGTTTGCCAGACACCTCATCTTGTACCTTTTGTTGTCCAACAGACGTCTTGATTCAATTGCTTTTGTCAATTACTTTTTGTTCTCTGTTGTCTTACCCTCTGTTGCTGATTAGCAACCATATGCAAATTAACCACTATTCACCCTTATATTTACATACGGCCCCCTCCCTACCCTCTGACCCACTCTGACCATCCCTATAAATTGTGCACTGGGTCGGCTTACCTTAACAGACTCACGCTCTGTGTTGGTAAGCCAACCTAATGCCGGAATACCAATAGACAGCCCACTACAGCAAACTTTGAAGGACTGAGAGTGAAATTTCTTTCACACTGTCGATAACATGTCTATCGCTGAGAGTAAACTGTTGGGAAAAGTACAATTCAGTTTTATTAATCTGAAAAACAGTCTAGATCTCAGGCTGTATTTTTTTCTGAAGAACTGCATGCCGATGTGCTGTGTGCCACTAACTATCATGAAACAGATATTCTGAAATATTAATAAGGTGCTTGAGGGGGGCTTGAACTAGCACTGCTATTATGTAATTCTTCAGAATCAAATGAAGGGACCCTGAATTTAGATGTTCACATTGCTACATGTATTTACATAAAAACTGAATATCAGCCGGTGTATTCATTTCATACAGGGTAAAGCAATACTTTGGGTTTTAACATCGAAAAACATGAATAAAATAACAGATTTTTGAATAAATGAATTGGACAATTAATTAATGATTAAGTCAGTGAAAAGTAAAGTTATAAAAGTGCTGGCAAAAAGACTCATTAACCATTAAAGTGGTAATAACACTGTGGTATCAAAGCCATTGTCACATTAACAGAATAGGAATTTATACATTTTCCTTAAGTTAAAACAAATTTTAAAAGGGATATGGAAAATTTTATTGATAAATAACAGGAACAATTAGTCAGTGTGTTCTCCTACTATCACAGGAGTTTCTTAATTATTTAGCTTATTCACGAAAATCTTCACATCTTCACATAGTTTTTGTTTGAAGGGTGCTTGATTTGTTGATGCAGTATTTGTTCAGACAGCCCTTGGAGACAAAGCAGCAACTCACCAGTGTCCGGCTTTGCTTGTCCAACTCATCTTCTGTCACCTCTGTGAAGTTTTACAGTAAGTGCAGTGTGTTTTTGCTCATGTTTTTTGGCTGACTTCCTATTTATTTATTTATTTATTTTTTAACTTTGATTTCGCCTTTATTTAACCAGGTCGATCCCGTTGAGATACAATGGCCTCGTTTTCAAGGGAAGCCTTGCCAAGACAGCGGCTTGAGAACTATTAAAATTGCAACAATTAAAAACAGATAACACCAACTCACTCAACAAAATCAATGAAATGCATGCTAGATTAAAGCACAGGATTAAGAATTTACATTAAAACAACAAGTGTGATAAGTAGCTGCTGCAAAATCTTTCATATGGCTTTTGAAAGTTCCAATGGAGATGAGTTCCTTCAGATTCAGATGTATTCTGCAGTGAGTTCCAGGCAGCAGGTGCAGAGTACTTAAAACAATGCTTCCCAAATTCAGAATGAACGTTGGCACATTTAATAAGTACAAATCATTGGAACTTATTAATCCTTTGGACCTCTGAGCAGTTTCCAAATGTTTTGTTTAGTTCCTGTCATATTTTTCCTCACTGTGGGGCTCATTTTCACTGCAATATTCAGTGCAAAGTCCAATATAATATTCCATTTCAATGGACACAGCAGTGCAATATAGCAAAGTCAAAAATCATTAAAGTAAAGTTTTTTTCTCTCATTATTTTACAAAAATTTGAAAAAAATGTAATCATTTTGTGCAACATTTCCTGAGTGTCCGCAGGTGTTACTTTAGAAATGAAGGCTCCACATTCTATAGATATTTAATTATTTTTCACAAACTCTGTGTTTTTCAGAAATACCCTGCACATCAGCTGTAGAAAGATATTTTACTGTGCTGAATGTATCTTTTCTTTTTGTATTTCTGACAAAGTAGCTCAAGCAAAAGTGAGTAAAATGACATCTGGTGAACAGCCTGTAAGGGGAGCTCTTAATCTCTGAATTAGTCTTACATAGCCATTCCCCACCCTCCTCTTCTCCCATCCCTCCCACTCTTCCTCCATCTCCCCATCCCTCTCCCCCTCTACCACTCTACCTCTCTACCTCTCCACCTCTTCAGTCCCTCTCAACCCGCCAGCCAGCAGCCAGATGAGTCCCCTAACATAAAGAGCCAGGTTCTGCTCAAGGTTTCTTAGCATTGAAAGGGAGTTTTTTCTTGCCACCATCGCCTTTGGGCTTGCTCTGAGGGTTCAGACATATGGGTTCTGTAAAGCGTCTTCAGACAATTTGACCTGTAATTGGCCATATCTTCATTGGCCAATTACCGTATCTTAGTTGGTGGAAGCAACCCTAACCTAGACTTCATTTTCATTGCAATCTCTTTTCATATTTGTTGTTCTCTGCTTGTTATTTGCAGACCAAATTTACTTTGCAGTATGTGCTTTCTTTTATTGATACTTCCAGAAGTTTTATATTTTGCCCCTCTGACTAGTTAATCTTTTCTTTTGCCATTATTTATACTATCAATAGCCAACTTTATGAGACTGTAGTTATCACAAATATGGACGATAACATGGAAACTGTTGAATTTTACTGCTGTAAAATCTTTTCCTGTGCAGTAAATGCCTCAAATTTTCTCCTTAACTTGGAAAACCTTTTGAAAGAATTGGTGCAGCAGCCTTACCTAGGTCACACAGAGAGAATATTTAAATCGAAATGTCAACTTAAGGAAAACATTTGAGGTGTTTATTCAATAGGTGCAATGTGAAATATTTCTTACAAGATGGTTCATTGAATGCTGAAAAATATCAAGTAGTGCCAAAAAATAAAAACAGTAATAAAGGTATTGTTGTATTGTGCCAAAAATGTGTCCACTTCCAGTTCAGCTTCCTCTGATGGAAGGACAGACAAACTCTTTCCGCAGTTTATTATTCTCTGTTCTTAGTGTTCACAGGTTTCATTTCATGCCTTTAACTCCCTCTGCTGTTGTACAAATAAATACAATACAGAGTACATGTTGCTAGCATTTATAGCAGATATGCAGCATTGAAATATCTACACATTCAGGGCAAGAGCTTCATTAATACCTTTATTGCACATTTAAAAACAATTATGTAACAATTATGAACTGTAAAGATGTGTACACACATGTAATAAATGGATGAAATAAATAATGTGTTGCTTACAATGAAGTGTAAATACTGAACAGTCACAAGACAAGTTGCATTCTGAAAAGAGGAGCTGAATCTGCAGTGCAACATTACTGTTTTTACTGGAAAGATGAAGAGGACATCAGTGCTGCTCTTCCTCACAGTGATGAAGGAGAAAAGACTCTTCAGACAACCACAGCTGGATGTTCATGTTCTCTGTAGCTCTCAGTCCATCAGACTAGATGTTCCCAACGATTCAGACCAAGGCTGGAAGGAAAAGACACGAACAGTGAGGAAAAGATCTGCAACATTCTTTCATTCCAACGGCTGGAACATTAAATATGAACACAGCAGGATGTGAATGGTGCACAATAGAAAGTGTGATGCTATTGTCATGTTTTTTGATCTTATGGAAATGTTTGTTTTCCTGGTTGAGTGTTTGTGAACCGCAGTAAATATATACCTGACAGTCACAACTGATAAGAATCACAGGTTTCCATGAGATTCTATGTGAAACGCATGCAGGTCCTTTTTTGACCCACTTATGGAAGCTTGGGGTAGTAATACAAATATTATAATTTCTGAAAAAGTAATTTAAATGGAATGATATCAAAAACATGCTTTTGAGGAATACCTGGAATATGCTTCTAGCTGTCCATTTCCACCAGTCTACTCTGCATCATCCTTACTATACTTGATATGCTCATCTACACAATGTTTGCATTATATGAATCACTTTCAATGTTGGCTTGTACTTTGTATGTATCATCTATGTCACTCTTATCATGCATGTATGTCAATGTGTGTTATATGTTTTCTTGTCGTCCCCCCGTCTGTCTCCCTCCCCCTCTTCTGTCCCTCTCAACCCAGTCGGTCAGCAGCAGATGGGTTCCCCCATGAGCCGGGTTCTGCTCAAGGTCTTTTCCTGTTAAAAGGGAGTTTTTTCTTGCCATTGCCATTCTGTAAAGCCTCTTGAGACAATTTGAATTATAATTGGAGCTACATAAATAAAACTGAATTTAAATTGAATTGAAAGTAACTATCTCTCACCTTGGTGATTCAGTGTGATGGTGGATAGACCTCAGTAATGTTACTGTGTCTCAAAGAGAAAGAATCAGTCTAAACCAAAGAACAGATATGAACTCAGAGCTGAAATGAGTTTCACTGATTTAAATGAGAGATTAACATTCATCAGTAACAGAGTTCTGTGGAGGAGCATTAACATAGATTAATTTCTGCTGATAATTAACAAACAGTGAGACAGCAGCAGATAAAGACTGTAGTAATGTCATCGATCTGTTTTGCCTGATCATCTGTGACCTGCAGGACACTTAGCTACAACTAACATTGAACTAGTTTATGATGCTGACAAACCTGGTTTAGTATAAGTGTTAACACTAATTCAGGAAACATAAGCTGAGACTTACAGTACAACTTTAAAATACGATATTACAACACGTTTACCATCAGAGGTTACAGTCTGATGTTAACTTACAGTAACTTCGGCTACAATAACGTAGGTCACTGCTTTATATGTAATAATGTCCAGATGTGGAGAAGAGTACAACAAGTTACAAAGATGACTTTAACACTTACCTTTAGAGTTAAGCTCCACTATGGTGCTAATGTTGTTAGCAGAAGTCTGTAAATGTGGGCAGGCAGACAGTCCTTGGCTCTCAATCAGTCTGACCAATGACTGCTCTCTGGCTCCACCCTCTGAGAATCTTTTTTTTTTTTGTCTCTGGCTCCAAAAATCCAAGATGTCCATTGGGACGTAGCACAATCCTGGCATTATTTTGTCAGTGCAGAAATCAACACTAATGTCACCGTAGCTACATCCATCTTTATTATACAGACTATGGGAAAACTCAGAAGCTTTCCAACATGTTATCACAAAGGTATTATTTCAGGATCTCTCTCATGATTTGTTGGCAGTCTCTCCTTCCTCTTTGTGTATGTTCACTAAGCAGTCACCTAATCTGCAGCAAGTCAAGACACCTGTGAGCTCACCTGCTTCCTGGTACCACTCCACTTAATAAAGCACTGGTTCAGACCTCACTTGCTGTCCGATCTTCAAACTTGGCACATGCCTTGACCGGTTTCCCCCACACTGACCTCCATTTACGTCCTGGAAAATACATTGGATTTTGCTGTCTGTTTCAGCTACCACTCTGCAATACTCTTCAGACTTGAAACAAGCCCTCAGGTTCTCCTGCTTCAACTCTCCATGACTCTGCTTTACTCCTCCCTCCACTTACACACTGCTCTCTGCCTCATAGACTCCTGCATGCCACTTTCCAGACCTGAGGGCTGTACTATGAAGCGAAATTAGTGGGTTAGAGAGGTATGTTGAGCCAAAAGTCAGAGTTTTCAGTATCATGAAGATGGCTCTCTCTTAACGTAGCTGGATCACCATGGAAACCTGGTCTGGAGCAGGTTGTGTTAAGAGTTTGGGATTTAAATCCTCTGTAACAAGCGTCCCCCATAAACCAAATTGTTTCCTGACAATTATTTATGAGCTATACAGATTCTCAGCTGAGGGAATATGTTTTATCTGCAAATCTGTTGAGGTGTATATGACTAAAAGCACTAAATGAAACTGTACAGTTACAGTGTTGCACACTGTATGCAACACGTTGCCGTGGGAACCCCATATGTATTTAGTTGGTGATGCAGAAATCATATAAAAAGTTCGGCCCTGATTAGCTGCCAAGTCCATTTAAATGCTGGTACTGCAGCTGATCAGACATTAGAAAACTGATTATTCTACTGATATTCATTACAGAGAACATTCAATCAGTAACATTAATTTTACTTTGATTTGTTCACAAATTAAACTGATATTGTGCATTATGGGATAGTATCAGACCTACATGTACTTCAATACAATACCATGTTTAAATACATGAAGTTTAAAGTTTAATAATTTTATTGTTCAGCTGTCAGAAATAATCAGCAGCATTGATCAGTAAAATAAATACATTACACATGTTTAACAGTTTTCTACCAGCAGTCCTGCCCAGCAGTGCGTTTCACTGCATACATTTCTAACGCCCTCCACATCTAATGCCAGTTAGTGCCAGTCTCTCCCTTCCCCCTCCTTCCTCTTTCTCTCCAGGTAGGCGTGAGCGTCATGTGTGGCACTGTGGATAGGTGCTGCCACTTGGTGATTCCTCGGTGATCATGAGCTGGTGGGAGTGATCAACGACACCATTAAGCCAGTTCACTACTCTTTGCCAGACTGTTGAACAGCCTCATCCTGGACATCCACCTACCTGCTGTTCCCTCTCCAGTATCCTCCGCCTGCCTTCTGCCATATGTCTGGACCCTCCCTCGGATCTCCGCTCACACATTCCTCCCTGGCTGCAGCACATATCTCTCCTCTGCCTCCACTCCTGCCTCTGGCCGCCATGCCACGCTCCGTTCCCTTCCAGTCTGTTGGCAGTTAAGTTCCCAGCTCAATCTCAGAGCCTAGTTCTAGTTTAGCTGTTGTATAGTTGATTACTAGGTTCATAGTCCGCCTTGTTGGTGTGTAATAGTTTCTGAGTGTTCATAGTGGGTATTATTCTACTTAATATTCTGCTGGCTGCTTTTGGCCCTTGTGAGTTTAGTTTGCAGTATTTTCTAGTCATACGTATTTCTTAGTGTGTTCTGGTTATTTCTATTTGCACTGTTTTGGCATTCTGTTTCTCTGTAATCTGTAGTGTTACTCTTCTTAACTTTCCTGGCTTGGTTGTACTTAGTTCAGGTTAGTTTTCCTAGAATTATCCATTCCTTGACTGTAGTGTTGTATTTCTGTTTCTGCTCCACCAACCTCATAGGTTGGTGGACCCTGGCGGGTCTGCATAAGTCTGCATAATCTGGAAACTGTCTATTTTTGTAATAAAACCACTGTATTTAAATTCCTATCTGTCGTGTCTGTTGCCTGCACGCGAGAGAAATTCACAAGCATGCAAAAATACAGAAAACAGAAATGAAGTTAAAAGTCCGGTATAGTGCAGGATATATATAATTTAAGGTGCATGGTGATCAGTGTGTTATACAGTTCCTAGCGCCACCCCTCCCTCCACCTCAAGACGCTTAGCAGAACCCATATGCCTGAATATATCTATGACATTGCTTGCACTATCAGGTACTAGTGAGAAACAGCATTTCGTTTCAGCCTGTGTAATTTTGTAAATGCCATGTGAAAAATGACAGGAATCTGAACCTGAATGTAAGTAGTTCTTTTATCTCTTCCTTGTACTTAGAGGTTCACTGTTTGCACTCAATGTAAAAAAAAACAAAAAAAAAACGAAAACATCTTCATTAGTTTCTGGTTACTTTGTCCTCATTAGTGTCTGTGCTTGGGTTCTACAGTGACATGTTTTAATTTTTCTGACCACGTTTGAAATGGATGTGGCTAACCTGCTTGGCAGAGATTGCTAGAGTACAGCACCTGGGAATTCTTGTTGGTGGTGCTATGACTATGACTTGGTATTGACCTGTAAATGTGTTCAACCCAGAACTCTTACCAGCCATGAGAAATGTGGGGTAAATTAGATAGTGTACATTCACATTACAACTAATGTGAAGCATGCATTTTTGAAATTTTGTATGAGATGTTACTCAACCATTTTGCCACACAAGATGGCCTAGATCCTTAGGAAAAAAAAACTTTCAACCACCTCAGAGTGTGCAAAGCGCCTCAAATGTGATTCATTTGGAATATAAAATTATTTATCTCTACAGATGGAGGAGGATAGTCACCCTCTCGGTTCTGGGGCCCTCATAAGCACAATAAGCAGAGCAGTTTCAAGCAGGTTCTTGCACTGGTCGGTACTAATGCTTAAAACAGATCTTCACTCTAGCAGCACGGAAGAGCTCTGCTGTCTTTACGCACTATGTAATTGATTTTTAACTAAAAGAGCAAGTTTTCCTAAATCAATCACATATTTTCTTTATGTTAGCACGTTTATGAAAGAAACATGTATATACCATTAGAGTGCATTTTAAACTGATCAAATTTTTTGCTGTTAAAAAAAGTTAGTTGTGTTAAGTCTTATCTTTGAAAATAAATTCTTACTCATGCATGTTTTCATGCATTAAAGGTAAAAAAATATTTTCTTAGTTTTTTACAAAGATTTCTTTGATGAAAGCATTTGTTCATACAACCTTGCTGCTCAGCAGCTAAGTGAGGACTGTTGTAAGCTATAACATACAGTACTCTCAGTTATATCAGGCAGTTACGTCATGTAGTGAGGTGTTGGTCAGAACCAGGGGCTGTCTGCACAGACAAGGCTTCCATTATGCTCAGAGAACTAGGCTCAATGAATTTTTTCCCATTAGCTGTCAGTAATAAAGCTTGCTTTTCACACTAGTGAAAACAAGAAGTCCATGTCTATTAGGATGACTGAACAAAAAGTGAGTGGAGGAAAACATTAGGACACCAACAAATTCCTTAAAAATCAAAAATTGAAATCTCACCTTTACAAAGGTATTCGGAGAATAATTCTTAAGACGTTTCTGATGTCCACCTGTAGCAAACTGAAGTCATGTGACATATTAGTCATGTAGAAGGCTACATGTCTAAATATATGGTCCTATTATTTATTTTTATTAATTTACTGCATGTGAGCACAAAAATTAAGCAATCAAGTCCGAAGAACTCTATGCAGATCTCACTGACAAAACTTTGGCAAAGCATAGATCAGGACATGGGTATAAAACCATTCATAAAGTTTTTGGTGTTCCCAGGAGCACAGTCGGGGGCGTCTTCACAGAGTTTGGCTAAAATGAATAACCAAGCAGATTCACGCAGCCTCCTCTGACTAATGGATGTACAGATGTGTCTGCTACTAGAACTCTGTGGAATTGATCTTGGCTCTAATCTGAGGTGCTTACAAACTTGTGATTTCTGAGGCTGGTGACTCGGATGAACTTGTTCTCCGCAATAAAGGTGACTCTTGGTCTTCCTTTCCTGGGGTGGTCATCATGTGAGCCAGTTTTGTTGGAGTGCTCGGTGGTTTCTGTTACTGCTCTTCGAGATACATTCAAAGTTTTTGAAATTGGTCTCACTGTTCCAATACTTTTGGAGGGGATAGAGATAGAGATAGAGATAGATGATAGATGATAGAGATAGATGATAGATGATAGATGATAGATGATAGATAGATGATAGATGATAGATGATGATAGATGATAGATGATGATAGATAGATGATATATATATATATATATATATATATATATATATATATATATATAATATATATATATATATATATATATATCTCCGCCATAAGTCCTCGACTTATGGCGGAGTTTGGTTCCTACAGTATGACATAAGTCAATTTTTGCCGTAAGTTGGAACGCCAGTGTAAATGTAAATAAAGCCGTTATGTGCATCACAATGTTGATCAGTTTACATATTTGTACAACTACAGTAACGACAAACAGTCATTAGCCCACACTGAAACATAACATAACCAGTATGAGATGATTTGAGCTTTGTGATATGGTGCATTATCCTGCTGGAAGTAGCCATCAGAAGATGGGTACACTGTGGTCATAAAGGGATGGACATGGCTAGCAACAATACTCAGGTAGGCTGTGGAATTTAAATGATGCTCAGTTGGCACTAAGGGGCCCAAAATGTGTCAAGTGTTACGGGAAAGGGGTTCTATGGGAGAGCTCAGGCGCAGGAAAGGAACAGTCACTGTTAGGATGCAACTCAGGTTTATTTACAATGTTTTCAAGGACCTCAAACAGAAAACAGGACTAACACTGGGGTAGCAAAGAGGTGACCATGACCAAAGTCCTCACAACTATAGTGCCTCTCTCAACCAGAGCAATACTATGGCCCAACTAAACACGAAAAACACTAGGAATGCACTGGAGTACCGATACTAAACATGAGGCTATCCCTACAATGATAGCGAGCGGTAACTACAACTAAAGTCTTCTCACACACCGTGCTTCTCTAACAAGAGCTAAAACAAAGGCAAGACCACTAACTCACGAAGAACACGGGGGAAACTCAAAACAGGCTCACAGCTGAGGCAGCCAGGGATAGGAGCAGCAACAGGTGAGTGTCTCCTCTGCTCGGAGGGTCCAGAGTCCAGTGCTGACGGCACACATGGCAGGAACGGGGGGAGGTCCAGCAGGGCCACGTCGTTCCTTCTCTGTCTTCTTTTAGTTTTCTTTTCCCGTTTTTCCATTTTACACTCCAGCACTGAGAGCTGGGTCGTGTCTGCTTAAATAGTGGACTGGAGGAGGCTGATTAGGTTGCACTCTGCAGGGCTGGCTGATTATAGGTGATGGGAAACACCTGTTGCTCCCTTGTGTTGCTGGGCTGCCTTAAAAGGCAGGAGGAAGGAGAGGAGGAGAGGAGAGGGCACTAACTTGGCCTGGCAGCAGCCAGCCTGACATCAAGGAAATATCCCCCACACCATTACACCATCAGCAGTCTGAACCATTATTACAAGGCAGGATGGACCCATGCGTTCATGTTTTTTACACCAATTCTGACTATCTGAATGTCGCAGCTGAAATGGAGAGTCATCAGAGCAGGCAATGGTTTTCCAGTCTTCTGTTCTCCAATTTTGGTGAATCTGTGTGAATTGGAGCCTCAATTTCCTGATCTTAGCTGACAGGAGTGTCATCTGGTGTGGTCTTCTGCTGCTGTAGCCCATCTTCTTCAAAGTTGGATGTGTTGTGCATTCAGAGATGATATTCTGCATTCCTTGGTTTTAACGAGCGGTTATTTGAGTTACTGTGCCTTACTGAATCTCCAGTCAGTCTGCCCATTCTAATCTGACCTCTCACATCAACAAGGCATTTCTGTCCACACAATTGCCGCTCACTGGATATTTTCTCTTTTTTGAACTATTCTTTGTAAACCCTAGAGAGGGTTGTGCATGAAAATCCCAGTAGATCAGCAGTTTCTGAAATACTCAGACCAGCCCGTCTGGCACCAACGACCATGCCATGTTCAAAGTCACTTAAATCCTCTTTCTTCCCCATTCTGATGCTGGGTTTGAATTTCAGCAGACTGTCTTAACCTGCACTCAGTAGCCCACTGCACTTCATGTTTCTCCCCTTCGCCCAACCCAGGTATTCATGCTTTGACTCTTTTACAGTGTTGCAACGTCACACAAATAAAAAGAGTTCCTTTTCCTTTTCTAAAGTTTTTCAAACATAACACTTCCATGGATTTAAAAAAAATCATGATAGAAAGAGTGAAAATGTATCTAAAATATAAATACCTCTAAAGTACAGTGTGCTAATGGAATTTCAGTAGTTGCTTTTGATTCCTTTTTGAAAAATAAGCATATGCTTACTTGCGCTTTGATGTTTAAAGCCAAAACAAATGGTGCAAAACCAGATTAAACAGGACCATCAAGGACCTATCAAAGGGCTTGGCAGAACTTCTTCTAATGTTGGATCATACAGACTTAGAAGAGGGCAAAGCATATCTTCAGGGAAAGAGGTCGTAATGAGCCAAGGGAAAAAAGAAAAAAAAATGCTGCTGAACTTGAGGCCTCTCCAAAATACCAGAGCAGACAGAGAAAGAATGATACTTATTGTTCATTGTATACCTGCAACTGACAGAGATGCAGGAGGGGGCAGAGGTTTGGTATTCAAATTTCAAGTGTCCTTTACAACCCCTCAGTGCTGCAGAACAGCCATGAATTGAGTTTATTGTGAACAGGAGGCCAATATAGAAGAGGAGAGACCCTGAAGCCACCAGTGACTAAATACTCTGTTCACCTCAACAGTGCTTACTATGAACAACTGAACATTTGACTTGAGTCCTGTACTGGCTCACTACCATGAAGTGTGGTGTCAACAAAGCCTTGAGAAAACTAGTCAAATAGTATGGTAATAGATCTACAAAGCTTTTTGTAGTGACACTCATTACAACAAATAAGAAGGAAGATTAGAACCAGTAAGTTTAAAAGCACTTGATAAACAATGACATTGTAAGGTATAATAATAGTTGCACCATAACATTTAGTACTGCCACACAAGCTTATTTGTGTTACTTTTACTTGGGTGAAGTCTGCTCAGTTGTTATGGTATTCTAGGGGCTTTTCATGCTTATTCAACAGGAAAAAAGTTGTACATTTTAGTTTAGAACCATTACAGCCTACATTTTAGTGAAGCTACATAAAATGATGCAGTGATCATAGCTGTAAAATTATCATTTAATTAATGACATGCATCCATTAGTTGTTCCCACTTCATCCTGAAGAGTGTCATGGGGGGCTGGAACCTATCCCAGCTAACGAAGACTCCCATATCCCAGCAGAAATAAACAGCTGGGTCGAAAACCTGCTCTGTTTCTTTATCAAATTTCCATCTTAATGACAGTTGCATATTTAATTTTGAATTTCTTAGAGCAAATAAAGTTATGTAACTTTGAATTGCACTGTGGTTTAAAGTTATGCATAATTAAAGGTGTGGCCATTTTCAGTGTCAGGTTAGTGCTGTTATACGAGAGTCTATGGCACAACACGAGTGAGTACATCCTATGATATATCACTTAAATGTCAAATGATTCAAAATTGTGTCACGTCGTAATTACATCATTTCCAAGTTGAATATTTGTTCTTCTGTAAAAGTAAAAACTAACAGCTAAGAACTACTAAAAATAGACAGTAGAAATATAACATACTGAGATTCAGATCTTTTATTTTCACTATACTTTGTATGTCCACCTATATTTTTGATGACAGACTGAGTCCCATTCAGCACGGACAAAACAAATTTCTAGATAGATGTTCTGCCACTCTCAAGAGACTACTTCTTGGCCTCGAACTTGACCAGGTCACAGTTTTAACTTTTTCCATCTTCGTAAACTCTTGTGTGATTTTGGCAGTGTCCTTTGGACCGTCATCATGCCGGAATATTCCTCTTCTGAGAAAAACTTCTGCAGACAGGGAGTCATGCTGCTGCACCTACACTGTCCGTCCAAAAACAGTTGCACACTCTAATATGTCACTGGACCGTCTTTAGCTCTGACAATGACACAAATTCACCGTGGAATCATTTTGAAGAATCTGCAATGTCAAAGCATTTATTTCTGCCAGAGATGCATAAATTTTTCAGCAAGATCTTATATTGATGATGGGAAAATCGGACTGCTGCTCTCTAGAACATCCCAAAGACTCTCAACAGCAGGTCTGGACTCTGTGGAGGCCAATCCATGTGTGAAAATGATGTCTCATGCTCCGTGAACCACTCATTCTCAATGTGAGCCCCATGAATCCTGGCATTGTCATCTCAGAATATGTCCGTGCCATCAGGGAAGAAAAACTCCATTGATGGAAAGACCTGGTCATTCAGTATATTCAGGTAGTCAACTGACCTCATTCTTTGGGAACATTACTGAACCTGACCAACTCTAGATCATAACTCTAACCCCCGCAGGCTTGTAGGGGATTAGAGTTCACAGGTTTCCGCTCAGAAACCTGTGAGGCAGCATCAGCCTGCTTGGAATGAGGAGCAGCAGAGGTGTCATTGACCCGTTAGAGTGTTTATTTGGAATTCTTTTGTGTTTCTAGCTTATTGTCCCTCGTGATCTTCCATAGCTTTCATGTGTGATTCTGGTAGCTTCCATCAAGTGTCACCCTCTCCCCATTTCCCAACACTCCTGGTCAGTATTTACCATGAATCTGTTACTAAATCTGTTGAAATTTTAATTTTGAGTCTGCCATGCAATTAAATACTCCTAATAATATTAATGCTAAGTGTATAAATCAACGGCATGAGTGCTGTAACAGTGGGTACATGGTCATGGTGGGGTGATAGATGTTGTCTGGTGCAGCAAATCAAACCAAATAAGACTGTAGCAGCAGCCACAAGCAGGGTGGAGAGATGGGGGTTGGGCCTTTTGGAGGCCGGGAATGCTGGACCCAAGCACACCAAGCAGACAGGTCCCCTTACTCAGACTTCAGCATCTTAGTGAGCTGAAAAAACAGACAGCAACATATAGAATTCATCCAATGTGTCCAGAACAGTGTACTGGACATGGCTGACATAGGTTCTTTCATAGGTTTTTTTTCTTTAAGTCTCGTGGAAATATACCAAAGTCATGTGGGTCAAAATATACATACAGCAATGGTAATATTTGCTGAAATGTCCTTTGGTCATATTCACCTCAAGTTTTGGTAGCCATCCACAAGCTTCTGTTTGTATATTTGATCACTCATCTTGAGAGAATCTGTGCATTTAAACTAAATTTGTTGGCTTTCTTACACGGACGTGTTTCCTCAGCACCTCCCACGAGTTTTCAGTGCAGTCTAAGTGTGGAGACCAGTGTGGGGAGACCAGTCTAAAACATTAATTTTAGCCTGATGTAACCATTTCTTTACCACTTTAGATATGTGTTTGGGGTCATTGACTTGTAGGAACATCCAACTGCATTCAAGATCTACCCTTCTGGCTGATGATTTTACTTTTCCCTGAACAATGTGGAGGTAATCCTCCTTCTTCATTTATCTATTTACTTTGCGTAAAGCACCAGTTCCACTGGCACCAAACAGCCACAGAGAACAATACTGTTGGATTGAATGGATTATCCTCATGAAATAAATTGAACTGAAGTTTCTGAAATATACTAGTTGTTTATTCACACCATACTGTATTTACAACAACATAAATTATGAACAACAGGCAAAATTGTGTTGTTCAATATCGTAAACCCAAAGATAATTCTGAGACTGAGCTCAGAGCATTTTGTTCTCTTTCTGCTCCTTGTTTGGTTTTATATCCCACAACTTTTCCCATTAGCACATGCAAAAACGAATGGAAGTACTTGTTTGAAGAATATGAAAAGAGAGCTTGAGAGAAATTCAAACAGCAACTACTTTCTCACACTCAGTGACCTGACCTACTGCTTAATGTGGAAATACTTTTGAAATTGCTGGTTTCAACAATTGTTGGAACAGACTTTCCACAAGGGTGAGGATCTGGGAAAGTTTAGGGATTTGGGGGTGGCTAATCAGAAATGATTGGGAAAAGGATGTTTTCTGCAGCCACTGCTTCAATCAACCAAAATGAGTTTGTGCCTCGATTGGTAATTTAGGTGCTGGAAGTCTCACAGCTTTTGAGATCCAAATACTTTTATTGGAAGGGATAGGGAAAAGAAGCTATTTGGCAATATTCCATGGCACTAAGAATAAAAAATGCTTGTGTTTTACTTTTTCAAGGTAGCACAGAAATATATAACCATTTATTTATGAATTTAACAATTTGACACATATTCTGTGGATTATCTTTGAAGCCTACCTGAAAGACAACCGCTGACTTGTAGTATTTACCAGCCAGTCAAGCATACAAAACATGAGCTCCTGCTCTGCAAACACGACCTGCTTAGCATTGTAGCAGAAGCAGCAGCATTCTTTATGTTCTCCTACTTTCGGAAAAACAATGATATCATCTCATTTCAGCAGGGATCTCTAACTTGTATGCAGCAAATAATAAAAGTCAACAGTCAATACACTTTTTAAAAAATACTGATTTTTTTCCTCCATTTTTTGAAATACACAAAGGAGGTAATTTCATTGGTCTTTCCACATGTAAATATCATTTAAGATTAAAAACCTTGTGTAAAATTAGGGCTAGAAAATGTATTTTAATTATGGAAAAAAAAATTTATAGCACACTTGACTGTCTCAATTTCGTTGAGCTGTCTCAAAAAAGGCATTTTCTATCACTGTTATTACAGTTATCGTGTTGAAGACTTGAAGCATTTTTCCAAAGTCAGAGTCTTTCCTCTCTGGTAAATTCTGACAGACTCTGGAGCCCTGGGCAGTGCTGGTTTCCAAACTCCCACCTCCCTACACTTATCTGATAGAATTTATGTCAGTCCTGTTAAGTCATCAGTATGTGGAGCCAAGTCTGGAGTCAGCTAAAGTGGAAAAGCAGCACTTGCTCCAGTCAGATGTACTTAGATGCAGTCAGAACCATAGGATCTTTATAAGAAATAAATTATGGCACTAAACTATCCATCCATGCATCCATTATCTATACACTGCTTAATCCTCATTAAGGAAACAGGGGGGCTGGAGTCTATCCCAGCTGACTTAGGGTGAAGGCAGGGAACACCTGGACAGGTCACCAGTCTGGGCTACATATATAGACAAACAATCACACTTACGATCACACCTACGGGCAATTTAGAGTTACCAGTTAACCTCAGCATGTTTTTGGACTGTGGGAGGAAGCCAAAGAACCTGGAGAAAGCCCATGTGTGCACAGGGAGAGCATGCAAACGCCACACAGAAAGATCCCAGGCCCAGGCCCGGATGTGAACTAAGGATCTTCTGGCTGCAAGGCGACAGTGTTAACCACCGAGCCACTGTGCAGCCTGGCCCTAAACTCATTGAATTAAAACATTAAAGCCATGCACTTCATTGTACTGCGAACATAATCCCTACTTTACAAAAAAAACCTCTAACACAACAAATGTAAATTGATATGACAGTGGTGGTATACGCCAAAGTTTAGTCTCATACAACAGTCCAGAAATGATCCCTTCACGAAGCTTTTCCTTTGTGTCAAAACTGTTTTAGGGTTTTTTAAATTCAACTATTTCATGATCATGGGAGGATATAGTTTGCTTGTGTTCCATCAACTGTGGTAAACTATACTTAGAGGTGTTTCTGTTGTTGGGTCTATCCTCGATACAGATGTATGTGAAGTAATCAGATAGGAGTATTTGTTTTTCACTTACTCCAGTTAATTTATAATCAGCAAGAATTATCTAGTTAAAAGTGGCAAATCTAGAAATTTTTCATAGGAGTTTGGCAGATGGGTACACTGAAAATCTTGTGTTTGCACACAAAGACCAACAGAAATAACTGAATTTCAGGCACAGTATCAGAACAAAGGTTAGTTGAAAACTATGTCAATATGGGAGTTTAAAAAACAACACTGACATGCTTTGGTATGGTACTACCAAAATAGCCTAGATGACACAGCAGACAGATGCTGCAGTGTATTTGAGGGGGAAAGTTCACTGAACACTGTAAAAAATGTTTGGAAATTTTACGGTGATAAACTGTCAAACCATGAAGATAAAAATCTTTAAACTCTAAAACTGTTTGATGCCATTTGTGTAACAGGGAATCACTATAAATAAGTTAATCAGAACAAAACTGTGTTTTTAATTTTTTTTCTTTTGAAAAAATACATTTCCTGACTCTTGTACAGTTATTTAATGGAAAAATGCTGTAATATGTATAACATCAGTACTGTAATTTTTGCATTTATTTCTCGAAAAAAATCTGTTTTCACAGTTGTGCTGATAATTGGAAGATGCTGTAATGTTTTTAACAAGTAACAAGGCGATTTTTGCGTTTATTTATAAAAAAATACAGTTTGTACTGGTAAAATTAATGTTTGTGTTTGTTTGTGTAAATAACGGACATATGCTTTAATATTCATGACAGCCACAACTGCAAGTATTGCTAAAATTACATATACTGAATGTTAAATACACTAACTGTTGTGCTGATAATGGAAATATCTGTGTAATATGTATAATAAGTTACACAAACTTTATTTTAATGGTATTTTCATGTAAATTTTCAAGTTTTTAAAGGTTAAAACTTGTTTTTTACAGTAAAACATGGAATGAAGCACATTTTTTTATCTGTAAAATCAACATCAATACATTTCTTTACTGTAAATGTATAAAATATTTTTACCGTAATTTTATGATAGCTTTCTGGCAACCACAGCTGCCGAAATTTTACCGTAAAAATAACAATTTTTTTTTTCCAGTAAAAGGCAGGATAAAATGGAAAAAAAAATCCCGAACAGAAAAATATTTAGATTTTAATAAACAAGATCAGGCTTTAAGAGTAAAATTATATCAAGCCTAGCTGAGCTCATGATTCAGCTTTGTAATCTATGAATTACTGGCAGCTGATAAACTAATGGTGTGTGTAAAGAAGTATATGTAAGAAATTCTATATATTATGAAGTAAAGTTTCTATGTCACTTGACTACAGGTGCACAACTCTCTCTTTTTGGAGATGCACATATGGATCCTGCTGAAAGAAAAAGGAAGAGTTCTACAAACAGCTGGAGGCAACAGATTAAACTTCAGCTCCTGTTAACGTCTTGTCAAAACCTTGACTACATTCAGCCACGCATTATGTAATAGATATAAAATTGCAGAGCAAAGGAAACAAGATAAAACTCAGCAGATCTGTGATGTTGGAGAGGTGTGTGTGTGTGTGTGTGTGTACCTCCATCAACTAAAGTCACACATACTGCGGCTTTCATGTTCTCTGTGGTGTTCATATGAACTGGTTACTAATAGTTTACGAACCCCATTGGTGCTTTCATTTGCACTCTCACACCAAAGGTCCATTACTCAAACTAGGACATTGAGTTTTAGCAAATGACCTTCACCTATTTGATCTGAGGAACCTGCAGATGTGGAATTAGGCTCTAACCTCCCTTAAAAGCACTTACCCACTGACTTAGCGAATGCAAAACATACATTTCTCATCCTCCAATGATCATAAAGCTAATATAATTATCACTTCCTTATAAAAAACTTCACCATCAACTAAACATGAAAACCTTCCTGAAGTAATGAATTCATTTTGGATATACTGTATGAGAGGGGATTAGTAAATCCATTGTGCTGAAAAAAGGGATGCACTTTAATAGTGAAATCTTATGGGGTTTAACGAAAATCTAAAACAAAAAGTAGCACATTTCAAATCAATGAGAACAAAATAGTCACATTTCACTCATTTAATGCGTATGTATTTTGGACCAGAGCCTTCATCAGACCAGTGCTCCAGTGAAGGAAATGTCAGTATTTTATCCCCATTGACTTAGAAATTTGAGATGTGCTACCTTTTTCACCCTTGGAATACACTGCTAATCCATTATTGCTATGAGGTAATCGTGATCATTAAAGTCCTCAGTATGGCAGAGTGGCAAAATCTTGTGGGAACTTGCTGTACTGTGTCTAATAATTGTTCTTTTTCACAAAGAGACAATCTGGCAAGAAATGCCACATCAGGGTTTGAGCTTCTCTCTAGCTGTTTTTTCATGCTTCACACTTCAACAACTCCCATGACTACTAGAGCATGTTTTCGAGTGCAAGCTGTTTGAATGGGTGCACTGTTATCCCTGTGTGTACATTTCACTACGTCTCACCTTTCCATGCAGCCTTTTTTGTGGGACATGTATAAGAAGATGTGGTCAAATTACATGTGACACTAAATTATTTGAAGCTTACTGACACTTTCATTTGCAAAATTGTCCACAATGGCCCACTACAGAGAAAAATACTTCTGGAATAATGTCTTCCAATCTATGAATCTTACTTGTGTCAGAATTTATTTATTCTTTTTACTTCAAATTACTGCCAGACATGGTGAACATACATCACCCAACTCTGCAGTTGGTACCTTTGCATAAAAGTGGATCACATGACTGCTTGAGGGCCTCATGTATATCCTTGTTTGCTGTTGGAAAGTAAGTGAACCTACAGAAATATTGCTTTATAGTGGTACTAAGGATCAAATATTTCAAAGTGATAAAATAAATGATATAAAAATTCATTCATGACTCTTTAATAAGGCAAAGGTTGTTCAGAGGTGTGATGTACAATTTATTATCAATTCATAAGAACCATAAATAAGAAGAGTCACTTTTATCCAGAAAAACGATCACCAGAGATCACAGGCTTTAATCAATTGCTGACTTTACAGCAAAAAACAAAACAAACAAAACACACACACAGAGACACACACCCGCACACACACACAAATCATACTTTTTAAATAATCCTTGTTGGAGTATAACTTGCAGAACACATGAGAATAACATGGTTAGTGAGCATGTCTACTCCTTTCTTTCGACTTTGTACTTTTTTGGATGTGATGGCCAACGGGCTTGTTTCCAGAATGACACTTGTTGAAATAAGCTATTATTATGTTAAAACAGAGGCACTTTTTTCATTCTGTTGCTAATTAAATACCTTCAAAAGTTAAGAGGGACAGTGATAGGCAACAGTTGAAAGCAGATTCAAATCCCTTACCAATACCATATTGTAAAGTAAATTAATTACAAGTAAAGTTCCAGGTAGTAAATTTAATATTAGCATAATGTACCTTTTAAGCAAAAGTAAAAGAATAGATTTTGTTGTGTTAAATTACTGTTGCATTGTTAATTCAGTGTTGTCATGTTGCTACTGGTTCCAACCGTGCATCTTATAGTATACAGTTATATAAATTACTATCCACATTTTATGTCCTGATCATCTGTTTGGTTGAGAAATCCTGATCTGATGAGACGCCATCAGATAAATGTCACACACAAGTTCAGTGTCTTCTGATGAAATACACAGTTGAAAAAATGGCAACAGTCAAGAGAACTTCCTGCATCCCAGGAGTAACTGTTTGTGTAATGTACTAATTATAGATGCACATTTTTTTTCTGTTTCTGTAATGTTACACCTTTGCTAATAACATAATAAATTCTGAAAGTACTGTCTCCTTGCTCCACTTCCTCTTCCTCTTCCTCTCAGTACTATTTTTGCGCATACTGTCGTTTTTCCATCAGCTTTTCCTCCAAGCACTTAATCAGGATTGGGTCCACTTTGGGATCAAATTTGTTAGCAAACCAGTGGCCATAGTTAAGGAGCCAGCGAAGTTCAGCAGCTCCATAGATACAAACACTGCGCATGTGTGTACCTGTGCAGGCTGGGTAAAGGACTCCTTCTAAATAATTCCATTTGACTAGTCTGGTCTTACTTCTCAAATCTGTAATGTCTGCTTCTGATCTGGGAATGTGTCCTGGTACCCCAGGCACCCTGACAAGAGTGGCCCAGAAGTGTTCATCTGGTGAGTATGTGTCAGCAGACCATGCCAGAAAGTCCTTCGCTACCTGGCTGCTGCGAATGTAATTCACAAAATCCCATGACAGAACAAAATATGCACTCCCGATGAACACCTCGATGCCGTGAGGAGGAACATCTTTGGCCACTGCGGTTTTGACAGGAATACGATGGTACTCATAAGGCACACTTTTCAGCTCATGCTGAAAGCTGAAGCGCTGTTTCTTGAGTTCACTGGGACGACTGGACTCCAGCATGTTGCTGCCATTCAGCTGCTTCAGCTCTAAAACCAGTTCATAGTTTGACTTGAGAGGAAAGTCCTGACCACACAGGTTGATGACATAGTTCCACTTGACCTCTGACCTCAGCAAGTCCGAGAGACAGTTGAGGTCAGCATTGAGTCTGGAGATGTGGGCATATTCCACAGACTCTACTTTGGATGCAATGAACACATGTGGAATACACTGAGCCAGGTTTATAATGGCTTTTATAAATGCTGGAGATGACTTCTGATCATAGTGAATGCAGTAGATGTTATGAGGTGCATAGATAGCATGAAGAATGCGCTCCACCATAGGTGCATTCTTGTGCACCACAAGAGTGTAAGCCAATGGGAAACTCCGCTCTGCATCCAACACTGGAACTGCATTGTAACCCCTTGTTTTGATAAATGTTTGGCAGTCTGAGGTCAAACTGACCATGCTATCATCATCCATGTCAACAATGGCCTTCCGTTTTATCACATGAGCTTTGCCTATCTCCACAGGGTCAAGCTCATAGATAGCAGTGCAGTTGACATCATACCTGTGATTCTGGATTCTGGATAAGCTGACAGTAATTCCATATGGCTCAATGTAGACGCTGCCTCTCACTGTCCCTTTAATGTAGACCAGCTTGAGTAGACAGACCAACAGCAGAGATAGAGAAAGCAGGAAGCACCTGTGTCTCACTCTATGAATGTAGTGGGCGCATCTTATTTTCATTCTAAGAACAAAGTGATAAAAAAAGACATGAAGATGACATTTGAATAATTCAAAACACAACACAATAACTTGGAATAGTTTTAGTTATCTGTACATTTTGTTAAGGTGTATGAAATTCTTAGAATTCATTAAGCACAGGTTGCTAAAAGATAGGCCAAGTAAATCATTTAAATTTATAGAGAGCCTTGGGAGTTGGCACTACACATGCAGTATACAACATAAGTGCAACCCTGTGCAATATCACTTCATGTCAACTGATTCAAAACTGTATGATATATATTTTAAAAATAGCATTATTTCTAAGTTGACCAGTAGAGAACAATCAAAAACAGATACTTTAGAAAGACTATAATGAAAACAGAGACCTCAAAGTGGAAACTTAATGCAACAAAAGTGAAAACATCTGCAATGACTGACATACAAGATAGAAATCTTGTGATCAATGAAACTACTCAGTCTAAATCTGTGATTTCAAAATAGCCTAACTGTGTGAAAACAGTTATAAAATGGCCTGTGCAGACCTGCAATTTATCAGTTTTGGACCTGTGGGCTGTGTCTATCTGCATGTCTGCATCATGGCTCCACATGAAAAAAATCATTGGAGGAACTGAAAGATGTGATTGTACCTTTCACAAAGATGGAAAATGATACAAGGAAGATCTGTGACCAACTAAAAATCAGTAAAAACATTGTTGCAGCAGTAATCAGGAAGCATGGAATGAGATATGGTACCATTAATCTCAGCCGCAGTCTCTGTCTGCCTTAAATGGCACCAGATGATGTACTATTTGTACAGTCTAGTTCTGCTTAAAAAAACAAGCAAGGGCTTTAGACTTGGCACAGAGGTTATCAGTGGAAATCAATAGTAATGGCATAATGTCAACCTCTGTGGACGGCATCCAAGAAAAAAGACTCTTGCTTGCTCTTTGTCAAAAAACTGCAAGATGAAACTGCTGAACGACATGAAAAGAAGCCTGATGATTACTGGGAGCCTACTGTTTGGTCAAATGAAAGTAAAAAAAAAAAAATAAAAAAATTCAGCTCTGATGGGGTCCAGCACTTTTGATCAGAAGGCCAAGACAATCAGCGTGGAATCATAGTCCTGACAGTGAAGCACAGAGGTGGGAGTGTGATGATATGGGGCTGCATGAACGCAAAGCCAGATGACATTTACAGCTGTCACCAGGAATGCCCGTGGATATACCAAATATTGGCTACCAAAATGAATGCACAAAGATGGACAAGGATACAAGAAGAGCAATTACCAACTAAATATCAGTTTAAATACAGTTGCAGAAGCGTGACTAACAGCCTGCAGAAGCTTGACAGAAGAGGAATGTTCCAGCATAATGACCCTGAAGCACACTGCCAAGTCACCTGTGTTTCTCAAAAAAAAAAAAAAAAAACTACCATGGCCAGGTATGTTGTCTGACTTCAACCCAACACAATACCTTTGGCGTAAGGTACAGCAACACAATCTCTCCAGCAAAGAGCATAGACTGTATATGGCGAAGAGTAGCAGAACAAACTGTTGATGAATGGCAGCACATTTCTTCAGAAATCTGTGCAACACTCCATACTGAGGAGGACAGGGGGGCATAAGTGTGTTTAAAATAAATTTTAAAAAAAGATTTGAAACTCAGTAATAGTAATCAAAGGTGGACTGACTTTTGTTGCATTGAGTTGCTACTGATAGGCCTGTATTTTAAAATATGTTTAGAAGGAAATCAATTCATAATATAGCCTGTTTCAGTTACCTTGCTCCCTATGGTGGTCTTTGAGCAGCTCTCACGCCATGAAAACTCCTCCCACAGTTACAGGAGAACCTTCATATAATGAAAACATGTCTTAATAGTGAAACAAATAAAACCAGGAAAAGAGAAAACAATACTGTGACAACACGAAAGTGCCCTCTCAAATTCAAATTCAGTTTCAGGAACTAAGCTCTTTGGTAAGTTCGGTTTTTTCTGCATTATACACAAGTTCCACGTGAGTGTCTGAAGAACGTCCCATGTACAAAAGGTAACATACAGGACGCAGTGCGGTACTGCCAGTCTATCCTCAGTCACTTCTCTGTAGAACGATAACGTTGAAGTCACTCACTAACAACTCATTTCTATAGTATAAGAGGACGAGGTGACGGATATCTTACCACATGCAAAACGAGCGCTTTCATGGGGCCGTGGTCCTGCGTTCCGTCTGTTATGTCAGGAGCTCCATCGGAGACTGGAGCGACTGTTCTCAGGAGTGTCAGGGGGAGCGTCTCAGCAGCAGTCCGCCCACTGCCCCGCCACATCCAGCACATCCCCAGCACACAGCCTACATTCACCACCCAGTCCCTGATAAATATGGAGTCACAGGAGTGCCATAATATATATATATATATATATATATATATATATATATATATATATATATATATATATATATATATATATATATATATATATATATATATATATATAAAATAAAAAGAAATGTGGAAATATAAAGAGAAATACATAAATAAATAAATGTGGAAATATGTGCACCGTACAAATTATATCTGACACTACAGGTGTATATGAAGTGCATTAAAACTGGCACCAAGAAGAAAATAAACATTAACTTACTGAACTATCAGAGCCCTTCCAGTGTCTGTTGGTAGAATCAGCTGAAGCGCCACGGTGCCATCACTTGACTTCAGCCATGCTAGGAGCTGGCGTCAGGCAGGAATCCTGTGATCAGGTACGACTACCCACCCTGGACAGAAAGCCCCGCCCAGAGCCATTTGATTGACAGCTCAGTCCACCAAGTGAAAGCAGTCTTTTGTCTTTGTTTTTACTTGGTGGACTGAGGAGTGCCAAAAGGAAAAGGCAAATGCAAAACGGAAAAGACAATGACAAAATGGGGGGGAAAAACGAGAAAAGGGAAAAGCAAAGACAAAATTTTCATTTTTATTTATTTATTTATTTCTCTTTATATTTCCAAATTTATTTATTTATTTCTCTTCATATTTATTTATTTGTTTATTTATTTCTCTTTATATTTCCACATTTATTTATTTCTCTTTATATTTCCACATTTATTTCCTAATTTATTTTTTTATTTATTTCTCTTTATATTTCTACATTTATTTATTTATTTCTCTTTATATTTCCACATTTATTTATTTATTTCTCTTCATATTTATTTGTTTATTTATTTCTCTTTATATTTCCACATTTATTTATTTCTCTTTATATTTCCACATTTATTTCCTAATTTATTTATTTATTTATTTCTCTTTATATTTCTACATTTATTAATTTATTTCTCTTTATATTTCCACATTTATTTATTTATTTCTCTTTATATTTCCACATTTATTTATTTCTCTTTATATTTCCACATTTATTTATTTCTCTTTATATTTCCACATTTATTTATTTATTTCTCTTTACATTTCCACATTTATTTATTTCTCTTTATATTTCCACATTTATTTATTCATTTATTTATTTCTATTTATATTTCCACATTTATTTATTTATTTCTCTTTATATTTCCACATTTATTTATTTATTTCTCTTTACATTTCCACATTTATTTCCTTATTTATTCATTTATTTATATTTTATTGTGGCACTCCTGTGATGACATTAATAAAAATAGAAAATCAACAGAATTTAACAGTTAATTGAAAACACCCAATAGTTTACTGACACACTTTCTGCATCAACTTCAGCTTACTGTATGTACTGTTTTTGTAAATGGGATGTGATTATTAGTGACATGTCAGTGTAACTGTTATGATCCTGCTCTAGCCCCTGCCCTTCTTTCCCTTCTTCCTCTTTTTCCTCCTTTCTCCCTTGAGTCCTGATTTGTTTCTGCTTTGACCTGTCTCTTTGGCTCCCTCTGTCGGTCACCTCTCCCTCATGTCACTCACCCTCCTGTTCTCCTTGTTTCACCTGCCTGCATTCTGCTTCCTGTTGATTACTACAATGAGTTTCAGCTGCAGTAATCAGTTCACTCCATTCACCTGTTCACCTCACCTCCACCTATTTAAGCTCTGTCCTTTCATTCACTCCCTGCTGGATCATTGACCCATATACCCTCAAAGACTCACATCTTGTCACGGACTCAGGACATTCTTTTGGATTTGCTTCCCCACCTTTTGGAATCCGTTTTTCCCCCCTCCTGGGTTTTCTCACACATGGACTCAGTTCTCCTCCCGGTTTCTCATCAGCTCTGCTTCAGTCTCCAGCCAGTTGTTCCTACCTCATCCCCATTTGCCCCTGGGTTACCTCAGCCTGTTTTCCGCTCTGTATTCAGTTCCCCCATCTAGTGAGTACCCCTCCTTAATTTAGGTTTGTAAATTCAGTTTAGTTTTGTAGACTTCCATTTTGGTATTCATAGTGTTTATTGTTGAGTTTTGAGTTGTTTGGTTTAATTCTGTCCTCTCAGTTCAGTTCTCCATTCATGTATTGGTTTAATTTTTGGGATTAAATAAATATATAGCCTTTATTCACCTGTCTGCCAGTTTCTGTGAGTCTGCACTTGGATTCTCTTGCTACCCCCGTAACAGTATAACATCAAAATCAAATGGTTGAGATATTGTGGATAAACTGCTGGATTGTTTCTGGAAATCCTTATTTGGCTGTAGTGATGTCACCAGGTTCCTAACTCATACCGCGAGTATGATATGGTCTACAGTAGATACTATTGTGTGCTGATATTTCAAAAGTGATTACCTCAAAAAAGTGTCCCATTCACAGTTTAGTCTCTGCCGTCTCTTCCAATGCTCCATGAACATAGCAGCTTTAAACCAGGAAGAATATCATGAGAACAACAGAGGTAACATTTAACTACTAATTACTACTGACTCATAGTAGTCATATACCATAATAACAATGTCTACACTGTATTTAATGTTATCTTCACTGAAAAAAAAACTGCTTTTCTTTCAAAAATACGGACATTTGTGAGTGACCCCAAACTTTTGAACAGTAGTATGTGTTTGTGTGTGTGTGTGTGTGTGTATATATATATATATATATATATATATATATATATATATATATATATATATATATATATATATATATATATATATATATATATATATATATATATATTGTTGAGAAACATGGCGGTATGAGATCCCAGAATCAGCCACAGTCCAAACAGGTGGGTTTGGTTCCTCCAGAGCACGCAGACGCCATGAGGTCGGTGGATGGGAGCAGTGCATGAGTGAGGAGGGGGATGGATGCTGTCATCACGTATGTTAATTAAGTGTGCTGTCATTGCAGTCATTGCATATGCAAAAGGTTCAGTTGTTGTATAAGTTACACTGGATCGAGACAGAAGTTGGGAGAGTTGCGAGGTGGTCCCTAGATGCAAGCCAGGCAGCAATGCTCTGAGCATGAGGGATTTTACCACGTAACTTGGAAGAGAATTCAACACGATCTGCAAAGGAATAACTATTCCACAGGAATTCTGGATTTAAGGACTGCTCCTTCTGCACTGTTTGAGGATTACAGAACTGTGATCTAACAATAGCACTGACTGAAGGAACATATTGAACTCTATCATTTCCCAAGGATTAACACCAGAGTGGATTATAACAAGGTTTTTATTGGTCCAAACAACATAGAGGATACCAGCAGATCTAAATCGGGACTGAACTCTCTCTCCACTTCCCCCCTGGAGCAGGGCCCCAGTGGCTCATCGGTCTCCAGGTGAGCAGCCGGGTGTGCACACCGTCTGCTCTCCCCCTCCAAATTACATAGTCTGGGTGATTATTACTTTTCTTAGATAAAAGCATAGTTCCACTTATGAGTTAGGTTAAGCAATTGGAATAATATTGATGTTTGATTAATTGTCTGATGATTTAAGAGCTTATGCTACGCCCTTGCTGAAACTATAATTAAACATTTATCCTGCAATTAAAGTTAACAGATTGGAAATTCTATTTATTCTTATCATGATGATGAATTAATCATATATATCTTCTCAGGTTGTAAAAAGTCAGGTTAATGTGAGCATTGCATCAAAACAAAGGTTCTGTCAGGTTACCTAGTTGTGTGGGGCCGTGGGTGGCCTTTTTTTAAACTTATCCTTGGGGTTATCCGTTCCTTAACCTCTAAATTTAAATCTAGCAATTTACCAAGTGCAAAATCCATGAAGAGAAAAGCTGCCGTTAACAGACGTGACTGGTAATTAATTTGACCATTCGAAAGTGGCTACTCAGTTGAGTTAGTTATCAGAGGAAGCAGGATAGGCGTCCGGATGAAGGCAGTTAGAAGCTAGGCGAATTTTCTCGCTAACCAGCTTAAACATTCCTCAGATCCCATCTGGGTTAGACCCTCTGGGCTGCAGGAACCGGACCCGTTAGATGGAGAGCTGGTCCAGTAATTCTCTGATAGTTAATTGATAAATTCAATTAATTTAGAAGGTTACTGGCCCCAGGATTCAAATATATATATATATATATATATATATATATATATATATATATATATATATATATATATATATATATATATATATATAAATATATATATATAAATTAAATAAACGACCACAAAGTTTAATAGGTAGAACTCACAAAATGGACACTTACTGTAGTTGCCTATTTGTGAAAGAGCTGATATGTGTTCACTCACCCCACAAAGCCATGAATATAGAGAAGAAAACAGTGGTAGGGTTGTCAAACAGGTGACTTGCCCAGGCTGTTCCACAGGCAGTACTAAGTTTCCAGTAGCTGCACACTGTCACACAGCGGACACATGGTGATGTTGTTCTTTGGATGGCAGATCTCCATGCTGAAATTCACACACATGCACATAACACAAATGGACAAAGAGTTGTATTTCTATCAGGACAACATATTAACATGTCACTAATTACACTTTATGTCTTAACTAGTTTATAGTACTGTAAAATATCTGAATTTCCAGTGAACAGGGATTTTATCGAATACGTTTTAAGATAGAGTCCCACAAATTCTTGTCTGTTTGAGGCTATCTTTGCTTCTTTCATTATAGAGAACAGTCCTGTTTGAAAACATGAAATGTTACAACTATTATGATCAGCAGTGACATTAAAACCCCTAGTTTTATACTGTGTACCCTGTGTACCCTTACCACCAAAACTACTCTGACCCACTGGACCATGGCTACAGGTCCTAATGTGTTGTCTGGCCATGGATCTTTCAGGTCCAAGGTGGGGCCTCAGTTACCAGCAGACTATTAACACAATACATGAATGCTTTCAATGCGATTTCTGGAGAACTCCACATTTCCCTCTCGACTACACTTCCACCAGTTCTGTGATTTGTCAACTGCCCCACCAGAGAAAGTGTTTTATTGTCTCTATTGTCTTTACTGTATTTTATATTTTATTAATGCAAATGTCAAAGCTAAACAGCTCCACTTCCCTAACTTCCCATGGATGGTCAAATCATTATTCTGTAGGTGGGGACAGTAGCTGATAACTTCGCTCTTCAAATTGGCTCTAAGAGTACTGTTGGGCACTGACATCTTTTCTATTATTTATTTATTTATTGATTGATTATTTTGTATCAAATATGGTGGACCACTTCAGGCCACCAGAGCGGGGAAAAGTTGCCTGCTTCAAGAAGAAGAAAAATTTACAACTAATATGCCAACACTTTCTTTTCAATATTTTCAACATTTTTTTTTGTTTTGTTTTTAAACAAATAAGTCAGATTGCAGTGATGTAGCAATGCCCACTCACACTACAAAAGCACTGCAGTTCAGAGGTTAATTTAGTACGCATTTATAACTTTAACTATTAATTACTTATTCACATTAATAATCTAAACTACAATCAACAAATAAACTATGATGTAGCCTGTTAATTCCCAAAAGTACTGCAGTGATAAAAACAGACGCAGAAGACTAAACCTTATTGATACCCAGGGGGATATTTGCAAACTATTCAGTTGTGAATACTAAAATCTCATTCACTTTTAACTGCTGCAACATTAAAGTGACAATCACATCCAAGCATCAGTAATTACAATCACATAATATTACATATTTTATTCTGAACTGGACCACTTGGCATGATGAATCCTTTACTTTCTCTGCTCTCAGTAGCTTAAATTTTGGTGCTAACACTTCAGTTCTTTTGCTTGCTGTACTTTTGCAGGAGTATTTCTCCTCTCCTCTCCATGCTTGTGGGACTACATTTGTGCAGACACCGTTCGGTAAGACTAATTAACGGCCATGTTCTTGTGAGGTCAAATACAGCTACCAATTACTAACATGGCCATGCATATTTCTGATGAGGGACAAACTAAAATCCTCACCCAATATACAAAGCTCAAAGCATCACTGCTCCTGCAGTCAAAGCCAGGAGGCAAGGCTAGCAAAAAAAAGTAAATTAATGCTGACTGTGTGAATGTGTGAGTTAATAGGCTTATCAGTAACACCACCATTAAGCCTGAGTAGATATAACTATATAACTATAGTTATAGGTTATATACTGCAAAATGATGGGTTATATGCATCAGATATATCGTATTTTTAAACATAGCTAGGGTCTGCAAGCACCTTTCATTTGCCCATTCACACACACAAATATTAAACATAATCAAAAACTGTTAAGTAAGTGTACATACATACCTTACAGGATAACAAGGGTACAAGGCTTCATTGCTTTCATCAATTTATATTTTGGGATTATATCATAACAATGGCCTGCATAACAATTAAATGGCTTTGAATTTGCTTGCAGCTCTAAAAACTCTCGCCTGTTGGAAAAAAAAAACCCTCTCACTGTCTGTACACTGATGTCCATGGGATCTTGTCGAAATGGTGATGCCATTTTCCAAAAGAATTGACTGGTCAGTCTGCATAACCCTCGTTCACGCAT
>CM049572.1:9261216-9418716 GCA_027123335.1 Amphiprion clarkii | reverse complement strand
TCTGAGCTGAAACTGATCTTGGCTTTGGCAAGGTTTTATTGTAAAAGCAGTGTGAATAATTCTGTCTGTTTTCTTTATTTTGCTGCTCCAGTGGGTGCTGGCCTTTGAGATCTTCATCCCTCTCGTCCTCTTTTTCATCCTCCTGGGTCTGAGGCAGAAGAAGCCAGCGATTCCTGTCAAGGAAGGTAAGTAGACATAATACGCATGAATGAAAACAGCAGGGGGACAGATTGTACTAATATAGGGTACTGCACGCTAATGGTATGGCCATGGTATGGTGGCTGATATACCATTGAAATTCCTAGTATTTTTGATTATTCTCCATTATGCAGTTAGAATTTAGTGTAATCTGAGATCTAGACTGTCCTTTTTAACTAGTGGCACTGATCCATCAATTTAGATCATCATTCATCATTTAGGTACACCCAAATTTTTCCCTGTGACTTTCGGTGCTGAATAATGCACTTGAAGGTGAACTTAAGTCCACATAAATATTTTGTGCATTAAACCTGTTCTTTGCCATAAGAATGAGGTTACAAAAGGTAGTCTTTGTGCATAGTATAAGCACTGATAACTTTCATTATTGTTTCTGACTCTTTACTGCTTTGGTTTGCTCCTAATTGATGCCGGACTGCTGAGGAGATAGGGGCCGCTCTCGGGGCCACGCATGAGTTTCTTGGAGACACTGTGCTTCATTAACATTTCAGTTTGAAACATCAATGCTCTAACACCAAAAGCACTATAGCATTCCCAGCAATGCTACTGCTGTACTCTTTGCAATGAATTAAACACACAATGCTGACGGTGTTATCACATCTCAGTGTTTCCTACAGGTTGAGAGTTTACTGATGGTGGTGAGTGGTGTGGTATGACCAATATGCATGCAGAAACTCACATGGATACGTGAATGCGGCAAGAAATAGGCACCAAATGTGGATTTCAAACAATTGTTCCCAAGCAAATGCACTGTTAGTTTCTGTTTGAAAAACAGATGTGAAAAATTCGCAGATTAGCTGTTTTAGGAAATTACTGCCATTTTTTCCCCCCGTAAAAACCAATGGGCTTATGGCAGAGGTACTAAACAGCCAAACTTTGAACACCCTTATTTTAATACAGCAGCTCCAGGCCAGAGTGATGGACTGTTATTAAAGAAGAAGATTTTCAAGAAGCTCTCACTGAAATTTCTTAACTCACTCACTCACTCACTCACTCACTCACTCACTCACTCACTCACTCACTCACTCACTCACTCACTCACTCACTCACTCACTCACTCACTCACTCACTCACTCACTCACTCACTCACTCACTCACTCACTCACTCACTCACAAACCCTTTCATTCAGATAACATTGTGTATTGGTTTTAATCTTTTCAAGGTGTCTTTTGAATTAGGACAAAAAAATATGAAATTATCAAAATGTTTAATGTCTTCGGTACACAAGCAAACTTTTGTTGATCACTGAGTGCATTCTAGTTCATACAGTAGAGTAGGTGATAACATTTTAATCCCAGTTCACTGAAATAACACTAAATATTTGGAAAATAGCATAGGTTGAAAATAACCATGATAAAAGACAATAAGAAGAAAAGCACTCAGAGAGCGCAGTACTCCGCCAAGGCTGCTCACTCGTATCGTTTCTGACGGCTGAAATTTTGAAAAAAATTGTGACAGAAATCATAGCGGTATAGAATGTGGCCAATTAATGTAGATGCACCCACAAACAAAAAGACCTTGCTTCAGCAGAAACTGACGGGACTCGGAAACACCCCCACAATTTAATCAATTGCTCCCTGGATCATTTCCTATGGATAAGTCCCGCTACATCACTACAAATATGTTGCCAAAGGAGGATGAATTGTTTTTTATTAGTTTTTTTCTGAGAAAACAAATACAATCATGAAAATACTAAATAAATTTTAAAAAATGTCAGTGAGTCCTGTATATAGTTGCATTCATCAGATTTATTTCAGTCATGTGTTTGTATATATGTGACAGCAGCTTCTGCAATTCAGTGTATTTCACAAATAAAACTGCTTTTGCTAAATAAACAAACAAAAAAGTTCGAGAGAAGGATTTACTAGACCCCGGTCATATAAGACACATTTTCCATCAACATACAAGCAACTCATTTTGCGCTGCCTTGTTTGAATGACCCCAACTCTCTCTGTCCCTCTTTGGACGTTGGTTTAAAGAGCCACAAAGTATCCTATCAGTGTCTCCATTAATGATGAGGGACGAGCAAATCTGTGTTTTACATCCACATTGGGAGGAGCAAGGGAGGGAGGAGATGATGAATGATGGTATATTGGTGTCAGAATACCTTCTGTCCTTTCCTCCATGTTAACTTGTATTAATTTGTTTAAGGCACAACAGTGAACACTACTGTGTCATGTTTTCTTCGATCTGTCCACAGTTGTGTCTCTGTGTAGTATCATCAGACGTTTTAAATGGGCAAACATATCGTTGTGCTCTGTTGTCAAATATGTGATCAGCCCTGCACCATGCCCTGTAGTTTCTGTGTCCTCAGTTCTCCTTTTAGTAGTGTTTTACTGACATTAGTTGATTTTTCCATTTTTCGTTCTTAGTGCATTTGCCTGTAGTCATTATAGCACCCGGTTTATTTTGATGCTTTTTGTCTTTGTTCTTGCTTTTTTTTCTTTGTTTCTCTCTTTCTGGTTGTGTTTGTTTCTTTCCTGTGCATGATACATGGTTTCAACTTGTCGGCTGGACCAGTGTGTAAGTGTCGTCATCACTTCATTTTATCCTGGCGCAAAATCTTGACTGACAAGTCAATAATCAAAGCATTTTGGTTTTCCTGTTAACCAGGATGTATTAATCCTCTTTTGGAGATGTGTTTATCTCTGTGTGTATTTACACTCGGTGTTGGCTAACCTTCATCTATGTATCATGGTCTTCCATGTTACATAGAACCCAGAACCAGCAAATCTCAGTCTCTCAGCAGATACCATGTTTGACTGTGAGGTCACTAAAAAAGCGACTGGTGATAGGGAATTTTCTTATCAGCTTATTAATTTGATCAAAAATGGCGCCAGGCCAGGGTTAATTAACAAAGAACAAATGATTCTGAACATAGAAAGGTCTCTTCACTTGCAGTCAGTAATGAATTAAAAAACAAAACAAAAACAAAAACTGTTGCGCTACATGAGGATGGGATTGTTTGTAGTAACTGAACCATCGCTTCTTTTGGCAAGAATGAGATATAAGTAAAACATACTTATGAACATGTATCTCCACTTACCGGTGTGCAGGGTTTTTGTTGATTTTATGCTGTCTGTTCTGTCATGTTTGTTATTTCCAATAGTTACAGTGTACCGTACCGCTGGTCGATGCCTCCGCTCCACTGAAGGAGCTGCATGGTGTTCTGTGCTGTGACGGAACCAGATACAGGACACTGAGCTTGCTTTAATGATTGAGATTTTACAATGACAGACCTTTCCTAAGCACATTATGTACCGTCCTAATTATTCGGCAAGTAGATCGCACTTTCTTGCTCATTGCAGACTGAGAGGTGAGGTGTTGAGGCATCCTGCTGGTTTTTCCTCGCTGTCGGAGATGTGAATAGTAAAAAGCAGCATGTAGCCAAAGGTGCTGAGCAGAATACTTTTCTTAATATTATTATTTATAATGATGAATATAATATTATGGCACAATGACCTTTTAGCACAACTTCTATATACGTACTGGGAAAGATGTGACAAATTAAACTATATGAAAATAATACATTTATTTATATTATATTGTTATATTTATTTTATATTATATCTCTACGTCATAATATTCATCTGTATTGCAAAGCAGATGTTACAGGTTATAGATTACGTTTGAACAAATATGTTGCTGTGGTCTGACTTTAAAGGAGAGCAGTGATTTCAACTGAAGAGACCTTTCTTCGTCACAGTGATTTTTTATTTTTTTTTCCACCTTTAAGGTAGTAAACACTGAGATTTCCTTCCTCTGCCATCCAATGAGTTTACATTTAATACAGTCTACCTCTTCCTGTGAATGTGTTCCTCTCAGTCCTGACACATCTGGTCTTAATGCATCTTCTCTGCTGTGTGCTGACTGACCCAACAACTGAGCTCAGTCACCAACCACAGAATACCATTCTGTTTCACACCATTTTTGAATGATTAAGCAGCTTTATTTTATCCAGATCAGTAATACAGTCCAAAAACTGGACAGAGAGGAATGCACTTGTATGAATATTGGTGTGAACATTAAATAATCTGATCCATTACCATTCAAAACACATGGGCTGCACGGCAGAGCTACAGTAATAGATCATTATATGATTACATTGTTGACTGTTGTTACTCTTTTCATTACATTACAGGGGGCCCTGGTTTACGACGTCCTCGATCTATGGTGTTTCATTGTTGCGTTGGAACTGGTTACGTAGAACTAGTTGCTGAGCGGAGCGGGCGAATATGTCATCACGTAGCGCTAAAAGACCACTTTGTTTACATTCACCGGGTGTACGTCACCTTGGATTGTGCTACACTCGCTAACTTTTTGCCCTTCATTATGGCCCCTAAACGTAATTCAAACTCTTCTGATGGCAGTGCTTTGAAGAAAAGGAAAGCCATCTCCATGGAAGTGAAATTAGATAAAATAAAATGCTCAAGTTGTAAAAACAGTGCAACATATTCTATTATCTTCTTGTAAAATGACTCATACATGCATGAAAGTCATTGTTATTCATGACTTTTCTGAAGAACTGATTCATATCATGATGCACGTAACGGCTTTGTTTACATTTTCGCTGAAGTTCCGACTTATGGCCAAAATCAACTTGCATCAATGCATAGGATCGGAACTCTGATGTAAGTCGAGGACCCCCTGTATTTGGTTTTGGATTTCTGAAGATGCAGTCAATACCTGTGTGTCTTGCTGTGTGGACCTTTTTTGTGTTTGGATGATTTATGTGTGACTGCGTCTGGAAACTTCTGATTTAATTAAATGAACTGCTGAATTTCAGACGTGTAATTCTTGATCCATACAGGGTTTTGAGGCCTTAACAGTATCTCTCTACTTTCCATGTTTAACCTAATCATGACTGACCTGTGTTCAACACCCTCTTTTGATGACATTTATTATCAGCTTGGTGGTCAGAGAGGACAGATGTCAAAGAGCTGGTGGAATTGAATTAATTTATGTACTATGCTTTTTATACAAACCTACTTATTCATATGTATTATGACAGTATACACGGTAATCAGATTTTCAAAAGAGTTTCTTGTCATTATCATGAATATTTGGCATTCACAGTCTTCAAGTGCTTTGGGCTCATTATCCTGCTGCAGTATGAATCTTTCTCCACGATGCAAACTGTAGGGGGGAGTTCTGTTTTTATAGTGATTCAATAATGCAGATTCTGAATAAATGGCATGATGAGAAATAGCAATTAAAATGTCAGGCTTTTATTTCACCTTCAGATCAACTGCAGACTTTAGAGATTCACACACTTTTGCCACTCAGACATATGTGCTGTTGTTACAGTACATAAATGACAAGTATATTATTTCTGTGTTATTTGCTTTACTTAGTTCTCTTCATAGGCTTTTAGAACTTGCGTGTAAATGGCGGTGAATTAGGGGGTGATTGATATTGTTGTTTCAGGGCTGAAGCCTAAACTGATTATTCGCGATTAAGGACACCAATATTTGGAACATTTGCAGTAAAAATGAAAATATTAGTGTTAAAATTTACAATAATGCAAAATCCAACACAAACTTTGCTAAAATGCCTTTATTTTTATTTCACATTATTAATTAAAACAGAATTCTTAAAAATTTTTCTTTTGGTGTTGATAGGCTTTTATCTGTGGTGTGTAACCAACACGGCATTACAGTGTGTTCAGTCACAGACTGCTGACTATAGAATTTTTAAAGCAATTTATTTAATTAGAAGTTGCTTAAAAAGAATAATACGGAACAATGCTGATAATTGTTAAAAAATTCAAAATATCGGATCAGATCATTGGCCAGTACATTAATCAGGTGATCCCTATCACAAAGACAAAAAATGTCCAAGGGTTCACAGATTGTCAAACACCACTTTCTCTCTATATACAGTCGTGAGCAAACGTTTACATGCACTTGTAAAGATCATTTAATAATGGCAGTCTTGAGCTTTCAATGACTTGTACAACTCTTAATTTTCTATGATGGAATGATTGAAACATTTGCGTGGTTTGATGTTCTTGGGCTTAAGGGGTCACCTTTTATCCTACAAATATATTGCTGGTCAGTGTGGTTCCAATTGCTTGTTTTTTGTTTTATCTGACCACAGAACTTTTCTTAAGTTCCATGTGAACAGCAGAAAACTTCAGTCAAGCTTTAAGGTGCAGTTTCTAGCACTACATATTACCAGAGGATGATCTTAAATCTATGAAAGAATCAAAATGCTTGATTCTTGTTTGTGACAAAGATGCATATGTTTCAGTCATGCGAATTCATAGTGAAGTTAGAGCTGTAGGAGTCACTGGAAACTCAAGACTGCCATGATATACATGGTCTTTACAGGTGTAAATGTAAACTGTTGTTCACAACTGTTCCTGTACTTGAGCAGCAGATGAAATCCCCATCTCTCCAAATGCAAAGGTGGATGATGTGGGTGATAGTAAGCATTAGGAAAATAGGAAGTGTTTTTGTGGGTAAATAAACAGGATCCACGCTCACAGGCAAGCTTCAGTGGCATGGTAACCATGGAAACGTGAGATTATTAGTAAGAGCTTTCTCTGGTTGTGAGCTCATCCAACCATCCTTTATGGACTGCTGAAGAAAAAAATCAGAGGGACTTTGATGCAAAAAAGAAACAATGATGATAGTGAAGGACTGCATATTCAGCAATGGCATATGGGAGCCTCTCTGGCCATTAGCTGCTGTGATGCTGTTCAGGTAGTAACCATGGAAACGTGGGATTATTAGTAAGAGCTTTTACTGGTTGTGAGCTCAACCAACCAGCCTTTATGGACATATGAAGGAAAAAATCATGGGGACTTTGGTGCAAAATATAAAATAAAAACAATGATGATAGTGAAGGCCTGCATATTCACCAATGACATGTGGGCGCCTCTCTGGCCATTAGCTGCTGTGCTGCTGTTCAGGTGGTTCGACTGGTATCTTTCTTCCTTTCCCACTCTAACACAGAATTTTTCCTCTGCTTTTTCATTTTCATTGTCCTGTTTGATCATCTTGTTTTCTCTACATGACAAACCAACCCTCACCCTCCTCCTTTTCCACATCTGAATCTGTGAATTTTCTTTGCTATCCTCTTTGCCACAACCTCCTACTTTTTCTGTGGCACTGTCTTTTTCTGTTTTTGTCCCTCCCTATTCTGTTTTTCGTCCTGTGTCCAGCCTTTTACAGTGCGGCTCCACTCACCTCAGCTGGCATCATTCCCATCATGCAGTCGCTGTGCCCAGATGGACAAAGGGACGAATTTGGTTTCCTGCAGTACAAAAATTCCACGTGAGTAGATTTAGTCAACAATTACTTATCAGTCTCACACCTTGTTTTTTCTAGCACTTTTTTCTCTAATTATTTGGTTCTTTGTTTCATTGCTTCTGTTAGGACACTGAGATTAGCCCAATGCTACTGTAACTGTCTCTAATATGCTGGACCAACTATCAAATATCACAGTTGATCAAATATCAGACTTGATGGTTGGTTATTGCAGCAGGGTTGCCAACAGAAATGAAAAGCAAAAAGTCTTCAGGTAAAGAGTTGAAAGAGGCTGAACTTTCGCTGAAGCACAGTATATAGTGCTGTTTTGGCCAATCAAATACCTGCAAGTGTACATTCCTGGTAAAAAAAAAAAAAAAAAAAATGCTATATGTTAATTTAGCTTGTCGACGCTGCATCTGATTTTTAAATCAAATTTTAAATGAAGAAAAACGTGTTTTTTATTGTTTATTCCTTTATCTGTTAATTTCAGGAACAAGTCTCTTTCTTGTTCCACACATCAGACCAGAAGCTTTGGTAGATGTTGTCACCGGCCTCATAGTCATTGTGATTTTCTCGCTCCTTTTCAGTTACACTTTAATGCATTTCTTGTTTTTAGTATGTCAACTTTTCCACCAGCTTTTTTAAATTATTTTTTTTATTTAAACTTTTTTATGTATTTCCATTTATGTTTCTATTTCTGAAATTGGAAGTTCACACAAAACAGGGAGATGAAACGCACTTCCTGTAAAAGCATTCAGGAGAATAAAGCAAGAAGCAGCATTTGAACAACTTTAAATGGAATATCCAACTAAATCCATCTGTAACAAGAAAAGCACTCAGAGAGTGCAGTACTCCGCCAAGGCTGCTCAGTTATTGTATCATTTCCGATGGATGAAATCTTTAATAAAAATATGACCTTGCATTGAGCACAGGCATGTGTTAATCATGTGTACGTTATTGCATGACCAAAATATGTAGCAGAATTGATTGGACTTGGAAACACCCCCACAATTTAATCAAGTGTTCCTTGTATGATTTCCAGCGGATAAGTCCGCAGCGGTCGATTTGTAGTAGGATCGCAATCCTGTGATCGTCAACAGGCAGCTGACGTAGTGTTCACTTGTTATCATAGTTACAGTGATGTCGGGCCGTTATCTCACAATGATACGGAAATCCTATACAAATCTGTGGATCCAGACTATAAGCCTCATTACTGCCAAAATCTAATCAGGTGGTCCTTGTGTCATTTCTAACCTTCCTTGAAAATTTCATCCAAATACTTCGTCTGTTTTTGAGTGATGTGCCACAGACAGACAAATGTGCGCCAATTGTCACAAAACTCCACCAGGTTCTTTGGTGGAGTAACAAAGTCTCCACCTCCTTTTGTTTTTTTTTGTGGAGCAGTAAGTCCTATAATGGAATACTGTCTATAGAGGTAAAGGACTAACAGTAAGGCTCGGTTTCTTTCTTCTGTTCACTTTAGAAAGTGTTTCATGTCTAAATGTCATTCTGTCAGTGTGACGCAGCTTCTGGAGCGGATCAGTGAAGTGGTTGAACAAAACCGACTCTTCACGTCTGACCGGCCAGGTTTGGGTCAGGAGTTGGAGACACTGCAGCAGCACCTGGAGAGTCTCAGCTCCACCCCTCTACCACCAGACTACAACTTCAACAGCAGCCAAGGTCGGATGTGCAGCCATGCATTCCCTAATGTATCGGTGTGACTACCTTGATGAAGTCAAGGGCACTAAAGCTATGTATTAAATACCATGTCATACATACATTGGGATCTAATCTGAGGGAGTACTTACCAGTCTATGCCGATTTAAAACTGCACAAAATTTTGGGCTAATTGACCACATTTGACCGCTCCCGACAATCACAGACAAAACCTCGTCTGTGATCTTGTTCTGAATTAATGTTGGGTCCAGAACATTTGGTAATGCAAAGGGTTAATAGATGTGGTCTGAAACCTTTTCAGGTGCTCTCAGTCTCATCTCACATCAAAAATAAGATAGTTAAGAGTTAAAACTGGATGGTCGCGATTATCACAGTAGTGCCCGGAATAGCATCATTTATGCCCTTCAGACCAACAGTTACTACAAATATTAGAACTGACTGTTAAAATCTCACTTCCAGTTTTTGTTGACGAATAGACGATCGATGTTCAATCAGTCAGTCAGACTTTATTGTTATAGCACTTTTAACCCCTTGACGCCTATACAATTGTATAAAAAAAATTATTTGTGTTTTTGCTTTCCAGCTGATGCTAAATTAAGTGGAGATTGTTAATTTGTCTCTTACACATAGAACAGATATATAATAATAACAACATATATATAATAATTTAGCTCCCACTCCGACCGATCCTTTGAGAAACCAGTGCTTTTAAGAGTTTCTTAGGTACGTATTGAATATGCACAAACCGGCATTGGGGGAATGGATACGCTATCTCTGCTGCGGTCTGAATGAAAGTGGTATGATGTGAATTCGCGACAATAGGCGTCAAGGGGTTTATACAAACTGAGTGTGACACAAAGTTTATTGTTTGAAAGTACCTCTCATCCTAAAATACTTTGGAGAGCCCTGGTATAGACAAACAAAAAAAAGTCACGAAATTTCAAAAAACAGAAATGATGACTCTGAGTTGACAACAAAAAACAGAAAATATGACCGCTATATTACAGCAACACTTCAGTGGCAATGTAGATATTTCAGAACATTTTTAATTAGTAGGCTACTTTATATACTGTAAATCCACCGTAGTGCATGGCACAAAAAACGTTTTTATATGGGCGGTACATGTCAAAGTAACATCCACATGAATGGCAAGTATTCTCAGCAGAAGATTCCACAGTGTTGAGATGATCAATGTATTACACTTCATCTGTCAGTGGTGTTAAGGTTTAATGTTGCCCATTGTGTTGGGGGTTTTGTATCGGGCCATGTACCTACCGACATGCATATTAAATCAGATAGAAACACAGAGAGCTACAGACAGGATATACTGAGTTTCAAATTCTCTATCATGACCATCCTGTTCTTCAAGGTGCCTGTCCTTAAAGGGTGAACTCTGAATACTACAAAGATATCGAAGTTTCATGATTCGCTTGTAACATTGTGCAACGATATTTTGTTTTCTAATGGATTTACTTGTTTTTAGACTGTCTTTCTTTTGGAGTCAGTCTTTGCTCAAACTCAGAGCTGCACAGACCTGGACACCTATTAGGCTTGACTTAAGTGGTCTTGACTCCAGCCCTACTACTGACTAGTTTACAGTATTATACAGCGCTGTTGCATGTTACACTTCGTTGGAGATACACATATGATGGTATCTCTCAGCTGGAACTTCTGAAAGGATATAAGATATAGTGCCCAAATTAAAAGCTGCACTGGGTTTGGTGCATTCTTACTTCTTGGAAATCTAACTTTTGTTTTTATTTTTCTGACAAAGAATTTAGATTTTAGACAAAATATTCAGCCTAACATTTATCATAAAAGTGCACTCAAGGTCAGTGATTGTAGTTGTGTGTATATCAGAGGATGATTTATACTGAGCGTCCAGTAATATAATGCTCTTCTGTGTGTGTGTGCGTGTGTGTGTATTGGATAAAGGTTTCACGGTGGCCAGTATACTGCGGGATCAGTCAGCTTTCCAGCAGTTCCTGGTCAAGAATCTTTCCCTGTCCAACTCCACAGCCAGCCTGCTGCTCAACACTCCAGTGAGCCTCCCAGAGGTGATTTACTGTCTAACACACTCACATCACTTCACTGTCTGTTCCATTAAGGTTAATTCGCTTCACCTCAACCCATCTAAAATATAAACATTTCAGGCAACTACCTCATGAAGCTCATCCAGAGAATGCCAAGAGTGTCCAAAGCAGTAATCAAAGCAAAGGGTGGCTATTTTGAAGAATCTGAAATATAAAACATGTTTTGACTTATTTCACCCTTTATTTTTTTGTTGACTACATAATTCCATATGTGTTCATTCATAGTTTTGATGCCTTCATTGAGAATCTACAATGTAAATAGTCATGAAAAGAAAGAAAAAACATTTAATGAGAAGGCGTGTCCAAACTTTTGACTGATAGTGTGTGTATAGAAGTTGTTTGGAAGGTGATCGACGGTCTTAGTGAATACACTGTTGCGTGCAATAACAGAATGCAAAATGATATAATCATCAGAAGTCATATTATGTTCTTCTCTGTTGTGTGTGTGTTTGTCATGCAGGTGTACAGTCTTATTTTTGGTACATCACTCAGAGATCATAGAGGGGCCCAAAGTTTGATTCAGGGGGCAAAAGATTCTAAAAAAATACCCAAAGACAAAGTTCTTAATTTGGAGGTAAGTTCACACATGTTGACTGACCCTTCCGCACAGAGATGCACACCAGTACCCTATGACTGCACTCTACCTCATCCAACAAACATCATCATAACATTAATTGATGAACCAGATTGATCCAAGGTGGAGATAAATTAGCCTACAGAGATGAGGTCCAGAGACAACATGGTTAACAAGAAAAGCACTCCTGTAGTACTCCTCCAAGGCTGTTCATTCCCCCATATGGCATTATCAGAAATGCAGCAATGTTTTTGTAGAAATGCAGCATTTGTTTATTCGTAATTGATGATCAGAAATCATGGCAACATAGAATGTGGCCATTTAATATAGATGTACCCACAAACAAGATGACCTTGCGCTGAGCACAGGCGTGTGTTATGCATGTGTACATTGTGTAAATATGTAACGGGCGGCGGGAATTGATGAGACATGGAAACACCCTCACAGTTTAATCAGTTGTTCCTTGTGTCATTTCTGACGGAAAAGTTCCAATAAGTCCACAGCGGTGAATTCGTAGTAGGATCACAATCATGTGATCGTCAGCAGACAGCTGACGTAATGTTCAATTGCTGTCATAGTTACAGTGACACCATGCCGCTGTCTCGCAATGATACAGAAATCTTTAACAAATCCGTGGATCCAGACTATAAACCGCATCACTGCCAAAATCTAATCAGTTGGTCATTTTGTCATTCCTGAATTTTATCCAAATCCCTTAGTCCATTTTTGAATAATGTTGCGAACAGACAAATAGATGGACAGACAGACAAACAATAGTGATCGTCACATAACCCTGCCGTGTTCCTTGGCAGAGTGATGAGTTCCACATAAATAAAGGAACTCATCCCTGACTTCAGGAGGCCTATGGAAGATTCTGCCACAATCTACATCAATGGGGACTCTGTGAAAATGATTCATACCTTCTGTTACCATATTGCAGGTGCTACAGAATAGCTACAGGATAAAAACACTGATCACCAGCCCCTGTGAAGCAGTGAATTATTTCTTTAGAGCAAATCTTCGTTCTTGTGCAATCATTTTCATTCATACTTGTCCAAGAAATATAATCAAATAATCAACATACTGATGCAGCTGCTACCTCTGATGTTACATTTCAGCATTTATTTATTGAATTTGTTTCTTATTTTTGTGCTTTTGAAGGTTAGGTAATTAGGAGTAGCACTTTTATCACTGTAATCAATCTTTGGACTTTATTTAACAACACAAGACACAATAGACACAGTAAACAGTGAGCATATGTGTACTTTATTCTGAACAGTAACTTTTTCCCTCTCTTATCTCCTCCATCCCTGATCTCATAGGAGAAGCTGCTCGGAGGTGTACACAGTCTGGATGGAGGTCTGATACAAAAAGCCTTACGTGATCCCACCAAAGCAGCCCACAGACACGCTCTGCTCAGACTTCTGTCTCAGGCTTTAGGCTTCACTGAAGGCACAGAAAGTCAGAGAAACAACCAACAGGGCATAAAGGAAGTGGAGGTATACCTGCTGATTTACAGCCATTGTTTACAGTTGCTTTCCATTTTTTAATCAAGATTGTAATCGTTCAGTTTGGAAACATTACTTCTATATTTTACATAAAGATTTTGTAATGCTCTCCATCAAAACCCTGCCCACTTTCTCTTTCCTCTTGCATAGGTGATTAATGATAAAGCTTAGAAAATCGTAATGTTGTGTAAGTGTTTTGTAGTTTATTCGTATAGCACATTTCAACAACAATGCATTTCATAGATTTGAGCTTTACATAGAAGATGGACGAGGCGAATATTAGGACCGTTTCCTATTGTAACGTCACACATCGGGCAAATTGACGAGACGAATACCGATCGTGCGACATCATCCGATGGGGGGCGGGGATTGGGTGGGTGGGATCCGAATATTCGGATCTCAAAGTAAATATTCGCATACCACCATCACGACCGAATATTCGGATATTCAGGTCCAGCCCGATTAGTAGGCTGACTCATTACTTCAGTGTGGCTGTTGAAAGTTATGTCCGAGTCCTTGACCACACCAAGGTTTCTGGCTTGATTTGTAATTTTTACCGGCACTGATGGCTTATTGCTGACTTTGATTTGTTGTTTCTTGGCTCCAAACACAATTACTTCAGTTTTGTCTTTGTTTAACTGGAAAAAAAATCTGGCATTTCCATTGATGGTTGGCATTGTATGGGAATATAGTTCCCTGGTGACATGGAAATATAAATTTGTATGTCCTTTGCAAAATTATGGCAACAAATTTTACTGGTTTCTATAAACTGATGTAGTGCACTGCAATGCAGATATTGTAGAACAGAGGAGATTTCAGAGTAGAACCTTGGGGAACCTTCCAGGTTATTTTTTTTGTCTGCTCAGATCTGTAATTGTCTGGGTCATTGCATCACACATCATCACATTTTTAGAACAGCTTCTGTGCAACCATTTGTGATTTGATAGTATAACGTGTGAATAGTTATAAAGCGATTTTGAAAGTTTACTTGATATAGCAAATATTTTCCAGGAAAGCATTTTCCTATCGCCCTTTTAGTCACTTTCAGGATATTTTTTCACACATTTAAATTTGAGGCCATGTTTGATCAACAACATCTCAGAAGTTATTCTAGATAAAAGCCAGAACTGTTCTCGCTGTGGGGCTGCACAGTGGAGTAGTGGTTAGCACTTTCGCCTTGCAGCGAGAAGATCCCTGGTTCACGTCCCAGCTTTCCCGGGATCTTTCTGCATGGAGTTTGCATGTTCTCCGTGTGCATGCGTGGGTTTTCTCCGGGTACTCCGGCTTCCTCCCACAGTCCAAAAATATGCTGAGGTTCATTGGTCATTTCTAAATTGCCCGTAGGTGTGAATGTGTGAGTGCTTGTGTGTCCCGATATGTAGCCCTGCGACAGACTGGCGACCTGTCTAGGGTGTCCCCTGCCTTCGCCCGAGTCAGCTGGGATAGGCTCCAGCCCCCCCCATGACCCTAGTGAGGATTAAGCGGTGTATAGATAATGGATGGATGGATGTTTTCTTTGCTTGATGCAGGCCAATAATTTAGACCCTCCTGAGACAAAAGGTTCCAACATGGTTGTTTATGAAATGAGAAGCTCCTCACTGCATCAGCTTGGGCTAAATAAGTCGTTCTCTGCTGAAACATATTCATCACTGCAGTAGTTATCGCGAATGGCTCTTACCTGTTTGCGTTGTTAAATCCAGGTGGCGACTTTTTTTTTGGACAGGCAGTGTATTAACTGCCTGCATCTCACTGCTCTCTATAACCACAGGTTGTTCACTTTGAGTTTTAGGCTTCGGAGTGGTAGGACCTTCAGACACTGACATCATCAAATAAACTGATTCTGTCTTCCACAGGGGGTACTTCTGACTGGATCCATGCTGGAGGCCCTCACCTGTGGGGAGGACGATGCTTCTGAGCTCAGTAAGATCCTGTTGGTGCCTGAGAAGCAGCGACCTGTGCTGCAGGCCTATCGCAGCACAGTGTGCAGTGAAGGAGAGGCTCAGAGGTCAGAACGCTTCAGACAGATGAGCCTTGAGCTGAGAGAACAGATCAACACTCAGAGTGTCACAGAGAAGGTACACTAGAAACCTTTGCTATAGAGTCACTGCAAGAAATATAATTTGACATTTGACAAAATAGTCTTATGTAGTTTTTTTAATTACAGTTTTATTGCATTTTTAACATTTTCAACAATAATACAGAAAATTTCTAACCTATATTTCCCATTATCAGTGGGATAATAATCATCCAGCAGACAAAAAAAACAAAGCAAAATGACAAGTGCAGGCTATTCGGCTGGCGATTATAGACATTAACATGAGAAATGCAGGCATCTGTGTTCATTGCAGTACCATCCTTCGTCTTTACAGGTTTGCGTTCACTTTCACAGATATATATTTACTGAAACCATCTCAGTATTTGTTAACTGTGTCATTTGTCCCGCTTAGTCTCCCCAACATCTTCTCATATGCAGCTGTTTCTGTCATTTGAATCTTCCACATATTCAGTGTGTGGGAGTGTGAGACTCCCTCCAACACCTCAAAATCATCCTGGCACAGGTCATCATGCTGGTTTTAAAAATTCCAAATAAGAATTTATCCAAATGTGGCACTACTGTTCTGTCCCCCAGGAGATGTAGTCTTGGAGACCTGGGTGGTTCAGATTTCAATCATCTACTCATGCAGTTGAGAACATCCCTCCACAGGAGGGACACCATGGGACACTCCCACAGAGCGTGAATATATGTGCCCCATTCTTTCTTTCTTTTTATCCGGTCCATTCTATTAAGTCTTGTTGGAGTGCAATAATATCTGTGAGTTACTTTATACTGAACAAATTACTACTAGCCTGTCTAATAAATTCTTCAGTGTTGGTAAGGATCCCCTCCCATGTTTGATCATCCAGCGTGCGACACAAATCTCTCTCCCATATTTTCTTAAGATTCCTACAAAAACTGTTATTTTTCCAGGGACACGTCTGTCTTTTTTGTTTGTTTTTCATGAGAAAACTTAGAAAGTAGAGTGGATAGCCTGAAGTCCAGAAATTGTGAATTTTTCACTGTGTGGGAGCAAGATCTAATCATGTTGAAATACTTGAAAGACTGTATATGAATGTAGAGTGCAAACATTCAGGACTACTACATCATATTCAAACAGGGCTCCTATAGCAGTGGAGCAACTGCTTTCTGTGCAGGCATTCAGCTACAGATTTAGAATCAAACTTTTTTTTTTTAATAGTAATGCAGTTTACACTCTGACCAGTGAACGAGCTGCTTTAATATTATCAACTGATCACAGATATATAGGAGTCAGTGGATAGTATATGTTCAGTCATTAGTCAATTAAATCATAGAGAACACGGGAAATGCATTCAACCCAACAAATGCAATAAGTTCTCTTTCAGTGAACATTTTGGCAGTCGGAGGGCAAAAACTGTCCTTTACCAAGAAGAACCCTCTGGCAGAGCAAGTTAAACAGGGACAGTGTACGTACCACAGGGACCTCCACAGATGAATTTGTTCATTTGTGTGATTTAAACAGAGCTTTTACTTTTAAAGGTAAATGGTCACTCTACTTCTACAGGGAACCTGGCACCTGGATCACCCACCTGCAGAACAGCAACCAAACTGTAACGGATTCTACCTCTGTGGTTTCACACACATCTGAATGAAGCAGCCTAGATTAGGGTTTTGCACTAAGCTGCAGGATGAACTTCCTTCTCTCTGGCAGATGCATATAGGGAAACATAAAGCTTACTCTTCTAAACATCCTCTGGTTTTTAATGTTCTAAGGTGATTGGTTATTGCAACAGTCCCTGTAAATATATAACACTTTGCAATCAAATGACCCTCTCCACGCTTTTCTAGACTGGACTGATATGTATATGATAATAATTACAGCGTAGCATTTAATTCTGTATAATTAAATGTCTATCTAAGTGGAGCAGTTCACAAACATACATGTAGTAACATGGAGCTCATTTCTATGTAGGATGTGTCATAGCAAACACAGTGCAAGGTTGCACATTGTGAGTAAGTCAGCATTGATGCAGACTCGCTGTTGAAGGAGCTTTAAAATCCTGGTTCCGCTAGCTGTTGGTTGGTTCAGGATGGCATGTAATATAGCGGAGGTGGGTAGGGAGCAGTTTAATGGTAATTTGAGAGAGTCCCTACATAACACACACTCAGTACGGTACTTTCTTCTATAGTGAGCAATACATTGATATTTCAAACTGAAATCAAGCATTGGCTTTTTGACCACATTGCATCGTGCGATTGTTACAGGAAAGTAGTGCATGTGCCATGAGCATGACTTTTTTTAAAATTTCATTTTGGGCTTGCCTGCCATTTTGAAGATGCTCTGACCAAGTCGATTAGATCCTCATGCTGCCCATTTTTCCTGCTTCCAACACATTCATCTTCAAGAACTGACTGTTTGCTTGCTGCCTTCCCCGTTCAAACATGGTATTGTAACAAGATAGCCAATGTTATCCACTTTGTCTGTCATTGGTTTATATATTCCGAAGATATTCATACCTGTATTGTAGTTGAGTTTAGTTCTTACAAAATATTTACTCCTCTTGACTACTAAATATACTGACAGGCTGCATGGCAACAGTGCTAATCACCAAGCCACTGTGCAAAAAGTCTTTAATCCACAGGCACAGCTGTTCGTGGAGACTCAGGTCCTGGAACTGTTTTGTCATCTGTGGCTTCCTGTTTGGGAAAACATGGGTCTGTCTGTTGCTGGTGACAGTATTAACACAGTTCCTTATATAGAAGAGGACAGTTGATGTTTATTCCTCAATATTCTGAGTGTGAAACAGACTCCAGTCAGTGCATTCAAAACAGTCCTGTAGCTGGGCGGATGCTCTCTCTGGCCAGAATTTTCTTGTTGTGATGGTGGGTCGTTTGATTGTGGGGCGGTGGGCTGGAGTGAGTTCCTGTTGAAGGGGTGTAGCGAGCGGCCGTGTAGCTGAACAGCCGTGTCGGAGATTTCTTGGGTGCAGCCAAGTGTTTGTGATAACCATCACACAACTATTTTGAGCCAGCCCTTTAGCGGGTCCTTAGCAGCTTCAGATCATCCCTCATGTTGACAAAAGACCTGGCATTGGTTGAACAGTTGGCAGCAAGAGGCTCGGAAGTGGTGGTCTCTGTGGTGGTCTCCTCAGCCTCGCTCGTCCGCCTGGATCCAGTGGCTTTGCAGGATTCACAACTGTACTGTATTAAAGTTGATCTACCTGGGTGAAATTCCCTGAGTGCGATCTGAACAACAAACAGACAAAACCTCACAGGAGAGCTCTCAGCCTCTGTCTGTGCACGCTGGAATAGTTTATTTTAGAGCTACTCATATTATATATAATATATGTTACTTTATAGTGAGGTCCTCAACTGTAAAACTTGTTTTGTTAAAATACTTCCATTTATTTTTCTGTATTTCAGACAATCATCAACCAGAAAATCTCATATTAATCCACTATAAAGTCAGATGAGGCTGCAACCAATAATTAGTTTAATCTACAATTTAATTTAGGAGACGTTTTTTATCCAAAGCAACATACGTCTTAGAGTAGCTACAACACAAGCAAGGATCTAGTCAGGAGGAAACAACCTGGATAATTGCCATAAATCAAGTTCAAATGTAATAATAGGACCTTGGGAAACAACCGCCACTCTGACCGCAGCAGATCTGCTTCTTTCTATCACGACAAGATAAGTGATCTTATGCAAAAAACAAAATATTCTCCTTGCCCTGCACTTTATTAACGATTTGCCTGCGGTGAGTGTTCAGCACAAGTTTTTTTAGAAGATCTATGATCTGAACTTTCAAGTAAAGTAGCAACGCTGCTACAATCTGTAGCTCAGTGCTACATGGCTACCTCCATGTACCCTGGAGAAGACCCACAAGTCAGGAAGGCTAATAAAAAGATAGCTGACCTGCTGGAAGCTATTCGCCATCTCTCCGATGAAATGAGGGACAAAGACGCTCTGCTAGCCAGGTCCATGGAGGAGGCCCATGAGCAGTCCATGCGGATTGCCTCTCTCTCTGCGGTCTTCCAGGACACGACACCCTGGGATCCCTCCTGTCCACAGCCGTCATCCTGCTCTGCACTCAACCGTCAGCAATCATGGACAGAGGTAGTGATCCGGGGCAGGCAGAAGACCCCAGTCAGAGCCATCTCGCCTCCACTCTCCCTCTCAAATTGCTTCTTGGCTGTCACAGACTGATGAAAAGCCAGCTGGTGGTCAAGGCCTGAGCTCAGCTCCTGTGGTTTCCTCTGCACCAGCGGCCAACGGTGTGTCTGGGGCTCCCTGCTCCAATGGCCCGGCATCCATGGGCCCAGTGGATCCCCCTCTGCTGCTGGACACCAAGATGGCTGTGCACTTGGCTGGATCGGCGTCCCCTCCGGTTGCAGTCCTGGATCAGCAGCTGTCATCCCGGGCCTCGACTTCTGCTTCACGCTGGAGGCTTCTAGAGAAGGCTGTGCAGAGGTGTTCTGGGAGTCTCCACTGCCCTGGCACGAACCTGGATCATCATCCCGGAGATGAGGCTGCTGCCTGCCATAGCGGTCAGCACCACCCGGAGCCCACGGAGCTCCCCTCCGCCAGATCAGACACTACCGTCGGCACAAGGACCACTGCCTCTCCTCCCGCTGAGCGGCCCACCTCAGCGCTACGGCGGATGGACACATGTCCGGCTCCGGCTCCACTCCCTGCCCGTTGCCTGAAGATGCCAGCGAAGCGTTCCCCAGCTCCTGATGGCGGCGTTCTTGGCTTGCCTCACCAGTCACCTCGTCCTCTGTTCAGTCCCACAACACTCATCATCGCCGACAGTATTGTCAGAAATATCTGTTTTATCAACGCCACCACACTGTGTTTTCCTGGCGCCACCGTTGCCGTTATCCTGGACAAACTTCTTGAGCTGCTACATTCCATCCCATCATCAGTATGCCGTGTGATAATTCACGTTGGCACAAACGACACGGCCCAGCGACAGTCTGAGCTGGCAAAAAAGAATTTTATGGACCTCTTCAGCCTTCTGAAAAGCTGTGGTAAGTCGGTGGTCATTAGCGGGCCCATACCGACTCTGTCTCGTGGTGCCGAGCGCGTCTCCAGACTGCTCAGCTTGAGCACCTGGCTTCGGCACACCTGCACAGCTCACAACCTGAATAATAATTTTAACCTCTTCTGGAACCGCCCTGGATTTTATTGACACGACGGACTGCATCCGAACACACTGGGCAGCTCGGTTTAAACAGCAAACATTTTCCATGGGGTTCAATCAACGCCAGCTGACTGACTGCCCATAAGCCATGCCCACTCACCACACACCTCACACACTTCCCCTCTGCCCACAGAAACACCAGACAACATCATCCACAATATCCCAACTGTTGTTTTTAACAGATCAAACAAAACCAAGACTGTTTTTAGATCAAGAACTGTGATTCCATTGAAACGCCAGGAGGAGCGCACGTTCAACACGAGCATGAACGTGGCTGTGCTGAATGTGCACTCTCTTTTAAACACAGTTTTTATTACTAATGATTTGATTTTAGATAATAAATTGGATAGTGTTCTCCTGACAGAGATATGGGGATTTCCCAGAGACTGTTTTTCTATTTCATCTTAAGCTGCTGCCATGTGTGCTTCTCCCCCACGGGATTGCACCATAAAGGAAATAACTTAATAGGCTACCCTTCAAACAGTTTTCCCCTGTAATATTATTGTGATTGCAAAGGACTGCATTTAAACTTACGCATTGACCCGGGAAGCAATGTTCTCCCACGCTGTCTCCCTCTCTTTTGCAGCTGCGGCGGTGTTGCACTTCTTTCTAAAAATGTGTTCAAACTCGTCATATAAGCGCATTAAGATTTCCAGTTCAAGTGGGGTGAAAAACGCAGCCCTGCGCTTCCACGTTGCCATGGTGACTTGTCGAATCGTGGCTCCATTGATACTGGCTTTTTATAATTGTGGTGCACGTGCGTAAATCAAGGTGAAACTACTCCGAGTTGACTAAACCAACTCAAATAAGCTGTTCTGGAACCAGAAACTCAGAGTTTCCTATCTCAGAGTAGATCAACTGAGAGTTCAGGGTTACACTCAGAGTTTGTTGAACCTGCTTTGTGAAACGGACCCCTGATCTGCTGTCCTTGCCTGAGGAAACACTGGAGAGTTTTGCTCTGGTTGATGCAAGGACACTTGGTCGAGTCTTCTCCCAAGTAAACCCAACAACCTGCCTTTTAGATCCAATTCCCACACCTCTCTTAAAATCATTTTATGGATTCTTTGAGGAACAGTTTTTAAACATTTTGGATTGCTCTCTTCAGACCGGTGTCTTCCCCACTGCCTTTAAAATGGTGGAGGTGAAGCCCCTTCTGAAGAAGAGCAATTTAGATCCCAACGTTTTTAATAACTACCGACCTGTATCCAACTTACCGTTTTTAAGTAAAATTTTAGAAAACCTGGGTTTTGACCAAGTCAAGGACTTTTTAAACTGAATTAACATTTTATTAAGACATCAGTCTGGTTTTAGAATGAACCACAGTACAGAGACAGCACTTTTAAAGATTTTAAACGACATCAGGTGGATTTTGAATAATAAGTAACTAACAGTGTTGGTTCTACTGGATTTAAGCGCTGCTTTTGACACAGTAAACCATCACATTTTACTAAACTGACTCAGACACCTGGTCGGCCTCTCTGGTACTGTTTTTAACTGGTTCAGTTCTTACCTCACACACCAATGTTTTTATGTAAGTATGGGTACATGTTCCTCAGGAACCCATGAAATTTGGTATGGGGTTCCCCAAGGTTCAATTTTAGGTCCCATTCTTTTTAATCTTTATATGCTTCCTCTTGGGGACGTCATCAGGAGACACGGCGTTGATTTCAATAGCTATGCTGATGATACACAGCTGTACATTGCCGTGTCTCCTGATGACACAGGGCCAATAGAAACCCTTTTAAACTGTATTTTAGACATCAAGTCATGGATGGCAGTGAACTTCCTACAGCTCAACCAGGACAAAACTGAGGTTATAGTTATAGGTCCTGAAAGCCAGAGAGAGAAACTTTTATCAAAATTACAAGATTTTAAACCAGCAAAATCCGTATAAAACCTGGGCGGGATTTTTGACTCTGAGCTGAGTTTTATCCCACATATTAAAAATATAACAAAAATAGGTTTTTACCATCTGAAGAACATAGCCAGAGTCCGCCCGTTTCTCTCTCAGGCCAGCAAGGCGGTGCTAATGCATGCTTTTATCTCTTCTCGTTTAGACTATTGTAATTCCCTGCTCTCTGGTCTTCCCAAAAGGAATGTTTTAAATCTCCAGTTATTACAAAACTCAGCCACACACATGCTGACGAGGACCAGAGGGCCGGAACATATTACACCAGTTTTAAAGTTGCTGCATTGGCTCCCCCTCCGCTTCAGGATCCATTTTAAGGCCCTTTTATTAGTTTTTGAAAGTATTAACGGCCTTGCACCTTCTTATTTATCTGATCTCCTTTTAACATATCAACCCTCATGGATTCTGAGGTCCTCTGACAGTGGCCTTTTAACTATACCACAAGCCAAAACCAAAACCCACAGCGCGGCCGCATTTAGCCACTATGGCCCCCGGCTGTGAAACAGCCTGCCAGAGAACCTCAGGACTGCGGAGCGTGTCGATGTTTTTAAAAGAAGGTTAAAGACATACCCCTTTTAATCAGGCTTTTAACTAACCTTTTAAATCCTTCTTATGCTCCTGTCATTCTTTATTTATTATCTTATGTGTTTTTAGTCTTTTAACTTTTAACCTCTTTAGCGTTTTAGTCTATCTGATACTATCTGAACTCCAGTGTTTCTTCAGGGGTCCTCCACACTGGGGGCTGTATCTGGTCTGCTGCTGGGGGTGCTGTCCATGGGTCCCTTCGGCCCAGCTGGTTGGGGGTTCCCCACCTCGGTGTGGGGGTCCACCTGTCTGTTGGGATCGGAGGGTCTGGGTGCCAGCGCACCTGGCGGGCATGGCTTGCGACTCCTCCCAGTGTGGACGGCCCCAATGGTGGCGTTTTCCATGATCCTCAGGTGCCATGCCATGTCTCCCTACTGTTAGTGATGAGAGTGCGTGTGTGTGTGTGTGTGTGTGTGCAGTCATGTGCATATATGTATATATGGAGGGAGGGAGGGATGAGTTTCCTTGTTTTTGATGTTTTTAAATGTTGTAAAGCACTTTGTGTTGCATTTTAACAGTATGAAAAGTGCTATATAAATAAAATTTGATTTGATGATTTGATTTGACTTGGTTTCTACAGGCAGTGCGGGAGGTAATAGGAGTTTTGAATTTTTTTTTTGCGTTTTGCAGTCTGTCAAGTGCAAAGGTGTTCAGTGAAGAGCTGGGTTTTGGTCTTTTCTTAATGCGGCTCTTAGTGATGCGGTTTATAGTCTGGATCCACGGATTTGTTAAAGATTTCTGCATCATTGGTAGATAGGCATTGATAGATAGATAGATTGGATAGAGAGCGATAGATTGGTGGAGTACTGCGGTTTCTGAGTTCTTTTGTTGTTTCATAAATGATAGATTTTTAAAAATTTTTTGTGTTGCATAAGACATAAGAAAGTGACCATTAATATCCCCTGAAGCCCAAATCACCGTATTCAAATACTTTTTGACCAACAATCAGATTAAGCAGATTGTTGTTTAATTAGAATATAATGTGACAGTGCATGACATTTCAAGAAAGGCTCTTTATGTGTGTTTGCTGCTGCCATTGTATTTTCTTCTAATTATTTTAAAATCAGCAAAATATGTCATTTGCTCACTCTGTCTTCCTGCCCCCCTTCACCCTTGTCCTATCAGCTTCACCTGGAGCAGCCCAGCTCTTTGGTTCCTTTCTCACAGTCTCACTTTGGAGCCTTATTGAAGGACCTGACTGATGTAGAGCGACTTCTCAAGGATGTGGACCTGCTCTCTGGCCTGGCTCGCTTGCTTCCCAAAGGAGCTTGTACTGGTCGAACTCCAGCGTCCCCCGCAAACATTACAGGTCCCCTAAATGCCACCATGTGGGGCCCCAACTCAACTGAAACTCCTGGAGTTGAGGGAGAAGAGGGACCAGAGAGAGGTGGAGGAGCAGGAAGTGGTAAAGGGAAGGAAGAAGCAGACAACCCTCATTCTCAGTTTTCAGCATTTGTACAACTGTGGGCCGGACTGCAACCTATTCTATGTGGGAACAACAGGTGGGTTAGATTTGAGAGCACATGAAATCCCCAAATGACAAAAAACTACAACTATGGCTGTGCGAACAACATTTTGTTTGTGCTGTTTTGAACGCAATGAACAGAAGCACATGGAATTTCTTTACAGTTTGAATATGAATTACAGTTTATTTGAAGTACATTTAAAGAGACATCCAAATGAATAAAATCACAAAAAGTTAGATGATGTGACAGATTTTGCAGCAGCATTGCCAGTATTTTTATATGAACAAATAGTCTTACATGTTTGTGTAAGAAAGATTCATCAGTGAACTCTGGAGCATTGAAGCCTGTTTCAGCCTATTGGTTTGGTTCTACAGCACAGAGCTTTACTGTTTAGCTTCAAATAGCTGGATGCATTGACGTTCATGGTAAAAATATTTAGTAGTATTGCCATTATGTTCCCACATTTACAATGTGGCAACTCTAACAGATTGCAATGATTGTTAAAACTACAAAAAAGACTCAAGTTGGAATATATTTGAATTATACATTGTTTTGTACATGCACTTCATTCACATCCATGTTTAACAACGCTTTATCCTCACTTTCTTTTGTGTATCTATTACACACGTGGACAGAATTGTTGATACCCGTCGGTTAATGAAAGAAAACCCCACAATGGTCACACAATGGTTAACCCTTCAAACCTGAGACAAGTGGAGCAGTCTGCTCATGAGGAGTGGACCAGAATACCTGCTGAGAGGTGCAGAAGTCTCATTGACTGTTACAGAAATCGTTCGATTGCAGTGATTGCCTCAAAAGGTTGTGCAACAAAATATTAAGGGTACCATCATTTTTGTCCAGGCCTGTTTCATGAGTTTGTTTTTTAAAATAATTCTGTTGAACCATGGTTCAAAAGCAATGTCTGATTTTCATTGGTTAATTTTCATAGAATTTTTGTTCATTATTATTTTTGTCAGATTCAAATTATTTCTGTGACCATTTGGGGTTTCTCTTTTATTAACTGAGGGATACCAACAATTTTGTCCATGTGTGTACATATTCATCTGTTGTTAGATTAGATACCAACTGAGAAACTAATAGAAGCAGCAGTAACTCTGTGTTATTATTTTTTAGTTTATCCAGTTTAACAACCTGTGAAAGATATTCTTAAACTGCATATCAAATTCCCAAGAGTCAGCAGTAAAGTGGCTGTGGCTCTTGTTGCAGGATCATTGAGCCAGAGGCTTTGAAGCAGGGAAATATGAGCTCTCTGGGATTCACCAGCAAAGAGCAGAGGAATCTGGGCCTACTGGTTCACTTGATGACTACAAATCCCAAGATCCTCTACTCCCCCCTCGGCTCCCAGGTGGACAAAGTCATTCAGAAGGCATGTAGACAGCACTGTCTTATTCTTGTATAAAAGCTGAGTTACATTATTCTCACTAACAATGCCCTTCTTGTGTCCTTCTATGTCCTACGAAATTAAAAACTATGGTTCCCAACAGAGAAAACTGGCAAAGAGAAAAGCTGGAGGAGCTGCTGTAACTGAGTAGCACTAGCAATTTTATGGCTGTTTACGTGGCTTTACTCACCAGTATCAGCATTTCTAACTAAATATCTTTTTCCTCTGCACCATAGAGCCTCATCACACCTATGTGAGCCACGCTGTTGCATATGTTCTTTCAAAACCATGAACAAACACACTGTAGGTTATGTGAGCCAAATCCTCATACCCCATCCTGCTTCCAAAATACTTGCTTGAGCACCAGATGCAAGTAAAAGTAGTACAAATGCATTATTTCCTCATGCTTGCTAAATTTTACAGCTGTTTCAGGAGCATTTTAAAGAAATTCAAGAAACATTACTGAAAACAGTAAATTTTGGCTGACACATTGTTGGGTTTGCCTTTTTCCTGAAAAGACAAATATCAAATACCACCAGCTTCATATTTTAAAGTCTTGATAACACTGCAGGGGCAGTTTTATTTATGTTGATGAATGCTGAATCCAGGAGCAGACTCCATAGTGAATCATGTGAGACCCTGGAACAAACTGTGGGAATAGTTTCATCATTTGCATTCCAAACAAAAGACGTAATGGAGAGTTCAACATGCTGTTCACAGAAAGCCTCCTTATAAATCCGGCTCTGTAGCATTTCATTCTGATGGCCTCTCTGTGCCTCATCATGAGCACAAATTGCCAGATTATTACAGACTGGCTATGGCAGAAACTCTGAAGTTCCTTTATCTGACCAAATGGACTAGTGGAGGGAGTTAGATAAAAGATAACTTTAACATTGTTAATGTTTTCTGTTGTAGGCAAATGAGACATTTGCATTTGTTGGGAATGTGACACATTACACAAAGGTATGGCTCAACATCTCCACCCAGCTCAGAACTTTACTGGAGGAGGGACGGCTGCACAGCTACCTGGCGTGGCTACAACAGGTATGCTCATAAACAAGTCCTCTGTGGAAAAAAATCATATGGGTATTGATATTTTTCCTGTACATCCATCTGTTCACAATACTTGAACCTGAGTCACAAACCATGTAATGGTGCTCCCGTCAGGGTCCATTCATCCTGTTTCTCGTGTCTTTTCAGCTGTCCTCCGAGCTTCAGCAGCACCCTGAGTTGTTGAATGGCACAGACAGTGAGCTGATGCAAGGTCTGATGGAAGGAAACTATAGTTTTCCGAACACCTCCACTCTGCTGGAGCAGCTGGATACCATTGACAATGCTGCTTGTGGCTGGACACGCTTCATGTCTAAGGTTAGCATAGAAAATGCTGATGTATTGTGTGTTTGTTGTTGTAATAACCAGCAAACTAAATGCTATAACAGGACAACTGCATATGAAATGCCTCACATACCTGATTGAACTGTAAGTATCAGTTATTGAAATTCTGGGTTGTTACTCTCTCAAGTTGAGTCAAAGTCACATCCTCAGTCACTGAGCACTGCATCAATATCCAGCTTTATGCAATAAATATTATTATTATGTAAAACATTTTGGTGGTCAAAATGAAAATAATGTAGAAGACGACTATACCGGATGATCATGATTTAGTTATTTTGATGCAACTTGGAAGTAGCTCAGACAGGATAGTTTAGAAAAACAAGTGGATCAGATGGACAAAACTACAAGATATCATGTATATTTTGTGCAAAGCAGGATATATTCATATTGTAGCTCTTAAATGCATAACCCACTTAGAACTAACAACACTGAAACTAAATAAACAATATTATCTACAGGTTATCCTCAAGCACTTGACACAGTAAATAAAAAAGAAAGCAAGGATCCGCTTAATGAGCTGGAGGTACAAATGAAATAACATGTTTGTCTGATGCTTGCAACATACAGTAACTTTGAAATAGGAGTCTGTTTAAATAGAAGTCATATTCCAATTTCCAGAAACAGAAATCACAGTTTTGAGAAACCCTGATATGCTCGCTGAAGTTGTATGAAGGAAAGGATATTGTTGTATCTCGACATGTGGATTAGGGTGATGACTTTTTGACAACCTCATATCCCTGTATCATAATTTGATGAACTTTTATTAAAGATTAGATAAAATCTTACTTTTAAGGTGATTTGATAAAAAAAAACCTCATGCACAAAATGATTTTAAAAATTTTGATTATCAGCTTTTTGGCCAGAATTTGAAGTCGCTGGAAGCAAAGTAAAAATTGAACACAAGTTTTAAGGCATTGAATCATTTACTTTTCTATGGTTGGTGCATTTGGTACTGTTTGTGAATGCTTCTTTGGGCTTAACGAATTTAGTCCCATTGATAGTAATAGTGATTTTTTCAAAGTGGTTTGTGCGTGACCTTTTTCAATATTTCAACAGAATAAATGTCATTTTAATCATTAATAGGCAAAAGTTCATTCATTAGTGCTACAGGAAATAATTTTTGAGAAAAAAAAGTCAAAAAGTCATCACCCTAATGTGGATGCTGAATGCTGCTGACAATGTATCTGCATAGGATTTAATGTAATTGTGATTACACAACAGAAACAACAAGAAGTGTGGCAGAGAGTATTTCTAAAATGTGACTTTAGTAATCTCCAGATCTACACTGCCGGTGTAGTGTAGTTTTAGAACACCCCAATTTTTCCAGTTTTTATTGGAAATTATGCATGTGAAAGTCTTATTGTATTCTGAAATGAAAACATAGAACAAATAAACAACAATCAATCAAATTGACTCTCAGAAACTTGTCTTCTGATTCTGTTGTGGCTTTGGGTCTTCTAGACTTCTTCCTGTCAGAGTTTCCCCCAGATTCTGAATGCTTTTTGTTGATGAACAAAATTGTAGTTACTGACACCTTGACTTTCTTCACAATTTCTCTAAAGGAAAGACCTACATTTTTAAGTGTTATGATGGTCTGTCTCTCTTCTTTTGTTAATTGCCTTTTCCTCACCATATGTATAACAGCATCTACTTTCTACGGTACAATACTGTTCAAATAATGCTCTGGAGGGTATGGTGCCATGGTGGGTTCCAACACTACTTTTATTCAGACAGAGGAGGTTGTAAGTAATCAAGAAAAGTTGGGACACCTGTAGGATTGGTGGGACCAACTTTCAAGGGTTGATCAACCTCCATTGCTGCAGAACAGCTTTAAGTTGTTAACCCATTTCTTGTTCCCTGAAAAAGGCCTTTTGGTGTTTTTCTGAAATTTAAATTATTTTTCAGTTTTTTGTAACCTTACCTCTGTTTTTAACCTCTGACAGTTCACCACTTACCTTTGTACCATTTCAAGCAATTCATTGGACTTGAACTACTTGATTTTCAATTAAAAAAAAATAAATGGAAAAATTTGGACATTCTAAAACTTTTGACCAGTAGTGTAGATAAGTATGGAAAAGAGAGCACAAGCACATGCTCCCATGCAGTGCTGCCTTAATGCTTGTATGTCACAGCCTGCAAAACATGTCTTTTCAAAGTCCCTGTAGCTGTACCAGATCTTAACATCTGGGACCAAATTAATCTGAAACAAAATTTGGCAGTACATTTGAATCAGATATGTACAGAATGTCACAAATAATCAAATATTTATCCAATAATTATGCTGTGATTTAGTTATCAGAAAAGCGAGCTAACTTTTCTGCATACGGAAACCTTAGCTTCCTAGCTTCATCACAATTTCAACACTCACCAAACAACATCCTATATCTCATTTTTTTAGAATACAGAAACTGAAATGAAAGAACATGGTGGTAATTGGTGAAAATGTTTAGACAACAGGCCTGCACAGTAAATTCCAGGAGTGTTTGTTATTCAAAATGACTTCAAGATGTCACTGCACTTCACTGCAACTCACCCATATTCTCTGTTATATGTTTATTTTTAGAAAGCTATTACATGTCTAAGACTGGACAGTTGACGAGCATGAAATAAACCATGGAGGTGTGAAATTTAAACACATGCACAAACTAATATTTTGTAAGCATTCAGTGTAAGCAGTTAGTATCAGTCCCTGGTATATATATTTCAATAAAAGTCTCACAACATTAACAAATAAATCCGAAGTGACAGATACCATAAAATGCTATGAGCAAGGTCATTACAAACCTATTAAAATCTGTTGACCAGCTCAGAGACACAGTTTGGAGACAGGGATGGGCCTATTGATTCTAGTGCAAACTTGCAGATGCTGCAGTAATTCAGTACAATGTTTTCGTCTTTGTGCTCAGCATTACCAATAGTCTGTCATGGGTCCTGTTCTGCTGTGGAACATAATTTGTGCCTTTGCTTTGTGTTTCCAGGTCAGTGTTGATGTCTTCAAGGGCTTTCCTGATGAGGACAGCATTGTCAATTACACTCTGAACCAGGCCTACCAGGACAACGTGTCTGTGTTTGCCAGTGAGTAATAATAATGTTCCATTATGGCAATTTTGGGCATATATTTGCTTTACATGCTTGGACAATCTTGTCACAGGATAAGAGGGAAGGATTTAAATACAGATGCGGACTGGCAGGTTAAGAACCTTCAATCAAGACAAGCTTGGCAAGGTTGCAAAAGCAGGGAAGTCAAGCTCAAAAGTCCATTTGAATCTAAAAATTGCAACTAATCGAAACACAAAAACAAACACAAATCTGGTAAGAGAACAGAAAAAATAGAAGATCAGTGATCAGGTAGGTAGGTTGAACAGCAGGAGGACAAAACAGTACATAGTGGTGAAGAACAAAGGAAAATGCAGGACTATACAGTTGTGTCCAAAATAACAGCAGTGCGTTTAAAAAAGTGAATAAAACTCAGAATCCTGATAATCGCTTTTATTTCCATACACACAAATGCATTGGGAACACTGCACATTGCATTCTAAATCAAAACATGAAGAAAAATGTATCAGATTTGTTATTATATTACAGAAAGTTAAGAAAAAGGAATATTAGGTTGTTCAAAAAATAGTCTGCATTTTTTTTTTACAAACTCAAACATTTACTGTATAAACTGAACAATGCTTGAAGGTTTCACCTTTCTGTACATCACTGAGCTAATGTTTAGTTGTATAACCCCTGATTCTGAGAACTGCTTCACATGTGGATTACATGAAGTCAACCAACTTCTGGCCCCTGTGAACAGGCATTCCAGCCAGGACGATTGGACAACATTCCACAGTTCATCTGCATTTCTTGGTTTTGCCTCAAACAGCATTTTTGATGTCAGCCCACAAGTTTTCTATTGAATTAAGGTCCAGAGGTTGGGCTGGCCACCCCGTAACGTTAATGTTGTTGGTCTGGAACCAAGATACTGCTTGCTTACTGGTGTGTTTGGGGTCGTTGTCATGTTGGAACACTCATTTCAAGGGCGTTTCCTCTTCGGCATAAGCAATATTACCTCCTAAGGTATTTTGATGTATTCAAACTGATCCATGGTCCCTGGTATGCAATAAATAGGCCCAGCACCATAGTATGAGAAACATCCCCATATCATGATGCTTGCGCCACCATGCTTCACCGTCTTCACATTGTGCTGTGGCTTGAATTTAGTGTTTGGGGGTCGTCTGACAAATTGTCTGTGGCCCCTAGATCCAAGAACAACAATCTTGCTTTTATCAGTCCACAAAATGTTGTGCCATGTCTCTTAAGGCTGTTCAATGTGTTCTTTGGCAAACTGAACACATAAATAAGCCAAAAAAGCTTAACTTAATTTTATTACCTCTACCTGTCTGTGTGAAGAGGGATCACCATATCTGAGATGAGACTGTACCTCTAAGGGTGAAATATCACTTGTTTTTTGCTCTCTGATGCAAACTTTTGTTTTGTGGAAAAATAAAACATCCGGAGGAGAAGTTACAAAAAAAAGACCCTTTATTACACATATGGTCTAAGTCTTGTCTCTGCAGAAAGAAGAACTGAATTTCTACCATACACTAGATTTTTATAAAGTTGGCAGTGTCTTTTTCCGGTGTCCTCCCTCTCTGGCTTTACTGCTAGTAGGAATCAGTATCTTCATCCAACTGTGATTATTGATGCCTGTGATCACCCAAAGAAAGATCAGGTTTCTACTTTTGTTTATTTCAACGACCTAGTACAGACAGGAATCTGGGAGTTTAGGGACGTTCTGTTTTGTTGAAATTAAATCCTGTCTACGGGTCATTCAGACTCAATCGGATTATATGGATTTATTCAGGGTCAGTCTAACAGGAGAAGAGTGGACAGGACATTCTGTGGATACTGTATATTCCAACACTCTACTCTGCCATACAGTCTTGCCTTTATTATAAAACAATACCTTTGAGAGCACATGAGAGCACAGATATGTGGAACCCATGAAACTAAAATTACTGCAAATTAATAAATGTAGATAATGAATGAATAAATAAATAAATGGATTTAAACTAGGGCTGGGACTTTAACGCGTTAATTACGATTTGTTAATTACAGAAAAAAAATACAGCATTAAAAAAAATAACGCATTTAATCACACCTTTCTCTGTTCCCTATCTTCTGGCACACCAATAACGCTGATGAACACTCCAGCCCAGTAGGTGGCGATAATGAACCTAATGTCTGTTTACTAGCCATGGTAAAGACTGAATCAGTGCGGAAACATCGGACCAGCATGATGGCTCGGCTTTTTATTATGATAACAGTTCAGCAAAAAGTATTTCTGAAAGCATTTGAGGCAAAAAATAGACTGCTGAATCTGTCCTCGTTTCAGTTCGATGGCTAGTTTAGACGTTTAACAAAAGTTTCACAATGCGTCAGACCTCCGCTTACCGCACAGCATTTGCATAAATGAAACTACTTTATGCAAATGAGCTCAGGGGCGATGCTCCATACATTAGCTGCGAAAGTCCTGGTACCGGCAAACAGTGTAGCCATCCCATAATAGACTACTTTTCAGAAAATTAAAAGTGCTTGAGTTGACAAAAAGTCTTAAAATCTTGAATATAATCACTAGAATTGCACTTTGAGTTTGCTGTAATCTGTGAATATAGTAGACAGATGACAAATGCAGACAAATAGAAATGAAGCGAACATCGTTGTTCAAGTTCATGTATATGTCTATGCATCGATTCAGTTGTCTACCAAAATTTATTTGAATTGAAAAAACTCTGCTTATTGTGTCAAATATTGCTATTTGACGAAATTCCTATTAACCTCGATTAATTAATTACAAAGTCTGTAATTAATAATTTTTTTTAATCACGTCCCAACACTAATTTAAAAATCTGGGATGCACACATGTAGATGACATATTCCACCACAATATTGCTATACTGCTAAAGCCACCAAGACACTACTGACCTGATGTATACTGTTTATGCTCTTTTTCATTCCAGGTGTGATTTTCCAGACTAACAAAGATGGCTCCCTGCCACCGCATGTCCTGTACAAAATTAGACAAAACTCCAGCTTTACAGAGAAGACAAATGAAATCAGAAGGGCCTACTGGCGCCCTGGACCCAATACTGGGGGGAAATTCTACTTCCTCTATGGTTTTGTCTGGATCCAAGGTCAGTGATGAAATGCAATACTTCCTGAATATAATATGCTGTTGATTTTATATACAGACTTACATATGGATTTGATACATAACTGACATTCCTACAATGGTTAGAATGAGAAAATAATCTCGTGTTGCATTGTTTTAGTGCAATCTTCAGATGACAACAGCCTGTGCTATGAATAAAGATCCAAACACGGGTCCACAGAGATGCCTGACTGTGGTGTCAAATGCATTGTTTAGTTTTACTAAGAAAAGGATTTATTCTATAAAATGTTTACCACTGTGCACTGCAAATGGGACGCACCCATGAAGATGCCAGTGCAAGCTGCAGCAGAAGTACTCCTTACTGCAAGTCATATTTTATTCAGGAAGCACAGATCAGGGATGCTGCACTTCTCAGACAAAAAAGGTATTCCACAGTGATGCACCCCAAGCAATGAGACGCATTCTAAGGAACAGGCCCACAGATGGCCAAAGTAATGACAAGCAAAGACAGTAGATATTAGAGAGGACAGGGCTAGAGAAGTCACACTTGACATGTTCCTGCTGACTGATTTGTCTACATCTTGGGATTTCTGCCTCTGCCCCAACAGAATGGAGGCAAAAAAATATTTTAATTTAGGGTATTTAATCTTGGAATACTACTTTATAGAGAGTAGTGCCGGTAAAAACTCTTAAATGTGTGGTGGTCCTTTAAAGGCCCATCACACATTTAAAGCAAGCCCTTAAATGCTTAGTGACAGAGGTGTTCACATAGAGGCTACTCCAGAGCAAGCCTTAAGGGCCAAGGCATATGGGGTCTGTTCAGCGTCTTGAGACAATTTGAATTGTAATTGGCACTATATAAATAAAATTGAATTAAAGGGTCTTCGCTCCTTTTTACTTTAGTTTAAATTTGAAGGGTGCACTTGCCATGTCTGATTTTTGTAATCTGATGAAGTATGCAAGTAACAAATGAGAAAGTTAATATCCATGATGCTATTTCAAAGCTAAAAAGAACCAGCTGAGCGTATTTTGAAGCACTTTTCACTTTTATTTCAATCAAGTCGCCAACAGAGGGGGTCCTCGGTTTACGGCGTCCTCGACCTACGGTGTTTTGTCGTTATGTCGGAACTAGTTACGTGGAACTAGTTGGCGAGCGAATATGTTGTTACGTGGTGCTAAAGGATGGCTTTGTTTACATTCTCTGGTTATACGCTACCTTGGATTGTGCTACATTCGCTAACTTCTTGCCCTTCATGATGGCTCCCACGCACAAGTCAGACTTTTCTGATGGAGTTCTGACTTATGGCGAAAATGGACTTACGTCGGGTCGTAGGAACAGAACTAGAACATAGGTCCTCTGTATGGTTTTTCAACACTTCGAGGAGCTTTATAGAGTAGTGAACTGAAGCCAGAATTGTGACCCTTGCCATCCTTGATTTTAGCATAGTTAATGTATTCACTGTATTATTATTATTATTACTCTAGCGAGCCATGTTACATTGTGTTATGTCATGGCTCATCCTTTCACCATATTTATCTTCAGTGTCCTTATTTTTCTTCCCATGAACTACCTTTAATCATCAATTCGGCCTTTGAAGATTGATAAACTACATCAGATTACTTTACATATATAAAACTAGAGAACAATGACTTAGGATATTTTGACTAAAAACTTTTTAATACTATTGTATATGTTTAATGTAGTTCCTTTTTGTGCAAATTCACTTTATTATCGTTTGTGTCTACCCACCGGATGCAAGTTAAATGAACAGCCTGCTTTAGCTTTGCTTAGTCTCTCTTAATTACTGTCTTTTTTGCTTTCCTCCAGATATGATAGAGAGAGCCATCATCAACACGTTTGTGGGCCATGATGTAGTGGAGCCTGGTAACTACGTTCAGATGTTTCCATACCCATGTTACACCAGAGACGAGTAAGAAAATTGTTTTGTATTATATGTATATTTGGATTGTCCAATGGTTTAGTATTCTCTCCCCTTGTAAGTTCACCCTTTTACTGCATTTCAGCATTGAATGAAAACAGTTTTCACAAAGTTATGTCATTTAATTAGTAATATAGCACATAAAATAAGCCATTGCAAAGGTGTTCATCCCCTTCAAGTCAGTATTTAGTAGATGCACCTATGGGCACCTTTGTGTGGATAGGTCTCAGTCAGCCGTGCACATCTGTACGCTGCAGTTTTACCCCGTTCTTCTATGCAAAACTGTTCAAGCTCTGTCAGATTGCATTGGGGTTTATGATGAATTCTCAGCTGGAATGAGGTCTGGGTCCTAACTCAATCAATCCAGAATATTTACAGTGTTACCTTTAAAACATTTCTGTGCAGCTTGACAGTATGCTTCATGTCATTGTCTTGCTGGAGGTTATTCTCTAGCGTTTCTTCTACTTTGCTACATTCATTTTACTCTCTACCTTTACGAGCCTTCCAGAGCCTGCAGCCAAGAAGCATTCATGATGCTGCCACCACTGTGCTTCATGGTGGGAATAGTATGTTTGTGATGATGTGTAGTATTTGGTGTCTGCCAAACATAGTGTCAAGTCTGATGGCCAAAAGGTCAATTTCGGTTTCATCAGACTAAAAGTGAATCACATTAAAAAGGATGAATACTTACGCAATCACTTATTTTATGTTTTTAATTAATTGACATTATTTGTCCTAATCTGTTTTCATTCTGACGTTTTTGGTTCATTCTAGATTATAGTATCGAGCCAGGCAGTGACAAGTAAAAATAATTTTCATGCAATTTGAAAAATATGTAATCTAAGCTAATAAATTATGTTATTAATTTTGGGCAAACACACTCTATATGTCATTCCTGTTTGTATATAGAAAAAAAATTCTGAAAGTCCTGTGATATTGAAATGCAATGCAGTCTGAAAATGTGTGTCTTTGGTCTTTACCTGATGCCATGCATTGTTGTTGTTTTCTTTTTAGTTTTCTATTCGTGATTGAGCACATGATGCCTCTGTGCATGGTGATCTCCTGGGTTTACTCAGTAGCCATGATGATTCAGCACATCGTGGCAGAGAAAGAGCACCGGCTCAAAGAGGTTAGATTGTGCGCTCGTGTGTCTGTCATGACTAACTAACTTGTCAGGCTGAAATATTTTTAGGTGCAGAAATGTTCTATATTTTTATTATTGTCAACAGACCTCTTATGCACACACAATTAATCTATATTTAGAGTTTGTGTATTTTTTTTTAAAATTTAACTTCTCCACTTTATTCCCCATGTTTAAGTGACATTCAAGCCTTTTTAACAGGATAACATCTAATTTACATTTTATTATGTAACAGGAGTAACCCATCCATCCATCCATCCATCCATTATCTATACACCGCTTAATCCTCACTAGGGTCGCGGGGGGGGGCTGGAGCCTATCCCAGCTGACTCGGGCGAAGGCAGGGGACACCCTAGACAGGTCGCCAGTCTGTCGCAGGGCCACACACAAAGACAAACAAGCACTCTCACACTCACACCTACGGGCAATTTAGAATAGTCAATTAACCTCAGCATGTTTTTGGACTGTGGGAGGAAGCCGGAGTACCCGGAGAAAACCCACGCATGCACAGGGAGAACATGCAAACTCCATGCAGAAAGATCCCAGGTCCGAGCTGGGACGTGAACCAGGGACCTTCTCGCTGCAAGGCGAAAGCGCTAACCACTACGCCACTGTGCAGCCCTAACAGGAGTAACCATACTTGTTAATTAATTGATTCATTATTAGTATAATTCACAGTGGCTTTTAGCACAGTGGATTTCATACGCCTAAATTTTAGGCTAGAGATTGTCTCTGTTAGGTTTTGTATTTTTGTGTTAGGTTTGGTGTGGTTTCTCCCTGCATCTCTCCTCTCCCCCTTTATGATACAATAAATCCCCCCTTTTACTACACCACTCTTTGTGCCTGCAACTGGATTCCAAACCAAAACCTGATAGTCTGAGTTTAAATCTCCCAGCAGTGCAAACATATTATACAATATTATTTCTTAATTAAAAATACACACATTTTTTTGCCCGCAGTTAATTAGAGTATGTCTATTAAAAGCACATGTACCCATGCGAGTTGTTTTAATTTAATATTTATTCCTGCCTGCTGTTTGATATTTTGCATTCTGAAAGCATGTACAAGTTTTACATTAAAGGGGTACCTTACTAATTATACACTTTATATTAAGCATGCTTGACTTTATGTATTTTTAAATTCTTGTATTTTGTTTTTTCCTTAATTGTACCTTGTTAATGATAAAAGGTTTAATCTTATCTAATCTAATTTGATCTAATCTATTTTTTGGTGAAATCTAGCAAAACATGGCAACATCGTTCTCCTTGTGTGCTCTGTGCACTTGAACCAGGTGCTCCGACTTTCTCTCTCAGTCTAAAGGCATGCTTAGGTTGAATAGTGATTCTAATTTGGACATAGGTGAGAGTGTGAGTGGCCCTTGTCTTTTTTTTTGTGTGGCCCTGTGATAGCCTGATGACCTGTCCAGTGTTTTCCTTGCCTTTCGCCCTCAGTCAGCTAGAATAGGCTCCAGCCCCCTGCCACCAATCAACAGGAAAAAAAATGCTGTATAGAAATTGAATGGATGGTACAACAAAAAAATTGACATAGAGAGTAACTTCGACAAGTGAAGAGCAGACATCATGAAAATACAATGTGCTTGGATCTAAATGTACTGGTTTTGTTAACATTGAAGGGAATAATTGTTATTTCATAGGCGTGTATGTGCCATGCAAGTGACAGAAGACGAGAGAGAGGCAGATGATGATGTTGAAAGTAATATGAATAAAAGCTGCATGCAGCGTTGGTCGGGTCCTCGCATCCTTGCTAGTCAGCGAATCCAAGCATGTCCACCAGGTGGCGCCGTGTCTGAGAGTGAATTTTGACCTATGGCCCTTTTTGATGGCAACCTATCAAAACTGTCCACCAGGTGACGTTATCACTCTGAATGTATATTGGCCTAGGTATGTCATCAGGGCCGGATTGTAATCATACATGTTAAGATTCAGGCAGATTGGAGCATGAGTAGGGTAGTTACATAGCACTTCCTGTGTCATGGCAAATTGTCGAAATTCTGCCAGCCACCATTTCCACACCCTCAGACATTTGTGGAGCATTTTGATCATTTTTAACTACCCATGCCTAGTATACATCCTGACCAAATTTAAAGTCTCTTGGAGTTATCCTGTTTGAGTTGGTCCAAAATCGTCCCAAAACATGTCACATAATTCAAAATGGCCAACTTCCTGTTGTGTTTTAGGTATGGTTGTCGATTGCATTTTTGAGCAAGGTTGGGAAATCCTATTTTTGCTATATAGAATCAACAATCTATCTTATTTCTGTGCCATTTTTCAAAGCAATATGGGACCATATCACGTTGGTCCAGATAAATTTTCCAAAATTACCACATCTCAATTACCAAGCTCCAAATGGGTCAGCATATACTAGCAAAGTAAGAAACAACAGACAGAATAGGCAGGATGAGGCCACTTTAAGTGTTTTGTTTGAAATGGAAGTAAACCGCACAGTATAACAATAAAATGTACCTGTCCGTTTTAAATTTCAACAGTCAGATCCCTCTTCTGATCCACAGCAAAAAAAATACAAGCAAATATTCAATCTGCACAAATACATGGTGAATATTGTGAATATGTGTTTTTAATTGTCAAAAGGTGTCCAAAACTTTACAAAACATTCATCACTATTCAGCTGGTCTTGCTGCAAATGACCAACTTCAGTTAACAGATCACGGACGCCATTTATGTATCGTCGTTTCAAGATATATATATATATATATATATATATATATATATATATATATATATATATATATATATATATATATATATATATATATATATATATATATATATATATATATATATATATATATATATATATTGCACAATCATACAGTACGTGCCTGAAGTGATGTTGATGAAAATGTTTTTAAACTGTGGGTTGTACAAGAGTTCTGATTATAGAAGTTTATTGACGGCTTATTGTAAGATTTTTTTCAACAAGCATGCAGCAAGACTGGCTTTATAAAGGCAGAATGACATGTTGAATATGTTGTAATTAATATCCATTGATGAATGACAGTTTCTATTGTATTATTTGCCAAGTCCAGTTTTATTACATTTTGCTCCCGAAATTCACCCTGAATCCACTATTATACTGGGATCAGAATTATTCATATTTCTTGGATGAGTGTTATCCCAATCTGCCTAAAAAAAAAAACACATACTAAAGGTTTGATCCAGCTCAAAACCAGAAGCGGATTATGTGATCTAATCTGATTTCATACTTCTTTTTCTTTTGAACAACCCACTTTTTATATTTAATCCAGTCCAACAGTCAAAATTGGACCACCTCAGAACCACTGTGCCCTGGACCGCAGCCAGTGGTCTTATCTACCCCTTGTTTTAATCGAAGACCTTACACACTGTATTGAGCGTAAATGTGGAATATATACAGTGCTGTGAAAAAGTATTTGCTTATTTCCCATGACAGATATTTTTTTATTGTTGCATATTTGTCACACTTAAATGTTTCAGATCATTAAACTAATTTTAATGTAAGGCAAAGATAACCTAAGAAAACACAAAATGCAGGTTTTAAATGATGATTTTATTTCTTAAAGGAACAATGCTCTCCAGACTCACCTTACCCTATTATGAAAAAATAATTGCCCCCATAAGATGAGATAAGATGAGATGAGATGAGCTGAGATAAGAAAAGATAAACTTTATTGATCATCCACCAGAGAAATTCACATGTTACAACAGCTGGAGACAGATCAGGCATGAAAGAAGCAAGACAAGAAATTACAGAAGTACAATAGGGCTAAAAAATAAAGATATAATAATAAAGATCTCATCGAGACAATATACCAGGCATGATGAATCTACATATGGATATGGACATACATGATGTAGTGAATTTACATATGTACAGGTTTGGCATGGAAGATAATGTGCCCACAATTCTGTTATTGCAGTAAGAAATGTTATTGAGGTAAAGACCAGTTAACAATGTTACCAATCTATCAAATGACCAAATTAATTTGCAGCTGGATTTAATGCCATCAACCACACTCATTATTGCCAGGCTTGTTAAATCTAAACATCACTAAATAGAATCTATCTAGCATTGTGAAGTAGCTAAAGTCTCATTCATCAGTCTGAGAGGGTTACAAAGCCATTGCTAAAGCTCTGGGACTGCAGAGAACCACAGTGAAAGACATTGTCTACAAATGGAGAAACATGGAACAGTGGTGAATCTCTCCAGGAGTGGCCAGCCTACCAATATTTCTCCAAGAGCTCATCAACATCTCATCCAGGAGGTCACAAAAGAACCCAGATGAACATTAAAAGATCTGCATTAATTAATTTGCATTAATCAATAATTAATTTGATGATCTGGAACATTTATGTGTGGGAAATATGCAAAAATAGAAGACATCAGGAAGGGGGCAAGTACTTTTTCACAGCACTATAAATATATTTGTAAATGTACTGTACAGTTCATACACTGAATTTGGAATCCAGCGGGGATTCCGTGCATGTCCTACAGGACAAGATTCTGTCCATGTTGCACAAAATCTAAGTGGTCACAGTAGTTCCAAATGAAGAGGCTTGTGAGGACTGTCATTTCTGTTAGTTTCTCATTTCAAAGAAAGTTAACCCATCCCTCTGTCTGGGATCTGCCAGTGTTGAACACTGAACAAAGCACACTCTGAGAATGTAGACACACAAAGTGCTCTGTTATTCAGTTTGTCCATGTGAGTGGTTTGTAGCGATCCATCTTACAGACATGTATTTTACATTTGTCATTCGTAATACACACAGAAAGTCTCTCAGTGTTGCACTCGACAGATCACAGCCTATGAGTTTCAAACCAGCCTATCTTGTCTGTCATTGGCCCCGTCGGTGTTTAGCAAATGTGTGGAGAGAGCACTGTCCTTGTTACGAAACAACAGCCTCAGATATATTCTTGATAAAATGCTTCTATTCACAAGGGCTAGCATTTTGAGATTCCACTGAAGTGATATATTACCTCAGGGATCTCATTTCAAAATCAATGGGCAAAGAACTGTTTGCACCCACACAATGTACGGAGCGCTTTGGAGCTCAATATAACTCCCTCTCTGTCATAATACCAGAGTAAAGGATCCCAACCTTCACAAAGTATCTGTCCTTGTTAAAGGTGGGATAAGATATGTCACTCAGACGTTGCCTTTGCCTTCTAGGTTTCATGACCATACTTGTTTGTATAGGTGTGTCTTATGATGAGGTGTGTTAGGTTGTATGTCTAGCTCTGTCCCTATTCCTAAAACTTCTTGATTTCCATTCAAGCAGTCAACAATATCCTGTCAGTGGTGGTCAGTTGATGGACAAAGGGAAGGCTTTCTCCACAATTAAGATCTGTTTTGCAGCAATTACAGCTTGGCATATGAGGTTTTGGTGATAAAGCTATCCCACCAAAAGCTTCCAGCCCATAGGTCCCTATTCCTGTTATGGGATCTGTCGGTTACGTTAGACAGCCTGTTTGACCACCGTTTTAGGCTGATTAAGGTGGTGAGGTGAGAGTTTCTCCTAATTAAGACTGAGCTATATCTCCCATAGAGAAACACCAAACAAATTGGGTTAAGTAACCCAATGCTACTGTCCGTAGTCATGCAGAGAGCATTCCAAAGTCTGAAAATTTATCATTTATTATTATGTGATTCTGATGTATCGGTGGAACATTTTACATTTTAAACATTTTTGTTTGAATGATACACAATTTTAGCAGAAAGACTGCATAATAAACTCAGCAGAGAGTTAACCAATGAATGATCAAACAAGCCAGTCTATAGCAGGTCAGTTTTACATGAGATGTAGGCAAAAGTATTTCAAAAAATGTGACAAACATGGTGCCACTCCCTCCAGGTGATGAAGATGATGGGTTTGAACAATGCTGTCCACTGGGTGGCTTGGTTCATCACCGGCTTCGTCCAGCTGTCCATCTCTGTCACCGCTCTCACAGCCATCTTGAAGTATGGCCGGGTGTTACTCCACAGCGACCCCTTCATCATCTGGCTCTTCCTCACCATCTATGCTGTAGCCACCATCATGTTCTGGTGAGATTTCCAGGTTCTACTAAAGCATCCATCAATGAATCCTTTACCTCTCAAAATGTGTTTGTTTCCACAGCTCAGCCGCTGACTGTACAGTTTATACACGTGACCATCTAAGGAAAACCTGCTCCCTCAGCAAAGATGAAACCACCCAGCTCACACACATTCAAAAAATCTGAAAAATGGGAATCAGTATTTTTTTTTTTATCATCAATATAGTTTAAAGGATAAGTTTGCAATTTTTCGAATCTGTCCTAAAATAACAATAAAGTGTCCTTATGAAGACTGAAATATAACAATCCTTTCTGCTGTTAATATTGGTAATTAAGAATTTCCTCCTTACAATGAAAGTGAGGGGGACAAACTTGTCAGTCCTAGCTTCATGCAAAAAATTATTCTAAAGGTTGTCTGTAGCTACGAGTGTGCATGTGTGCCTGCAAGCGTGTCTGTGTGTGTGTGTGTGTGTGTGTGTGTGTGTTTGCTTGTTTGCTTGTTTGAAGATATAAGCCCATTTAATGTTCTTTTTTTGTTTTCCAGTTTTTTGGTGTCAGTAATCTACTCAAAAGCTAAACTGGCTTCAGCCTGCGGTGGAATCATCTACTTCCTCAGCTATGTACCCTACATGTATGTGGCTATTAGGGAAGAGGTGGCCCATGATAAGATCACTGCCTTTGAGAAATGCATTGCTGTAAGGCCCTTTTCCCTTTTTTAAAAAAAATTTGGGGTCTGTTTGTAAAATATTTTTCATGTGTTGTCACTGTCAAGTATTTCTTAGATAATCCAGATGATACTTATGTGAACAAGTTCTTGCTTCTCCTGTCGCCTTCAGTCTCTGATGTCCACCACAGCCTTTGGCCTTGGCTCCAAGTATTTTGCTCTATATGAGGTAGCAGGCGTTGGCATCCAGTGGCGGACTATTAGTCAATCACCAGTAGAAGGTGATGACTTTAACCTGGGTCTCTCCATGATGATGCTCATCATCGATGCTGGAGTGTACGGTGTGCTCACCTGGTACATAGAGGCTGTGCATCCAGGTGGGAAACCAGTGCCTTCCCAATCCCCACTATCCTGCTCTCACGTCTTATCATATCTTTATAGAATAATTCGATAAAAATATTTTCCTTATGTTGTAGGAATGTATGGGCTGCCACGGCCATGGTACTTTCCTTTGCAGAGGTCCTATTGGTCAGGCAGCGGGCGAGTCGAGACCTGGGATTGGCCGTGGTGTGGAGGCGGGGCTGCCAGGCTCAGTGTGATGGAGGAGGATCAAGCATGTGCGATGGAGCAGCGGAGGTCTGGTAGGGACAAATGATATTTATGGCTAATTAAGAATGGTCTCTGGACAAGATTCTCATGACTTTTCAAAGCAAAATTACAAAGGTTTCAAATAATTGGACCAGGATTATACATTTCAAGACTGCATTTACACAAATTAAATATTTCAGTCAAAAAGAAAACAGAACCACATGAACTAGTGACCTCTAAGTAAACTTGTGTTTATGTTGAAACCCATAGTCAACCAGACATTTTGGAAATACTATGCGCTATTTGTCTGTTCAGCAAGTATGAGGCTACAATCAGCAGCAGTTTAGCTTAGCTTAATAAATAAGATAGGATAAGATAACATAACATAGCATAAGATAACCTCATTGGGGAAATTTGAAGTGTTAAAGCAGCAGAAGGGGTATTGCAAGGACTTAGGGATATTCATCCATCCATTATCTATACACCACTTAATACTCATTAGGGTCACGGGGGGCTGGAATCTATCCCAGCTGACTTGGGGCAAAGGCAGGGGACACCTGGACAGGTAACACTCTTTTAAATATACAAAATATTCATAATGCATTGCAGGTCTGAATGCACTGATATTACACACGAGTGAAATATGAGTTTTTCTACATGTGGTCTACTGGGAGCAGTGCTGGTTGTACAGTCTGATGGCAGCAGGAAGGAAAGACCTGTGATTTCTCTCCCTAACACACTGCAAGTGAAGCAGCCTGTAACTGAAGGAGCTTCCCAGTGTTGTCAGTGTCCTGCAGGTTTTCTGCAACAAAGACGATAGCTTAGCCAGCACCCTCCTGTTTCCCACCACCTCCACTGGGTTGAAGAGGCATCTCAGGACAGATATGACCTTCTTTGCCAGCCTGCCAAGCCTCTTCTGTCTCCTGTAGAAATGCCATTTCCCTAGCATACCACTGCATAGAGGATTGGTGATGCTACCACAGGGCCAAGAAAGACCTCAGGAACTCTCCCTGCAATCCAGAAGCACAGACTCTCCTCAGCAGATACAGTCTGTCCTTTTTTGTAGAGTGTGTTGGTATTATCCAACCAGTCCAGTTTGTTTATCAAGTGAACACCCAGGTACTTAAAAGATGTCACCATCTCAGTGCTCATTCCCTTGATGTTCACAGATGTCATGAGTGTGTTTGTACCTGCAGAATTTCATAACCAGTTCTTTGGAGTTGCGCATTGATCTGGACACCAGTCCACAAAGCTCTGGGTCAGTTCTCTGCACTCCTTGTCATCCCCATCTGTGATGAGGTAGACAACAGCAGACTCATTGGAGAACTTCTGCAGGTTGCAGTTAGTTGAGTTGTGTGTGTGAAGTCTTCTGTCAAGAGTTTGAAGAGACAAGGGGATAGGACAGTTCTGTGCAGTGCCCCATACTGCAGAGAACTGTGTCAGATTCAAAGCCCTCACAAGCTCACATACTGTTTGTGGGTGCTCTGAGGGGGTGCTTCACCCTGTGTTCTCCATCGTGTCCCATAGGAGTGTAGACTTAATAGTGTTGAAAGCACGTAGGAAGTCAAAGAACAAAATCCTCCCAGTGCTCCCAGTGCTCTCTTTTTTCAGATGAGAGGGATCTGTGTAGAAGGTAGGTGATACATTTGACCCAAACACCAGGTTGATCAGGATAAGGATGTTGGGCTTAGCAGGAGGTAGAGATGGACAGGGACCTGCCTCCTCAAGGCCTTCTTAAGGTGTGATGTCAGTGCAGGAGGCCTGTAACTGTTGAAGTCGTGGAGGGGTTAGGGGTCTTTGGCACTGGTGCCACAGACTAAATACCGTGGTGCACAGCTAGTTAAAGATGAATAGGAGTTAGTTTGTGGTGCTGACAACATTGAAGAGATAAAGCTGAGAAAGTCAACAGTAAAATCCCTTTCTAGACACAGTATTACTCTAGATGATTCACACAACTCTCTGTCAACATATTTTGTAGGGACTGTTTCTTCAGAAGAAATTTCCAATTAATACAATTCATCATCAGGTCTATGGTTTATTCAGGGGAATGGGGACGATGTTTTTCAGCTGAGCAATTCAAATAAAGGTTCAGCTCTGAAACCTGAAAGTCTGAAGAAATAAAACCAGATCTGCATGCAGTGACACCAATACACTCTTTGCAGTTTGGTGGATTCTAAATTTCATTTATGAACCTGTGAAAAATAGGTTCTAGAATCAGCTCTTTATCATTTAGAAGTTAGGGTCTGACTTAATTATTTGAAGTTGTAGTTGTAGACTTGATGTACCCTATTGCAGAAGATTCAGTCCTTAGAACCTTCCTGCTTAAAAAGTAGGAAAGGCCAGTTGGTGTGTGACCACAAATTGATCAGGTGGGTTAGAGAAGTACAAGAGTGCGGAATAAAAAATGAATGTTACTTTTACATCTGAGTCATATTGTTTATATACCACTTATTTCTCTCTTTCTCACTGGAACTCCAGAGGAAATGCGTGGCATAGAGGAGGAGCCAAGCCACCTGCCCCTTGTAGTGTGTATAGATAAACTGACCAAGGTGTACAAAACCGGCTGCAAACTGGCCCTGAATAAACTTAGCCTCAACCTCCATGAAAACCAAGTGGTCTCCTTCCTGGGACACAATGGTGCTGGGAAGACCACTACCATGTAAGTAAGAGCACTGTAAAATCAATGAGCAAAAGTAATTGACCAGTTTAAAAAAAAAAAATTGAAAAATGTAAAGGCACACAAAAAAATAAATGAGAGTAACAAGCACATGTTGTAGTTACACAAGAAGCACTAAAGCATGGGGCAGCTGTAAGGTGTTCATGAAGAAGAAAATACTTTTAATTATAAAGTTATATTATCATAAACCTATCTAATATTTTAAACGCAATCACTGCTTTTATCAACTCAACAGCCTACACTTAATTTCTGTAGGTCCATCCTGACAGGCTTGTTTCCGCCTACCTCTGGCTCTGCAACCATATACGGTCATGATATCCGCACTGAGATGGAACGTATCCGTCAGAACCTGGGCATGTGTCCACAACACAACGTCCTGTTTGACAAACTGAGTGTGGAGGAGCACCTGTGGTTCTATTCCAGACTCAAAGGCATGGCTGAAGAGGACATACGCAAAGAAATGGACAAGTAAGTATAAGTCTGAGAGCTCTGCGATTCTTAATTTAACATAAGCAGCACATTGTTTACTGTTTGATAACATCATCAAGGTGAGGCTCATGTTATATATTACTAATATGTTACTAACATTGTAGAGAGCAGTACATGTAGTACGTTCCCATTCTGATATAGCAACTTGTAAGCGACCTTGTGCAGTTGGCTCCTCTTCTTTTTCAGACTCAATTTTAATTTACCCATATCTGGCTGAATTACTCCAATATTAAAATTTGCCATTGTGTAGTGTTGAGTCGTTTCACAGTGATTGAGCAGAGGTGTAGGTGACCTCTGAGGCATGAATGTGGGAAGAGGTGGGGATTCATTTGCAAATGTATATGTAGATCTGCACATTTTTTAATAATGCTCCTTTATATATATTGACTTGTGTGCTTTAGACCAAATGATTCCAATAATGTTCAAATCCGGAAAAATTCATAATCTTCACCCACATAACAGTGCGTTACATTTTGGTTGAGTTGCTGAGATAAAAAATGGTGTAATGGAGTCAAGTGGCAGAGCAGGTTGTGTACTAATCCACTAATTGCAACCCCCCCTTGTTGAAATGTCCTTGGGCAAGACACTGAACCAAAGTGATTCGTGGTGGCAGGCGAGCACCTTGCTGCCAGCTTCAATGCCAGTGGTGTGTGAGTGTTAATGGGTGAAGGAGAAACACATTGTAAAGGCCTTTGTAAAACCTCGCTAAGGTTAAAAGCGCAGACCATTGAGTGACATATGCAGTGGTCAGCTCCTGCAGTCATGTGGTATGTTTGTGTTTTTTATCAACACATAATACTTTCCAACAGCAGAAGCCACTAGACTTTGGTTGATTACTAAAAGCAAGTGATCAGATTGTCACATCAGTACACTGTAATACATGATGTCTAAATTTGATGTCAAAAACCAATCTTCTTGACAAGTAGGCTACTGATACACAATGTGCACTTTAATTTCTACATTTATTGGCAAAGTAGTGTTAGAATACTAACTAAATGAAATTATTATAATTCTTGATGAAATGCTTTTGAAACATTTGATTTTAAAGCAATTTCATATATACTTGTCAATGCTGGAAGTGTTTATATTTCAGATAGCCTTTCATGCTAACATACTTTAGCCTCGCCATTGGGCTAAATTGATGACTGGCCCATTTAACTAAAAAATGGCACGTGTTTGGATTTATGGAACACTATCATACACTCTATGCAGAGAATAAAAAATTTCACTTGATCTATCTCTTACCTGGTAGGCTGTCATTTGCTATAGATAAGCATTGTAGTGATTCACAAACTGCTGTGCTATGTGTCTGTTAAGGATGATCGTTGACCTGGAATTGTCTAACAAGCGCCACAGCTTGGTACAGACCTTGTCCGGTGGGATGAAGAGGAAGCTGTCTGTGGCCATCGCCTTTGTTGGCGGCTCCAGGGCTGTTATCCTGGATGAACCCACTGCAGGTGTGGATCCCTATGCTCGCAGGGCCATCTGGGACCTCATCCTCAAATACAAACAGGGTAAGTGATGGCCCAGTACCAGAAGACAGAGGCAGTCATTTTCAAAAAGTTCTCTTTGCAGTCCAGTGCAGTTTTAGATGCAACAGGTGTCTGTTTTATTGAAACATGTCCCATACTTATGAACTTACAAACAGTTATTTAGGATTAGGAAATGTACCATGGATAATACCTGTAATTGTAATCATCAGATTCACTTTTTGCCTAGATTAAAAACAGCAAAAACTCTTTGTATGTATTGATCTTCTTTTGTGTTCTCCGCAGCGTTGCCGATATACTTCTTTACCTTTTTTTGATTTTGTCGATAACTTCTGTGCAAACAAGTTGCTACAAGTGCAAGTGTGCATTATACTTCGGTTCTAGGGCGGACGATTCTGCTGTCCACCCACCATATGGATGAAGCAGACCTTTTGGGAGATCGCATTGCTATAATCTCACACGGGAAACTCAAGTGCTGTGGCTCACCACTGTTCCTGAAAAGCACCTATGGAGATGGATACAAACTGACCTTGGTCAAAAAACAGAGTGAAGACATAGGTTTGTGGCCATATTCACTTTGACTTCCATTCCTGGTTGTTCTTCTGTTTTTTTAAAATTGCTAAATTTCCTTCTTTTAAACATTTGACATCTTTAAGTTTTATATTGTTAATGTGAATGTGTTTTAACTTTGTTTAATTTGTATGGTGTGCTTGGGTGTTTTGAAAGGTGCCTAATAAACAAAATGTATTATTATTAGTATCTCGGATGTGTAATAGGAGAGAGTTCCAGAGGGTGGGAGCAGAGGAAGGGAGCAGAGGAAGGCTTTGTCCCCCCAAGTTCGCTGCTTGATTCTAGGTGGTACTTCTAGGTGGTGGAGGAGGGTTTGTGGGGCTGGAGCAAGTCAGTGAGGCAGGGGGAGGCCTGGTGATGGAGGGCTTTGTAGGTGAGGAGAATTATAGGTGAGGAGAATTATTTTGAATGCGATGCGGAGTTTGACGGGGATCCAGTGGAGGTTTTGGAGGACGGGGGTGATGTGTTCACGTGAGCGGGTGTGGGTGAGGAGATGGGCAGCAGAGTTCTGGATGAACTGCAGTAAAATAAACTAAATGAGACAGGCAGAGGTAGGTGCAAGTCTTGAAATTTACTGTAACTTAACAACATACAGTAACCGAGGATAGTTCAGGAACACAGAAACTGACTTATAGAAAAACCATCTTCTTTCCTGTCATTAATCCATCCTCCTCCTAACTGAGGGTGTAATTTCAAACCTCAACATGGTCAGTACATATTCTCACAGGCACACACATCAAGCAAAAATTTGGTTGCCCTACAGTACTACCCACTACATACCGGCATACTTAGCCAGTCATAGATGTCGGCTAACTAATCAAAGAACAGGCAGCTTTGCTACGTGAGTAGAGTGAGTCGTTTAGTATGCAGACACGACACAACCAGCCGAGTCAGCTGTTATCAGGGTTCAGAATGTGTTCACTATCCTGAGTGCATACAGGAATCGCACAGAACTGGACTCTTACTTAGCCACTTAAGAACATTCACCTTGTTGTCTTTAAACAGTTTCTTTGTAGCTTTGACTGTGATTTTACTCATTACTCCACCAAGGAACGTGGCAGAGTTATGTGATGATTGGCATATGTTTCTCTGTCTATGTGCCACACTACTCAAAAATGGACTAACAGATTTGGATGAAATTTTCAGGGAAGGTCAGAAATGACACAAGGACCAAGTGATTAGATTTTGTCAGTGATGCGGCTTATAGTCTGGATCCACGGATTTGTTAAGGATTTCCATATCATTGCGAGATAGCAGCACGGCATCACTGTGACTATGACAAGTGATCACTATGTCAGCTGCCTGCTGACGATCACATGATTGCGATCCTACTTCAAATCGATCGCTGCAGACTAATCGGGCCTTATCCGTTGGAAATCATACAACAGCTGAGCAGCCTTGACGGAGTACTGCGCTTTCCAAGTGCTTTTCTTGTTTGGACTGTAGTCACAGAAATGCCGACTCATTAACCCACTGTCCAACTAGTTTTTACTTTGGAATGATTGTATGTAAAGTACTTGCCAGCAGGGTTCCCATGATGCTTTGCATCTTAACAGATAATATAATGTGCAGTGGAATCAGTCAGTAAGTTGAGTACTGTACTTGAACAGTATTTATTTTATCATATAGTTTATTTTGGTGAATCTGCATCATGAACAGTCTTTCTGCTTTAGCTGAATGCAGTCCTGATTTGCACTCAAATACTAAATGTGCCTATAGTACAGTAATTAGTCAGTTTGCATTTTACTGTCCATACTGTATGTGCAAGTGGCAAATAAAATGATAAAATATCTTGAATCGTCATGCTGAAGAAATAGTCAGTTCTGCGCCAGTGAACATACCATATAAGTCGTCCATCACAATATCTCGGTTCACTTTTCACCGTCTCACTGTATCGTGGATTTTTAAATTGTATCGTGGGATTTTGCAGTATATAGGTATTTTTATATAGTTAATATTTTAATTATTTTGGGGGTCAAATTAGAAATTTTCTAGCTTAAGAATTGAAAACAATGTAAAAAATAATTAAAATAATAATTAAAACTTATTAAAAGAATATTAAATCTAAATAAAATGCCTAGCGTGCAGCGCTGGGCACTGATTGGCTCAGCGACCGTAGCATCAGTCTCTTTCGTCTCCCATGTATGCAGCGTTCCCCATCTCGCCTTGTCCATTTCACATCCATTTCACGTTCTGGAACCTAACCCTCATGATAGATGAGGCACCACTGCATTGTTTTTCCAGGATTGTATAAACCTAGTCAAACTCTGTGTGTATTCTGTACTGTTAATGATAAAACATTGCACATAAACACTCTTTCAGAAATGTATAAATTATTAATGTTTTAATTAGCTGTATCGTCAGCCAGTTTTGTGTTCGTTTTTCCTTAGTTGTTCAGAAATGAGCTTGTGTTTCAGCATGTTAATACTGTGTGCAGCTCACTTCTCCTCCGACTTCTCTATGAAGTTGATAAATTGTCTCCAACCTCAGTTCGTCTCAACTGTTACCTATGTTTTTTCTATTTATTGGCAGCACTGTGTTTTCTTTGTCTTTTCCTTTTCTTTCTTCCTCTTCCATGTTTCCTCTGATATATCCTTCCGTTTGCCAGTCATTCATTGTATTATGTGTTTTCCTTTCATCCTTCAGGCCAGGGCAGCCACCTGCAGCCTCCTTCACCTCTGTCTCCGTCCTCCTGTCTGTCTCCTTGCTCAGAAGCTCGGGTCACCCAGTTTATTCAGCAGTTTGTGGCATCTTGCTTGCTGGTGTCTGACTCCAACACTGAGCTGTCCTACGTCCTGCCTTCCGAGGCCGTCAAGAAGGGCTGCTTTGAGAGACTGTTCCAGGTTCACATACACAGACACACAACAGCTTCTTCCTTATTGTGCTCTGGTAGAGGATGAATATTTATCTTTGGTCTGGCAGGTTCATTTTTATTAGCATATATGATTAGGCTGTTTAAGATTTAGCTTCAGTAAATAGAATGTCTTACAAGAACATTGTTTAGACCCACAAATCTACAATAAGAATTCTAATTGAGATACCAAATTCTCCAAAGATGTCTGAATTTTGATAAAAATTTTTGTAAAGTGATACCCATGTCATGAGAATATTTCAGTTTTATTGAGTGGTGTTGCCATTAAATACACAGGGCAGAAACATGCTAAATGTACCTTTAGTTTTGAGTTTAAATTTTGAGGACTTTGGCATTTGGGCAGGTTTTAACATGTCTTACTGTGGACAGATATTGTCAACACAATAGTGTCACAACTACACAAGATGGAGTCAAATAACTTTACAGTTGTGTCTTTGTGGTCAAGATGAAGGACATGTTCAAAGATGGGTGTGATCTGACAATGAGTATTTATTAAAGCAAGGTGGAAGTAGGTGGGCCAAAGGTCCAGTGGTCCATTCCCACTTCAAATCCCTGTCCACAATCTTTAATTTTTTACATATTTGTTACTTTCCATAATAGGTATCTTTATCTGGTGTATAAACATATAATATTGTCTATGATGGGTGGGTCTAAGAAGTTCTCTGCATTCCAGCTGGTGTGATCCCACCACGAGATTGTCTCCGTTTTCGAAGTTTGCAAATAACCGGTTTCTGCAATTGAGGCAGGTCAATTTAGAAAACAAGCATTTTTGGCTACCACTCACTAGATGCAGGACAGATGCAACTCCATTTCAGCCAATGTATCAATCCATACTGGCTCAAAGCAGGACACCCATGTTGTTTATTTGTTTTCTTTTGGTTTTCACTATGCTTAGTAGTGCTTTGTAGATGAAAACAATGCCTACTGTATCACAGCTGGTATAAATGCTGTTTTCTGTGAAATCCTCTTTAGACTTTAAATTCATTTTGGCTCAGTAAATTTCTGTCACCAGTGAGGCCGGTTTGTCTTGATGTCCTCTTAGTTTGTCAGGAGCTGCAGACAGATGGACAACTGAATAGAGTTCATGGTCAGTGTGGCTCAAACAGGCCACTCAAGTATTGCTTGCATACCGCTCACGTCGCACTTTAAATGTGGATTCCCAGTGATTCCCAAGGATAATGGCTAATGTCTAACTAATTCTTGATACGTAGATTCCACCATGGCAGCTGAAGAAACTCTCTTTAGGCACTTTAGATGTTTCAATTCTTATCTATCTCAGAATACCATCAGAGAGGCATCTCACAGGTTGCAGGACAAGGAGCCCAAACAGCTTAGTAAAGAACTGAAGCAACAAGCAGAGCAAGGAGTCCTGACTCAATTTCCTGGAACAATATAGTTCACAGATCAATGTATATTCTCTCAAATTATATATTACTACCGCATGGGACATTTGCGGCATGAACAATCTTATTTAAACTGCAGTCACCACTTGGCTTTGGATAAAAATGACATACATGCTATTAAGAGCATCTGTAATCGTGTGCAGACTACATTTTTCCAGATACACGTACATTTTTGACCAGCATGTAGAACTCATCACATAAATGGAGTGTTTATTGTATGCTATGCAATAATGTGATGGTGTCTTTTGTTGTGTGTACTTCCAGGCTTTAGAGCAGAGCTTGGACAGCCTGGCCCTGACCAGCTTCGGGGTGATGGACACCACCCTGGAGGAGGTCTTCCTTAAAGTGTCTGAGGAAGACCAGTCTCTGGAGAACAGCGATGTTGGTGAGGCTATGTTCCCCCTCTAAAGTTCTGACTTTAGACACTTTTTTGAGTTCATTCTTCAGCTCCAAGCTGAGATATTTATCTTCTCCCCCTCGCTCTCTTTCTGTCCATGGGCAGACATGAAGGGTTCCCCAGGGGGCAGCTCAGTGGGGAAATCATCAGTGGGTTCAGGAGGCCTTGTGGGGTCACAGAGTGAGACAGCACCCTCAGTGGAGAATGAGAAGCCAGAGGTGGAGCTGAGTAATCTGGTGATGTGCTCCAGGCTGAGCCAGAGCCAATCCTCCCTGAAATCCTCCTCGTCCGTTGGCTCAGTACGAGGGGATGAAGGAGGACCCTATTCAGACTTCTTTGGTGAATACTATCCACTCTTTGACAATGGCCAAGAGTCTGACTCTGCCAGCCAGAAAGGTAAGAAGACGAGATTAAAGATGCGATCTTGCTATAATGATGCATCTCATTTTATGTTTCTGTGTTTTTGATTTTTCTGCTCAAATTAGGCTATATGCATTAGCCACTGCAATAAACTTAACAATTTGTTCTATTTGTAATAATATATGTAAAACATAGTTGTCACCGTCACCACGCCAGTCTGGGAGAAATGCAATTTCTTGAATCCAACACAGGCTTAGATGGATGTTATCCTTGGACTTCCAGAGGATGGTGTTATGCATGTGATAGCACCAACAGAGATAAGCTCTTCTGGCTGTCACTCTGGGGTGGGTGAAGGGGCTTATTTCAAGGCGTTAGACATAAGGGATCATGATTTCCAACCCACAGACCATTCAGCAGTTGGCACTATTCTGCAACTGTTCCTGGCTCTCAAAGGCAGGCCACCTGGGCAGCTCCCACAACACTGAGGCTCATGCCACGAACATTTTGGCTTCACTTCATTTAGTTTTATGAAAAAGACAACAATTTAAAGCAAACAGTTCATCAGAGGGGTGAAGAGTGCACAGACAAAAACCTGCATGTCTTTCCCCAGTACATCATAGCCATGACCATTTTTTATTACCTTGGGTTTTCTGGTAGTTGACCAGTCCACATACCTTCCAAAGCATCATAGCAAGTAATGAGTGTGAAGAAATTCAATTAGGAGGACCTTCTCTAAGTTGGTGTCCACCTGAACCCCTAAACACACTGTCATGTTGTAATGTAAGTGCCAGTTTTTACAAGGAAGAACACTGCGTGGAGCAAAAAATACATCATCTCTTGTTCTTCTGCATCAATTTTTAGCGTGAAACGGGCTAACACTGAATGTGTTGTTAGCGCTGCCTTCCCTGGCTCATAATAGGGAATTCTAATAAAGTATGTCAGTTTAGCTTTCAGGGACGGCTGGTGATGGTCACACACACTAAATATTAAAATATTTGGCTGCAAGACTAAAATATGCATCAATCTCATAAAATGTTGACACCCCTTTTGTGGAGTTAAACAATGAGAATAAATGCAGACAAATTAGAAAAAAAAAATGAATGTGTTGTTTCTTTTTTGTCATTTGGCTGAAGCAACATTCACAAACCTGGATAAGATGCCTACATGTTACGGTATCTTGCTTTCTTACATAGCACTCCAGCTAGCAAATCTGGGTTTCTCTCAACCAGGAAAAAGACTGATTCAGGTGTCTGAGCATAGAATATAGGATTGTCAAAAATCTAAACATAATCAGGATATTCATGCCCCTATTTACACAATCAGTATTAGAGATGTGATATGCTAAATCAGTGGTGTTAAATGTAAATATGATTTCCAAAGACAGAACTTGAATCTTGGAAATGTCAACATCTTCTCTTGGGAGTCATTTTTATAAATGACATTTGTTTGGAGCAGACAGCCTTTTAGCGCTCCATATGCCACAAAAACTTAGGTCCATGAAGAAAACCTAAGACTTCAGCACTTCAGTGACGCAATGCAAATTATAGTCAAGACAACATTGGAGTGGCTTCAGGAAAGTATCTGGCTGTTTAGTGGCCCAGTAGAGACCAGATTTAATCCCAGTTGTACATTTATAGAGAGATACTTCTCTTCCTGACAGAATTTAAGGGCAAGTAACAGGAGAATTGGGATGATCTGTCTCAATTCAGATGTGCAGAGTTTGTAGAGACTTATTCAGGAGTTCTTGAAGCTGCCAAAAGGGTTTCTACAAAGTACTGAATTAAGGTTCTGAATACATCAAACCAGAGATTTAAGTTTTAGATTATTAGTAAATTTCCATTTCTTTGCACTTTCCTATTGAATATACACTACCGTTGAAAAGTTTGGGGTCACTTAGAAAAGTCTTTATTTTTGAAAGAAGAGTATTTTTTTTCAGTGAAGATAGCATTAATCATAAATCCAGTGTAGACATTGTTAATGTGGTAAATGACTATTCTAGCTGGAAATGGCTGATTTTTAATGGAATATCTCCATAGGGGTACAGAGGAACATTTCCAGCAACCATCACTCCTGTGTTCTAATGCTACATTGTGTTAGCTGTATGTTAGCATGTTAGTCTTTAGTATTAAAGTGAGCGAAATGTAAGACAAAAACTGAAGTTAGAGGAACTCATAAATCTGACAGACTTTCAGATTTTAACTTTAGAACTTTTAGAATGTTTGTAATTTTTTTTGATCAATAATTTGTAAGGTCTCTGTTGTAAAAAATAAAAATAAAAAAATAAATACATTTGACTTCCTGATTAAATATAACTTAATATAGGGATTTTGAAATATTTAATCAGTTCCACTGTAGATTGAATTTCGGTGTGGTTAATCAATCACACTGCCAGACATGGCTAACTGATGTACAGTATTCTCCCATTTGATCTTTTTCAAACACTGTCTCCTTCACTTCCAGAAGATGCAGAGAATCCCTCGTCTCCAAAGCCTGAGGTTCTGGAAGGGCAGGGTAGCTTCAAGCTGGATGGTTGGTGGTTAAAGCTAAGTCAGTTTCATGGTCTCATCGTCAAGAGATTCCACTGTGCCAAGAGGAATACCAAGGGCCTCTTCTCTCAGATCCTCCTACCTGCCTTCTTCGTCTGTGTGGCAATGACTGTGGCCCTCTCTGTGCCTGAAATCGGTGAGCTTTTTAAAGTATGTTTTGCCGTAAGTCTCTATCCTGCTTCTCAGGACAACAGTAATTGCCGTTTTTATTCTCTACCAGGTGGATAGAAATTGCTTTCAGTGCAACAGCAGGTGTAGTATTGCAGAACTGTTTAGTGCTGATGATTATACAGTTTACTGATTAATACAGGCCTGACAACGATTACTTCCAATCAGATTTAAGTTGATTCTCAAGTAGAAGACTAGAATGAAAATAAACTGGCTCTTGATGACAAAGATAAAAAAAAAAACAGATGTAGAGATCACTCTATTCTGCACTTATTTTTAAAAATCCCTGGATTTTTGGCTTTGTGATCTTTCTCTGATTGTGGTCTGATAACATGGTGGTCATGGTCAGCAGTGATCAAAGACATATTCAGCGCCTTTGCTTTAAGTGGTAAAAGTAGTAACAGTTCTCCATTTAATGGGGATATTGCCCAAAGATATTTTCATCTGATTTAAATAGTCTATTGTAAAAATGTTTTTGAAAAGTGTGTCTGCACCTTCAAGCAAGATGGTAGTTTGCCTCACTAGACTGGACAACACTGGAAACAAGTGGGTTTGTTTTAAAGTACCCTGGCAGATTCTGTTTTTGTAAGTAAGACTGTCAAACACAGAAAAACACCTCATAATTATTTATGCACAGCATATGTCCTCTCAAAGATGGCTGCCCTCCCCAAGTTTTTTGCTTGTCCTTCTTGGCAAAGGGGCAGTTTATTGTTCCTTTCCACTGTTACCGAGTGCTTGCTCCATCTGCCTCAACCTGTTGGGGTGAGGGTGGGAATGAGGGGAATTACAATAGTACAGGCTGGAAGTTAGCATTGACTAGTTTTTCAGCATTACTCTGAAACAGGATGTTCCTGATTATGACAATGTTGTATAGGTGACAGAAGGCCATCCTACAGACGTGCTTTATGTGTTAGTTGAAGGACATATCCTAATGGAAACTGAAGGTCAAGGTGATGCCATGCAAAGGAACTATCTGGCCAGATAATGTGTTTCTGAGGTGTTTAGAGTCAAATGTAATAACCTCAGTTTTTTTTTTTTTCTGAATTTAGTAGAAGAAAAATTACAGGTCATCCAGGCCTTTATGTCCGAAAGACATGGAGCTGGGCTAACTTTTGAGTTCCATTAGATAAATATAAATGAGTGTCATCTGCACAACAATGGAAGCTTATATAGTGTTTCCTAATAATACTGCCTAAGGGGAGCATAACACAGTGTAAATAGTACTGGGATTTCCTTGGCCATCATCAAACCTAATGGGACAGCAGTTCTTATTTTTTGCATTTTTATTTATGTAGTAATACTGGATAAACTCCCTTCTTACCTGTGCAATATTTAAATTTCAAACTAAAATACTGACATTAAAAAACACTAAATCACTCAAAGAGATGAGAGGAGCTGCAGAGTTGATGATTTTCTGTGAGTTTGTCCCTTTGAGGGTGTTACACTCAGTCATTTGATCTTGAGTAATATAAAAGAATAATATAAAAATGTCGCATAGTGTAGCTTTGATAAATTCAAGTCTTTAAACAGTAATTGGGAAGAATAAATACAATGGAAAACATATAAATAGTTAAAGCCTAAGGCTCTTGTTTATTGGACAACATAATATTTGCAGTGGTTAGTGCTCTTAGCATTACTTGTAAACATAAAGGAAAAGGAAACTGGTGGATAAACATCTTCTTTGTCCTGTTTGCAGGAGATTTGCCACCCCTGATCTTGTCCCCATCACAGTATCATAACTATACCCAACCAAGGGGCAACTTCATCCCTTATGCCAATGAAGACAGACCACAGTACAGGTAGTATGACATTTATTGTACAGTTACATTTATATGCACTTCAGTGTCTCCTGTATTTTCTTTTTGTGCTCTTATGTACTGACAGTCATAGGGCTGAACAACCGGAAGGCTCATTGTTCATCCTGTAGACAGAGAAAAGAATGACTCAAGCTGCTGGCAACAGCTTTTTGAGAATTCTCAGTCTCACCTGATTTGTTTTCTCATCATCATCAGTATGTTCAATTTATCCTTTGGGATTAAAAATTTCATGTTTGATGCTGAAAATCAAATGTCAGATAAAATATGGGTATGATTTAAGAAGCCAGACAACATCCTTTTAGTATGTGCAGTTTAGAAAACCAGACTCCAGCCTTTGGCTTATTGTCTCTGACTGAATGTGCAAGTCTAACCAGTCAAGCTTTACACTATGAAGAGAACAGCCTTGCAATGCACTGATTCCATACTGCATTACACTCTGTATTAAAGATTGTAAAAATAATTACAGAATCTTTGTGCTTCCTCCAAATGACCAAGGACCAAAAAAATCTCTTAAAAGTTCAGACGATCACCAAAGTGATTACATGTCATTCTGAGAACATGAATGTCTGAAGCAAATATTTAAAATCAATCTATTTAATTATTGACACATTTCGGTGTCATCCAAAGTTGTACAGAAAAGACCAACGTTACTATCCATATGCGATTGGTAGGAGAAAAAAATGGCAGCCTCATGCACTTTGGTGTTTTGGTTGACATTGAACTGAGTTTTCCCGTAGTACTACAGAGAAATCGTAGAAGTAAACCTGATCAGAATTTACAGTCTCAGAAATTCACCTTTAAGGATGCCATTACCCCAAAACTCACAGTCATGACTCGCTATAACACTAAATGGCCTTTAGTTTTTAAATGTAATGGAGTTTTTAACGGCCTTAGCTGCCAATTGAAAACTAAAAATCCTAGGTTGTATCAGAATAGTAGTATAGTATAGTAAGCTGAGTGCTGTATTTAAAAACACTGTAAACGAGCAGCGTCCAGCAGTGTTAGAATAATGTGAATTGATGTGCTTCAACTTCTAATCTGTAGGTGGTACCCACAGGGGAGACTTTAGTGTCCATTAACACAGATTTCCACAATGATATATACTTTATACTTAGTGGAATCTTTCAAAGAGAAACTGTCCTGTTCACGGTTTACAAAGTTTAAGTCACATCCATCAAACCTAAACAGCTGCTTGAAGTGCTTCTTTAAAGTCTCATTACAAGATGCTTCAGTTGTTAGGTTTCTCCACATTGTGTTTTCAGAAATCAGAAAATGTGTTCTGGCTTCATACTTATGTAATATTATATATTTATTACATACTGTATGTACATTATATACATAAATGTTGTACTGGCTTTTTACAAGACACTTTATTATCTATATTACAAAAAACAGTTGTTGACAGTTTGTATTGAAATATAAAACTTTGTGAAGCTATGGTAAACCTTCACAGGTGATTTAAACTCTTTTTTATGATGTATACGACCCTATAGTTGTGTAGTGTGTAGCTGCATGGGTCCAAATGGACACATTCCACTGGAGTAGATGGTTGTGACTGTCCACAACCAGTGCACAATCTGACTGTAGCATCTTCGGCCCCACTCCCAGGAGTAAGCTGTCACCAGACGCCAGCCCACACATGCTAATCAACACCCTCCGCCTGCCCTCCGGTGTGGGTGCAACTTGTGTCCTCAAAACCCCCTTCAACAGCACCTTGGACCAACTGGCGCAGATTATCAACCCCAATGCCAACGATTCCAAGACCCTGGCTGCCCGCTACTTTGACTCCATGTGTCTGGACTCCTTTACCCAGGGGGTCCCTCTCTCCAACTTTGTCCCCCCACCACCTTCACCAGCACCTTCAGATGACCCAGACCCTCGTTTTGAGGATGGGCTGTGGAACTTAACAGTTGCCCCACCAACTACAGTTCATGGTGAGTTCATTAAACAACGTTGCTAATTGCTTCCATGTCATGTGTGCAATCCACTTCAATATGTGTAGCCATATATTTTACAAGACCAAAAGGTTATTATCCTGACTTGTACAGATCTCATTATATTTTGCTAATTTCAGACATACAAGCAATAAACACAGAAGATAAAACACACACCCTTTTTCCAACCACAAACAACAAGCCGTTACAGACACAAAGGCGATGAGTGAAACCAGGCTATCAGTTTTTACCGTCCATTTTTCTGGATTATGTGTGTGGAGTATCACTGCCACTAAAACAGACCCATAATACATGGTGAAAAAAAGGGAAGGAGGTTATCCTGCAACTTGTGAAACCAGTTTAATGAAATAGTTAGTTTAGGACATTATGAAGCAGTACAGTATGATTATTCTGCGTATGTTTACACAGCTACCATGTGTTAAATTAGTTAAATGATTGTCTTTTATAATTAACACATTTACACCATGTGACTGTACCTTCTCTTTGATTTACCACAAAATCTAAGCATACTCAAGGCCAATGCCAGACTGGAAAAATTAAGTGGAATTTGGAGTTTCGCAGATAAATCGGAGATCATGGAGGTTCTCATAGGAATGACTGGAGTTGCATTTGATTCATAGATGACACAAAGATTCCAAGAGAGTGAATATTTTTTGTTTTGGCACTTTACATTACGATGGACAGAAGAATGAATAGAATAGAATAACACTTTATTAATCTTGTACAGGAAATTACTTGTAACAGCAGCATGTAAACATTCAGACAACACACAACCCTAACAGAACATCAACACTAATAATCATACTAGTTATATACGTAGTATATACAGTAGAAGAATTATAAAAGTTATTATTAAAAATAGCATTGTTATGAATTTTTATTATATTTTAAAACCAATGCTTAGGCTGATGAATAGTCACCATTTGACTGAAAAAAAACACATATAAACCTACATTTTATTTCTTTTATTCTGAATTTAGTAACATTAATAATGGTTATAGTCTATTTCAGTGTGCTGGCTCACTGGAACAGCTTAATGGGGCAATTAATGAAACCAAGTCATCGTTAACACTAACTGTCCTTTTGTCTGCTTTGACAAGTCCAATGTGCTGAGAAAAAGGTGTGTTGAGTTAAATGCACCTCTTTTTGTGTTTGCTTAGAGCCCGTTACGTCTCCTCCCACCCTCCCCCTGTCCATCCATGAGCCGGTGCGTTGCACCTGCTCCATGCAGGGGACCGGCTTTTCCTGCCCTAGTGGAGTAGGAGGACGCCCTCCACTAATGAAGGTGGTGACAGGTGACATTTTGGTGGACATCACAGGTCGCAATATCAGTGAATATCTGCTCTTCACATCAGACAGAGTACGGCTGCACAGGTAGGACTGTCAGTTCAGCATCTCATAAAGTAAGACTCACTTTAAAAAGAAATACCAACAGCTTTGACAGTTTCGTAGTACACACATAAAATACCCAAACGCTACCTTTGTAATTACATAACTTTGAATAATGTTAGCAAATTTTTTACAGTAATTTATAGTTGATGTGGCTCCATTTTCACTTTTAGGTGTAAGATGTAATGCAGTAGTAATTTTTTTTTAAAGATTATTGTCACAGCTAGTCTGAGAACCCAAGAGACGGACACAAGACACTGGTAACAGGTAGTTTAAATCTAGTGTGAACAGCTGACAAGAACACAAGAGAGAAATCATGGCTAAAGAATCCACTAAAAGTGCATGGAAAACTAGAGTTACCTAAACCACCAGAAAAGTTGAGGATAAGCAAAGTAAGGGCTAACTGAGACAACATCAGATAAAGATATTACTTCTTAAAAAGTCATAAGAACTGAATCAGAAAGGTTAAACTTATCCAAATACTACATAATAGTACAAAACTTAAAACTAAAGCAGCAATATAGTACAATATACAAGCAGAGCTACAGTCTTGGGATAACAAGCTCCTTCAGGAGTAGCCTAAGAAACACCAGCATGCCCACCGGTGTAAAAACTGAAAAAATGTGTTGAAACTCTGCAGAATAGTTCAGAGATTTCCTAGTGGAGCCTGTTGCCTCAAGAAGACGGACCTGGAGCTTTCAGGAAAACCAGCCTGCACCAGCAGCCCTCGCTGTAACTGGAAAACCCTTAGTCAGCCTTCACATCACTCCGTCTTCTCACTGTTTCATGTCATAGATTCTAGATTTAGTTCTTCAGCATCCGCAGCCCCAAAGTAATTAATAAAGTTCTCTCTCTCCATCACTGAACAGTTATTTTTAGCTTCCTGAGATCAGTTCATTCACTTATTTTACTTTGACTGTTTACAATTGAAATTGTTCTTTCGTTATCATTTATCCTGTGCTAGTAATTGTTCAGAGAAAATGTCATTTAAACCAGGTTTTGCCTGTCTATTCCTTCCTCTCACTGTTAGTGCACACTGGACCATAATCACACTTTATCTCAATCGCTTAGGTGTTCAGTAGACATGCTAAAATGTGTCTTTGTGTTATACTTGTTCACTCACTTTGTTGTAATAGATACGGTGGTTTAACAGTGGGGAACATCCAGAAATCAATTCCAGCATCCTTTGGGAGAAAGATACCTCCAATGATTCGCAAGATTGCAGTTCGCAGATCAGCTCAGGTAAGACGGGTACTGGGTCTTAACTGAACAAGTGTAGAGTGAAGTACCACTAACAGAACGAATCTTTGTGTCCAGGCTCTGTACAACAACAAAGGCTACCACAGCATGCCGACATATTTGAACGTTCTCAACAACGCCATCCTGCGTGCCAACCTGCCTCCATCCAAGGGCAACCCTGCTGCCTATGGTACAAGACATGCCAGTGAAATGGCTGACAGCTAATAAGTAAAGTTGTGTGGTTTTTAGGTCAGCTCCTGCTTTGATTATTATCATCTACATAAGTGAATTTGTTATGTTGTGCGTATGTGTTTTGTAGGTATCACACTGACAAACCATCCAATGAATCGAACCAGTGCCAGCCTCTCTTTGGACTATTTGTAAGTTCATCAACAGCACTGTTGGTAATGTCTTGAAGAAGCAGTTACAGGGTTTTCTTACAATTAAATGTTTTAATAGCGAATAAAGTCAATTTGGACAGGTTCAGATCCTCCACTTCCTTCCCCTCCACTGTCCTCCTCCTCTCTTGTCCTGTAACTCCAGGCTCCAGGGGACAGATGTGGTGATTGCCATCTTCATTATTGTGGCCATGTCCTTTGTACCAGCCAGCTTTGTGGTTTTCTTGGTGGCAGAGAAATCCACAAAGGCCAAACACCTGCAGTTTGTCAGCGGCTGTGATCCTGTCATCTACTGGCTAGCTAACTATATCTGGGACATGGTGAGTAGCATATGATGCGTGTGTGGCTGCTGCAAACAGATTTGGATGTCTATTTAGTAGTCATTCTGTAAATGCTGTGGTGGATGTCCACTTTGGAATATGCTCTCTCCTCTCATTTCTCTTCAGCTGAATTACCTGGTACCCGCCACGTGCTGTGTTATTATTCTGTTCGTGTTTGACCTGCCGGCCTACACCTCCTCAACTAACTTCCCTGCTGTTCTCTCCCTCTTCCTTCTCTATGGGTGAGAGATCTCACTCACATGCAGACAGTTTTAGCTTTTACTCATCACACACTGTAGTCCGATGCTTCAATAATGACATAGAGTAACCTGGTTCTCTAGTTTGACAAACTTCCATAGAAGCAATGTTCGTCTTACTCTAAGTAATCTAGAGACTGTGAACAGCTTTCACCAGAAATACTTTGTTTTCTACTTTCTAAAGTTTGTTGATATTTTAATCCCATTCGCTAAGAAAAAAAAACAGAACAGAGTATACAACATATATGAAGTACAAGAAAAGCACTCAGAGAGCGCAGTACTCTGCCAAGGCTGCTCATCCTTTGTATCATTTCCGACAGATGAAATCTTTGATTAAAAAATGACCTTGCACTGAGCACAGGCATGTGTTTTGCATGTGTATTTTATGTATGGATACCGAATCGTGTGACCTAAATCTGTATCGGGTGGTGGGAATTGATGGGACTCGAGAACACTCCCACAATTTAATCAACTGTTCCTTGTATCATTTCGGATGGATAAATCCCGGTAAGTCCGCAGCGGTGGATCTGTAGTAGGATCACATAGAATCATGTGATTGTCAGCAGTCAGCTGACGTAGCATTTGCTTGTTGTTATAGTTACAGTGCCACTAGCTCACAATGATACAGAAATATTTAACAAATCCGTGGATCCAGACTATAATCCGCATCACTGCCAGAATCTATTAAGGTAGTCCTTGTGTCATTTCTGACCTCCCCTGAAAATTTCATCCAAATCTGTTATTCCGTTTTTGAGTATTGTTGTGCACAGACAAATGGATTCACAGATTCACAGAAGGACAAATGCACTCCGATTGTCACATAACTCCACCAGTTCCTTGGCAGAGTAATAAAGTATGCAGATACACCCACCAGGTATGCAATAGAGCTCTTATAGGACAATACAAAAAGCTGTGTTATAGTTGGGGTAGTGGCTCTTGTAGGCTTGTTGCTTCCTCTGTTTGCAGGACAATAGACATGATGTGAACATTTTTTTGTGACATTCAGGCTTTTAAGTTGCAGGACAGATCCTCCATGTAATCACAGAAAGGGAAACCAAATTAATTTCTGAGTTTCAAAAGATTTGAGTCAGGCAGTCTTCCACCAATTAATGCTGTGAAACTACACTTTACTGAACAAACCGACCTCGTTATAAGTGTTTACAGTGCAACATGTCTATTATCTGGTGTTCAGCTACAGTGTTGGTGTAAATACTCTTTGCTCTGACTGTTCTAATGTAAAATCCTCTGCCTCTGGCGTGACAAATCATCTCATTGTACTGGCATGTAGGCAGTTATCTGTAACATGTCACCAAACCAGAACAAATAAAACTACACCTGTCTGACTGGAAAGACTCAACTAGAGGGAACTTAAAAAAAAAAAGTTTTATAGACTGAGTTATAAAAACATTCAAATAAACATTTACTCCCTCACTGTGTTGTAAGTTTGCCTCTAATTTCACGGCTGAGATAATACAGGGTGCTCATAATGTTGCTGGTTCCATTTAGCACAGATGGTGAAAACCAAAAGGAAGTGAGGTTTCATACCACAGCCATCTTGTTGTGTGTGTGGAAACTCCGATGGGTGCAGTAGTTTCAATTCCTACTTCTTAAGTAACTGAAAAAGAAGAAGGCTGAAAGGCCTGTGACTATAAAACCTTTACTCTGGGATTTCACTGATTAAAAAGGAAAAAGAATGAAAGATGGGGAGAAGAACACGAAAGGCATTTCTCTTGATATTTTTCAAGAAGTAAATACAGAAAACAACTTCAGTCATACTTGCAGTCCCAAATACAGTTCTGTAAAACATGTCTTCTTGAATGTAAATTAATTCATACTATCTTAAGGTTTTTAGTGTAACCTAAAAGCATTAGCAGGTGCTCTCCAGTTTCTTTCTCTGATGTTCTGAAGCTTTCTTTCCAGGTGGTCCATCACTCCCATCATGTATCCTGCATCATTCTGGTTTGAGGTCCCCAGTACCGCCTACGTGTTCCTCATAGTCATCAACCTCTTTATAGGCATCACTGCAACTGTTGCCACCTTCCTCTTGCAGCTCTTTGAACATGACAAGGTCAGTTTGACTGTTGTTATGGTAACCGTAGATACACCAATTTGCTGAATACATTTTGAGCGTTTATTGCCAAACGACAGATATTACACAGCCATCGTTTGAACAACATTTTAAAAGAAAAATAAAACTAAAAATTGTATAAAGATGCATCTTACTACTCTGTGACAGAAGTTTTAGACATGGCCTTTGGTTGATTCTGTAATTTTTCCATCAATATTTTCTTTTCTTCCAGGATCTGAAAAAAGTCAACAGTTACCTGAAATCCTGTTTTCTCATCTTCCCCAACTACAACCTGGGCCATGGGCTGATGGAGATGGCCTACAACGAGTACATCAACGAATATTATGCTAAAATAGGTACACTCACCAAGCCGCCTAGCAGAGAATCCACAAGGACATGATCCAGATTACGTAATCTTTAAAATGTTTGGACATAGATGTCTGTTACTCTAAACCCTCAATCAAATCTTCAACTCCAGTGCATGTGTTGAACATAAAAGGAGCATACACACAATTCTGAGGAACAATTCTGTTAAACCATGGTTCAAAAGCAATGTCTGATTTTCATTGGTTAATTTTCATAGAATTTTTATTTATTATTACTTTTGTCAGATTCCAATTATTTCTGTGACCATTGTGGGTTTTTCTTTCATTAACCGAGGGGTACCAACAATATTGTCCACGTGTGTTGTTTATTAAGGCCAAACAGGACAATGTTAGAATTTGGTTACTTAGCAAGAAAAAGCTCAGTATGTAATTTTAACTTTGCTACCTTTTAGCTTGTCAAGATATTATTAACACTGTTGTTTTATATATGCAATTTAAAACATTACTTTTACTTTTAGTGAATGAACATTAACCAATGCAATAGCATAGTATGACATGGCTTTAAAAGTTTGTCGACAAAGTTAAACTCTCTGTACGGAGAAATAAGATATACCAATCACCCGCAACATTACAATGACTAAGAGGTAAAGTGAATAACACTGATTAACTCACTACAGTGGCATCTGTCATGGATTGAAATACACTACTGTTCAAAAGATTGGGGTCACCCAGACAATTCATGTTTTCCATGAAAACTCACACTTGGACTAATGTCCCAACATAATTGCACAAGGGTTTTCTTATCATCAGTTAGCCTTTCAACACCATTAGTTAACACAATGTAGCATTAGGACACAGGAGTGATGGTTGCTGGAAATGTTCCTCTGTACCCCTATGGAGATATTCCATTAAAAATCAGCTGTTTCCAGCTAGAATAGTCATTTACCACATTAACAATGTCTAGACTGTAGTTCTGATTCATTTAATGTTATCTTCATTGAAAAACTGCTTTCCTTTCAAAAATGAGGACATTTCTAAGTGGCCCAATCTTTTGAATGGTAGTGTATGTTTGGAGGCAAGTAACCAGTCAGTTCTTGAACTTGTTTGTTGCAAACAGGAAAAATGGCCTGCATCTGAGCGATTTTGACAAGGAATAAATTGTGATGGTCCAATATCACAGAAAAGTTCTGTGATACGATCTTGTGAACAGAGAGAGTAAAAATCAGCACTTTTCTGTTCTGTGTAGTTTGAGAAAAAATGGAGGTGGGCAGTAGTCTAAGTATTGCCTTATATTTGAAAGTATAGTCATGTTCTAGGAAGAAGATAAATTAATGGAAGCAGTGTGATGTTTAAAACCATGTTTTGCTAGTAAACCTTGGCTCCTGCATTCATATGGATTGCATATTCATCATATTCATATGTTGGTTAGGTTGTTGGTTAAAGAGTTGTTCCCAGTAAAAAATAGATGATTTTCAGGCTCATGCTTAAATGAGCTTTTTTTGTTTTTTAAAGGATCTTGAGAGACTAAAGTAAGAAGATTTACAGTGCGTTGTTGTAAATATCTTCTCCAGGACAGTTTGACAAGATGAAGTCTCCATTTGAGTGGGATATTGTGACTCGAGGACTTGTTGCAATGACAATCGAAGGCTTTGTTGGCTTCCTCATCACCATCCTCTGCCAGTACAACTTCCTCAGGAAACCTCCGTGAGTGATGTGTACTCCCACTGAATAACGAAGTCACTTTTCTCAAGAGCTGCAATTTTACATTGAACACATGTACATCACATTAAAGGCAATAGATCAGTAGAGCTCCTTGAATTTGTACACACAGTAGTACTTTCAGCAGAACTTAGTCTTCATAGTTGTTTAGGATATTCTGATTCAGGATGGATCAAAAAATAGTGCTGCTTGTCACTTCACATCTTGGTTCCAAAATATTCTTCTGCAGCAGTTGTTTGTCTAACCTTCTTATGAACAAGACGTCCCAGCAGTCAAAGTGTAAAAACAACAACAAAAAAAAACAAATAATGCAGAGAGTTTACATTTTACATTCAGAAACCTCCTCCTGACTTTTACCAGATCTGTTGTATGGAATGATAAAGTTCTCCTGATTTTTTTATCTAAAGATATGACTGAAATCTGAAAAATATTAAATAGCTTATGATTATTTAGATGAATTTAGGGACGATCTAAAAAGTGCCTATATTTTTTAGAAATGTAGATACAGGTGAATGGTGTATTTTGAGCACATAAATTCACAACTCGTGTTAGATTATTTTCCACTGATAAAAATACACTATATGAGAAGAAGAACTGTAAAATGAAGCAGTCTGAATCATTTTAGACACTCCCTTACAATATAAATTAAACACTAATGTTTTTGTAAAATATACAGAGAAAGATTGTACCTTTACATTATACGCTTGCCACTTCTTGCAGTACATGTAAACTATGCTGGTCTTTGAAAAAAAGGTATTTTCAGAAATGTAGGGAATTACTGACTAAGGCATGCTTGAACATAACTGCATAAATTGTAAATGTGTGTCCAGGAGGGTACCAGTCAACTGCCAGCCTATAGATGATGATGATATAGATGTGGCCAGTGAGAGACGAAGAGTCCTACGAGGGGATGCCGACAACGATATGTTGAAGATCAAAAATCTTACAAAGGTTAGATTTTAGTGTTGTTGATTTTGTTCTTGTTGTTTTTTTACAGGAATGTACTGTTAAAATTTGCAACCAGTTTACACACGCCTGCTTATTTAGGCATCAATAGCTTTCTAATTTTGTGTCCAGTTATGTTAGTACAGCAAATTAACCTGTTAGTTAAAATGTTCATTTTAATTTTGATTTGTATGACTAGTGGCCTTGTAATCAACTGTTTATCTGCTTCTCGCTCAGGTGTATAAATCGAGGAAGATGGGTCGTATCCTGGCAGTGGACCGCCTGTGTCTGGGTGTCCGGCCTGGCGAGTGCTTTGGACTGCTGGGAGTAAACGGAGCTGGAAAGACCACCACCTTCAAGATGCTGACAGGAGACGAGTGCACCACAGGAGGAGAGGCCTTCATAAACGGAAACAAGTCAGTGCAGAAAAGAAGAGAATATTTGCTTATTTTTGCTTCTGTTCACATTGCACCATTCTTATCAGATTTTTTAACATCTGTCATCCAGTAAGCCAAGCATTCACCAGTACCAAGTCATTGCCGAGCCCAACAAACACTCATACAAAATACACACACAGAGGTAATGCATCGGACACAAACAAAACAAGAAAAACTCTCAGAGAGCACAGTACTCCGCCAAGGCTGCTCAGTCTTTGTATCATTTTCAGCAGATGAAATCTTTCATAAAAATGGCCCTGTGCTGAGCACAGGTGTGTGTTCTGCATGTATACGTTATATATGGATACTGAATCACGTGACCTAAATATTTAGCGGGAAGCGGGAATTGATGGGACTTGGAAACACCCCCACAATTTAATCAGTTCATCCCTGTGTCATTTCGGATGGATAAGTATCGATAAAGTCCACAGCGGTGGATTTGTAGTGGGATCACAATCGTGATCGTCAGCAGGCAGCTGATGTAGTGTTCACTTATTGTCATAGTTACAGTGATGCCGTGCCGCTATCTCACAATGATACAGAATGGATTCAGACTGTAAGCCTCATCACTGCCAAAATCTAATGAGGTGGTCCTTGTGTTACTTCTGACCTTCACTGAAAATTTCATCCAAATCCGTCATTCTGTTTTTGAGTAATTTTGTGCATAGACAAACGTACACCGATCGTCACATAACTCCTCTGCGTTCCTTGGCGGAGTAATAGAAACATGCCAGTTCAGGCAATGTGGACCTTTGTCTCATTGTAACAGCGAAGTTTCTTGTTTCAGATTTGTAACCAAGACAGTTTTGTTTTCTAAAAATAAAGTGGTATGTTGAACAACAAAACAGTAAGAAATAAGTTTGTGTCAGTAATTTGGAAACACATTGTTTAATGATTTTTGTCATGATGGCAGCAGTACACTGCCCTTCAGGTCAGTTATTTGTATAAATACATATTAGAATGGTCTTCAAGTTTCCACATGTATTTGTGTAAACAGTTAACCTGAGTGTGTACTACAGGACCACTACTGGAGTAAAGCAAATGATGTGTGTGTGCAGTATTCTGAAGGACCTGTTACGTGTGCAGCAGAGCATCGGCTACTGTCCACAGTTTGATGCTCTGTTTGACGACCTGACAGCCAGGGAGCATTTGGAGCTCTACACTCGCCTCCGTGGTATTCCCTGGAAGGACCAGGACAGGGTCGGTCTCACACACACGCACACGCACATGCACAACTGAAACACATACCATACCCTTACACTAATTTCACTGGTTTTCATATAACATTTTCAAAATTTACATTAAGGCGACTTGTTTGTCCACAAAAAATAGTCACACCCCCACAAACTCAGTGATACTCATTCAAACCTGGACTAGTTTCAAGTTACATGATAATAGAGTTATGAAACAAAAACCCATATTTTATGTTAAAATAAATCATCTTGCAATACCAAAGCCCTCTCAGCCTAATGAAGTCAGTCGCTGTCCTTCAGTCTTGTTCTAGTATGTGGGTGTGAAATTTGTGATCACTGGTTGACTTGACCTTTTATTTCCTCTAGGTGGTGCAGTGGGCATTAGAAAAGCTAGAGTTGTCCAAGTATGCAGACAAACCAGCTGGCACTTACAGTGGAGGAAACAAACGCAAGCTTTCCACTGCCATTGCTCTGATTGGGTACCCCTCGCTCATCTTCCTGGTAAGAGGATTTTCTATTGCTACTTTCTGCACAAGTACACTCTGAGAAACATGAGAGACATCAGTCAAATTTTACTTGTACAGTACATACACAAAACATACAAGAAAATTACATTTAATCTTTCTAAATTGGGCTGCACAGTGGCTCAGTGGTTAGCACAGCTAGAAGATCCCCGGTTCACATCCAGGACTGGGCTTGGGATCTTTCTGCGTGGAGTTTGCATGGATTTTCTCCGTGTACTCCAGCTTCCTCAGACAGTCCAAAAACATGCTGAGGTGAACTGACAATTCTAAGTTGTCCATAGGTGTGAATGTGAGTGTTATTGTCTGTCTCTATATGTAGCTCTGTGATAGACTGGTGACCTGTCCAGGGTGTCCCCTGTCACCTTGGACAGGTCACCTGTGTTATGCATTTGTATGTTATGTACAGATACCGAATCGCGTGACCTAAATATGTAGCGGGCGGCGGGCATTGATGGGACTTGGAAAACCCCCACAATTTGATCAGTTGTTCCTTGTATCATTTGCGACGGATAAGTCCCGATAAGTCTGCAGCAGTAGAGTTGTAGTGGGATCGCAAACATATGATCATCAGCAGACAGCTGACATAGCGTTCGCTTGTCGTCATAGTTACAGTGAGGCCATGCTGCTATCTTGCAGTGATACAGAAATCTCTAACAAATCTGTGGATCCAGACTATAAGCTGCATCACTGCCAAAATCTAATCACTTGGTCCTTGTGTCATTTCTGACCTTCCCTGAAAATTTCATCCAAATCCGTTAGCCCGTTTTTGAGTAATGTTGCGCACAGACAAACAGATGAACAGAAGGACAAATGTACGCTGATCATCACATAACTCTGCTGCGTTCCTTGACAGAGTAACAACACAAGAAACCCTTAGACCTTTGGGGTGTCTTCTGTGGGGGAGAATTACTCCTTTGGGCATGGAATTTGGCCTTTTTAAGTTTGCAGACCGTTTATAAGCATGAGAAAAACTATAACGGACTGAACTAAAGAGAACAACCCTGTAAGCATAATATGGACTTCTAAAGTTAAGGAAGTATAATAAATAAAATATAATTTGCCTCTTTGCATGAATTTTGTGGTGTTTTCCAGGATGAGCCAACCACTGGAATGGACCCAAAGGCCCGCAGATTCCTCTGGAATTTGATCCTGGACATAATCAAGACAGGACGCTCTGTAGTGCTGACGTCACACAGGTGAGGCTCCTCAGTCTTCACATCCACCTTCTGTTGGGAGAGCTTTTTACTGTTTTGCCTTGTTTTCGCTTAATTTTTTTGCGAAAGTGTATTTAATACATAATTTCATGGTGTTCTCGGCAGCATGGAGGAGTGTGAAGCATTGTGTACCAGACTGGGCATTATGGTGAACGGGAGGTTTAAATGCCTGGGCAGCATCCAGCACCTAAAGAACAGGTCAGGATCCACATTCCTTTTGTCATTTATAGAAGTCATCTACTCTTCAATGTTTTAAACAGTATGACAAACAATAAAGTAGGGGCCTGTCTGTGATTAGTCTGTCATTACAAGAAAGGCAGTCAGAAAGCACAGTACTCCACCAAAGCTGCTCAGTCGTTGTATAATTTCTGAAATTTTAAGTCCCAAAAAGTCTGCGGGGTTCGATTTGTAGAAGGATTGCAATCGTGATCATCAGCAGGCAGCTGATGTAGCGTTCACTTGTTGTCATGGTTACAGTGACGTCGTGCTGCTATCTCGCAATGATGCAGAAATCCTTAACAAATCCGTGGATCCAGACTATAATCCGCTTCACTGCCAAAATCTAATCACTTGGTCTTTGTGTCATTTCTGACCTCTGAAAATTTCATCCCAATCTGTTGTTCTGTTTTTGAGTAATGTTGCGCAATTCCTGGCCATCCATTTAAATAGCAAATTTTGTTATATTTAACCTGTTATTGTCATTATCAAAAATCCACAACAAACTGAAAAGATCACCTTTTCTGAAAATACATTTAGATGAAAAAGAAAGCATCTGATATCTATGTTAGTTTTAAATAATAAATTCACTTTTCTACATTTATGTACGTCTAAGTTCCTTTTTAAAATTAATGTGATTTGCTCAATGAGTTGAATTTTGCCCACTGATTATTTTCATTTATGGACATGGATATCTTCTGTAACAATGATGAAGTTTCAGAACTGAGATCAAGTTTTAAGTTGATATATTTCGCTCAACTATATTTACATACTTAAAACCTTAAAAGGCATGATGCGTGGTATAATTCGTCGAGCTGACATAAACTTCATTCTGTAGCATCACTGTGTTTCTGTAGCTCCAACATAATGAGACACTGTCTTTAGCAGATCCGTCCACATCAGTTTCAGAAATCACATTCTCACAGTTTAACTTTAATTCATTAATAAAGTTTGGTCTCTAACTTCAGTCTTTCAATAAAGCAACTTTGTCAAATTTAGAAGGCTACAGCTGTTATTTTGACAACTGTGGCTCAGGTGGTTCGATGGGTTGTCCATTAACTGTAAGGTTAGCAGTTTAAGAGCATCTTTTGGCAAGACACTAAACCTGAAGCTTCACCTCATATGGCAGTACCATCATCAGTAGAGTGTGTGTAAATGCCTGAATGGGAAATATGTTCCATGCTTCTCATCTGAATCTAGTGGCTGCCAAATCTATAAACTTCAGCTTCTACATCCATGTTTCTGTGATCATGTTGTCAGGTTTGGAGATGGCTACATGATCACAGTGAGGACCAAGACAAGCTCCTATGTGAAGGATGTGGTTCGATTCTTCAACAGAAACTTCCCCGAAGCTGTGCTGAAGGTACATTATTAATATAGCTACCTCTGTCCTTTGCACCACTGAAGCCCCTGAGGCCAGAGCCTGTTGCTGTTTTAGGCCCCGTTTACACGACGTTTCACCCAAAAAACAAAATATATTCCCTTTGCCTTGTTGGATTTACATGACAATGAAGTGAAAAAAAATCTGCATTTACATTGGAACGCTGGAAGGATTGAAAACGTTGTAGTGTGTATGCCGTAGTCTGCGATGTAACTATAGAGGCACACCCCACGTGACCACTAACCGATCCTCCATAGACCAGAAGAATAGTGCTGGGAAGTTCGGCTCTTTTCAGAGAGCTGGTTCTTTTGGCACGGCTCCCAAACGGCTCCTAATTTAGTACTATTTGTAGCCTCTTATTTTAGCCTAACTTGGCAAATATGAATGATTTGTGTATTGTTACACCCTTTTACATTCAGTGTTTTTATGAGAAGCCTCATAATTGTCTCACTTTGTGCATTTGTTCTGTTACAAAAGCAGGCATTCTTAGATTTGTTTAATATTTTAATCAAACTTTTTTTGCACAAAAAACAAACAAGCAAACACTGCGCACAAGCCCACAGAACAGAAACAGAACCAAACTCAGTTTTCAAACAGTATAAATGTCCTCAGTGCAGGTTGGCATTCCAAAAAATCAGATGCCTGAGCTTGGATGAGCTGATACGATTTCTTCTTTTGATGAGTATCTGCTCTGTTTTTGAGAAGATTCTTTCACATGGAACAGAAGTTGCCACAATACACAGTCTCCCCTCCATCACCTTCACCAGGTGCGGGAAGACTGAAGCCTTGGCCTGCCACCAGTTCAGGGGATCATCTGCTAGATAAGGGGCTCCTCAAGATCCGATCTCACCTCCATTACAGCATCAGCTGTAGAATTTCTCCTTGCAGCATCTCCTGTAGCTCTTTCATTAAAGAACCTCCACACAGCAGAAGTTTGTGGCCCTCTAATGGTGGAGGTGTCTGGCTGCTGGGGTACATTTTGCTGCTGCTGCACCTACTCTCTGAAGTGTCTTGTCAACAGCTCTGTTGTCACTGAAGGCAAGCTTCTTGAACCTAGAATAAAGTAACGTGGTTTCTGCGAGGACAGTGTTAATGTTGGGAGTCGGCTCTCACTTGATGGGAGTTGGCTCTTCTGATTCACTACAAAGCGTCGGCTCTTAGAGCCGCATCTTTTGTGTATGACACATCACTACAGAAGAAGTACAGCTGCTGATGTAGAGGAGGGCTGATTATCTGACGTATATATTGAATGTGTCCTCACAGATTGCAGTAATGATGCAACAAATGCACTTTTTGCTGAAGAAGATTCAATAAATTCAGTCAACTAAGCAGCACAAGCCCAACATGGTAGTCCGCCATTGTTCCTGTTGTCATCCGGTTCATTCACGGCAACTAGAATGAAGTGCACAAAGCAGAGTGTGACGTCAGCGTTCTCACTGAAATCTCTGGCTACTCGTTCACACGAAGATGGTAGCTGTTGCGTTTCAGAAAAATTCTAAATTTACCGTTTTAGGTCATCTAAAATGCTGTTTCTGTGTAAACAGGAGACCGAAGCGTAATAAAATGTTTGTGTTTCATCCTAAAACCGTTGTCGTGTAAACTGGCCTTTGCTCAGCACCAACATTAGCTTCATTTGCACCAACAGCAACAGACAGCTGAGACCGGCTGTATTCAAAGATCTGTTTTAACCCTACAACTAAATGTGTGTCAACTTGTTTAAACAATAAGCTACCTGCTGTTACACTTGTAGGAGCGTCACCACACCAAGGTTCAGTACCAGCTGAAGTCCGAGCGGATCTCACTAGCTCAGGTCTTCAGTAAGATGGAGCAAGTGGTCGAGGTGCTGGGCATTGAGGATTACTCTGTCAGTCAGACTACTCTGGACAACGTAAGTCAACATGTAACACACTGATTCAATGACATGCAGGACTTCACTGAGGCAAAATAAAGTCATTGAAATGAACCACCTTTTTTTGCCCAGGTGTTTGTAAATTTTGCCAAGAAGCAAAGCGACAACCTGGAGCAGCAGGAGGCGTCACCGCCCAGTGGTGGACAATCCCCTCTGCAGCGCATCCTGAACCTGCTGAAGTCTCGACCAGCCAACACGGAGCTCAATGCTCTGATCAGTGAGGCGCCAGCAGAACTGGAGAGTGACGATGATGAAGGACTCATCAGCTTTGAAGAGGAAAGGGTTCGTGGATAACATCTGGGTTTTTTGTTTTGTTTTGGCTTGGGTTTTTTTGTTTTTTTTGTCTGCTGAAGTGGTTACAGGTAAAGATGCACACTGATAAAGCAGCCCATTATTACTGCAGCAAAAAGGAAAGGTAGAGAAAATAGCGTTAAACACTCATCCTGTCACATTTATTCTGGTATTTTCCAGCCCAGTCTCTCTGTAAGTCAGGGCTGACAGTTAACAGAAAGTTAACTATTTGAAAGTTAACCAGGAGATTCTCTCAGGCCAGTGTGTTGCAGTAGTTTATTTGCAGTAGTCAGAATCTTCAGGAGGTTGATATCCCTTTTACACATAATAGAGGCATATATCCTACATATAAAGAAGAAAAAAAAAAACAATTAACCATTAAACACAGTGTTCTGACACAGATAATACGTAGACATGGTCCAACAGTGCACAACCACTGTGGCCCATATAAAGTGGATTCTGGTTACAGCTTGTAAAACCTTGCCAAAAATCTTTCCAGGTTATTGAGTGAAAATGCAATTTCATACTCCTCAGGAATTTCCATTTTTATTCAATACACGTTGTTATTGTTGTTTTTGTTGTTTTTGTTGAGTAGACATTTCCAAGGGAAGATGCCATAATTGGAAAAGAAATCCTTGATATATTTCAAAAAGATTATGAAGATGCTATTTATCAAAAATGAATTAATAAGTTATGTTTTCCTGCTAATATCTTGCATATTAAAGAAAGGGGGGAAGCAAAGAATAATTTTACCGTAACACAGGACGAATGGGACAGGATCTGCAGAGATGAGTGGATGACAAACTCTCCATCCTGGAGACAATTTAGCAAGAAGAAATCTGATTTAATTCTTCTGTAAACCTGGAGGTCCTGTGGAGGAGATGTGCAGAAACACCCTATCAAAATATAGAGAATAGTGGGTGCTGTAGTCCTGTGGAGGTGCAATTAAGGTGCTGTGGAGATTCTGTTGAGGAGGTAAAGACGACCTGTGAAAGAGCTGTGAAGGTCACCTTCCCATTTTCTCAAACAGTTTCTTTATGATAGTGTGCTCTCCAACTTCTTACTCAAAAGATTAAATCTATATATTCAGTGAGGTATGGGCTTGGTCAGAATTGACTTGCTGGTTGGTCCAGATGCCCTGGGCTTTGTGAAGCACTGATTTATGGTTCTGCAGAAGTGTCCACTGCATTTTTAGAGGTTTTTCTAAAATGTCTTTCAATTAAAGCAAATTAAATTAGTTTTAATGATGTAAAAGAGCTCCACCTGTCTTCATTTTATATGATGTGGAGAGATTTACTTTTACACCCTCAAGTTTATGTCTTGGAAGGAAGTTGGTCACAATGGCTTCCCAATGTGTCAACAGTAAGGCCTGCTTTTATATAATTGTAATATTCTTCCAATAAGTGCATATTCAATTCAATTTTACATATATAGCGCCAATTACAATTAAAATTGTCTCAAGACACTTTACAAAACCCATATGCCTGAACCCCCAGAGCAAGCCCTAAGGCGACACTGGCAAGAAGAAACTCCCTTTTAATGAGAAGAAACCTTGAGCAGAACTTGGCTCATATTGGGGGACCCATCTGCTGCTGGCTGGCCGGGTTGAGAGTGACAGAAGAGGTAGAGGGGGTGGGGGACGGAGAAGGACAGGAGAGGAGGACGGTGGAGAACAAGGAACATATAACACACAGTTGGATACATGCATGATAAGATAGATGATACGTACAAAGTACAAGCTAACATTGAAACTGATTCATAGTTTACTGTTATGGTGTACGGCACAGGCATTAAATATACTCCATATATAGCTGGTAGTAAGATTCAAACCATGTGTAGATGAGCATATCAAGTACAGTAAGGACGATGCAGAGTAAACTAGTGGAAATGAACAGCTGGAATCAGTGGGCTGGAGGAAGGTCAGCAGCAGCATCCCACAGTGGACATGATGGAGATTAGGCCAGTTGGTGGGACAACAACCACAGATCTGAAGCATCCAGCTCTGGGACCAGGGACACTTGGAGAAAGGACACAGGGAGAAACAGAGTGACTGCAATGCGATAATGGTATATATAGTAAATACACAGGTAATGAGAAAAGGGCTCAGTGCATCAAGAGCGGTCCCCCAGCAGCCTAGGCCTATGGCAGCAGAACTAGGGGCAGAACTAAGGGACGTCAAAGAAGAAGTCAGTTGTGCCCCGTACATGCGGACTCCAACTGACCCCCTCAGGGTCACTCGAGTCAGCCCTAACTATAAGGTTTGTCAAAAAGGAAGGTTTGAGGCCTGGTCTGAAAAATAGGGTGTCTGCCTCCCGAACCCAAACTGGGAGCTGGTTCCTCAGGAGAGGCACCTGATAACTGAAGGCTCTGCCTCCCATTCTACTTTCAGAAATTCTGGGAACAACAAGTAAGCCTGCAGTCTGAGAGTGACCAGCTCTGCTAGGATAATATGGTACTACAAGGTTTTTAAGATACGATGGAGATTGGTCTTTAAGAGCTTTGTATGTCAGGAGAAGGATTTTAAATTCTGTTCTAGATTGCACAGGAAGCCAATAAAGAGAAGCCAGTATAGGAGAAATATGATCTCTCTTGCTAACTCCCGTCAGTACTCTCATAGCAGCATTTTGGATCAGCTGTAGGTGTTTCATAGAGTTATTGGGACATCCTGATAGTAAGGAATTGCAATAGTAAAGCCCAGAAGTAGCAAATTCATGGACTAGTTTATCTGCATCACTCTGAGACGGGAGGTTCCTGATTTTTACAATATTTCTCAGATGAAAGATTGAAGTTCTACAGACTTGTTTTATGTGTGAGTTCAAGGACATGTTCTGGTCAAAAATAAATCTCCTCCCATTCTACTTTCAGAAATTCTGGGAACAACAAGTAAGCCTGCAGTCTGAGATCGAAGACTGTATATCTTTCAATTAATTCTTTTTCCTCCATGTGCAGCATTGATAAGGGTTGATGTATTGTTGTAGTTTCCTTCAAAGCTGAACTCTCCACTTGCTCAACTTTAACAAAAACAGTTACACAATAGCAAAAGAATGGCATTAGTCTTTCAACAAATAGTTCTTGTCAGGATGATCAGACTTATGATGTTTCAGCTGCTGGATAAGGGTAAATTTTCTGAATAGAAAAAGTAAATATAGTGTGCTGGCTACTGTGCATTAAGAATTTAACATTCAGAAAAGGAAAATTGCAGTGGCAGTCAAAATACAGCCAAAGAGGTAAGCAATAATCCTGACTTTCACTTCCTAGCATGGGTCAAGCCAAATATAACCGATTCTTGATTTTATTATGCAACTTCTTAGCATCCTTAGCGCTCCAATGTATTTTCAGTGCCACCTCCTCAGTTCTAACACTGTTGGTTATGTTATTTTAAACCCTTGATAATGACATTGACATCAGCTGGGGAATTTTGTTAGACTTGGTAAAAGTATGATTATTAGACTTACAGTGACATATAAAGTGGTAATGATGGTAAAAAGTCACCTTATTTATACTTTATCCTCGTGTGTGTGTGTGTGCGTGTGTGTGTGTGTGTGTGTGTTGGTGTGTGTGTGTGTTGGTGTGTGTTTGGCAGGTGCAGCTCTCTTTTAACACAGACACACTCTGTTGAAATGAGCCAGTTCAGCAGTGGGGAGATGACAGGTGTCACAGAGGGGGAAAACCTGATCCACTTTTCTGACCTCTGAAGCCTGGAGGGAGGACGGACCTGCAGATTCTACCCTAAAAAGGACCAAAATTCAAAATGGGACATAGGACCAGTAGTTTAGTATTTCAGCCTCAAATTTCTTCCCCCAGGTGGGACTGAGGTGGTTTAGATCAGGTTATGTGACCTGCAACGCCCAGGCTGCAGGTAGAGACCCAGCAGCAGCAGGAATTGTCTCTGGATTGAGGAATGTTCGTTATTCTTTTATTTTCAGACTGTATATGTGTAACTGACTGATGGATACAGTAGGTTAGCTACCTTTGTTTGAGAAAGAACATATCATTGATGAAACCTGACAACACAGGTTACTTTCAGTTGGATGTATGCGCTCCCTGCCAAAGGCCCTCATGTAACCAGATTGAGCCTTCGTAACTGTATCAAACCAGACCTGCATTGAGAGCATGCTGCAATGATGGTATTGTGATACAGTCTATTTTTCTGTGGCAAGATGTTATTTTGGATATCGAAGCAGCTATGGACTGGTGTGTGCTTTATTTTGCAATAACACAGGATTTAGTGAAATGCATCCTGGAAAGTGGAGGGAGTGGACATGTGAGCAGCTGATGTCAGACAGAATGATGTCAGAAGGAATGTACGAGCATGGTTTCTGTCCTGACAATGCCTCCCTTCTATCAACTTGTTTTGACACTGTACATTTGGTCTCTTTCTACAAAGTGCTCTCTGTTGTGTTTTAATATATTATGTTGTGGAGTCTGCCAACAAACTGGACACAATGTATAATAGCAACATCAACAATAATGGCTCCAACTCCGGTGAAAGTAATCTACATTCTAACAGTCAGAAAGTGACATAAACTCTAATATTCCCTGACAACGACAGCACTACCATCACTGTGATACTAAAAGCACCTCTCAGATCAGTATAATATTTGTTTTTTCTTGGGTCCACTCCATGTTTTATGATTTGCAGACGATCTTGTATTTTTTACGGACTTTGGATGAATCAAAATGTGCATAATATTCACACTTATGGATGTTTCCCTGACTGTATGTTGGCATGTGGTTTTACCAGACTCATGAGTTTTGTGATAATTGAGTTGTAATCTGTCGTGTCAAAAATAATTCCTTTTTCACTCCTTTCACAGCTAATAGCAGTCTTATTTTTGGTGACATCATGGCACTAGTGGGCTTTTACCTGCTTAAAGGGGTCATTATTAAACAAGAAAAACTGACTGCTGTCATTCCTTTCTTGTCTGAGAATGTGAAGCTCTTTAGTTGCCTTTGGAAGTCGTTTACTAACCAAAGGCTGTTGTTCACCAAAGGACTGGAGAGCTGCAAGTATGTCTGCAGGCAACAGGAAAGCACGGTAGAGATTCCAGATCTCAACGTCATGGAGTCAGTGTGGGATTACATGGAGAGACAGACAACATTGAAACAGCCTGAATCCACAGAAGAACTGTGGCATTATCTTCAGGATGCTGAACAACCTACCTGCCAAGTAGCTTGAAAAACTGTGCAAGTGTACCAAGGAGAATTGGTGCTGTTTTAACGACACGGGATGGTCACACTAAAAAATGATATATTTTCTCTTTACTGCACTTTGTATGAAGTTAAATGATGAATAAAAACTATTAATGGCATTATTTTTTGAAAAGCTTCACAGCCGAAACTTCTGCACAGTCGATATGTATATATAAATGCAAACAATGACATTTCACAACACCAGCATAGAAGCCTTATATTTCATTCTGCAATTCTTTTTAAGATTTAGATAAGAAAACACAAGCAATCATCAGTCCACTAAACTGCACATTATGCATCAGTAGTTACTGTACAACTTCTTCACTACAGTGCCGACTTACAGATTATAAGCTGAACAACCAATTGTCCAATTACTTTTGGTCCCTTAACCCTTTGATGCTCAACACGGGTCAAAAGTGACCAATATTCAGTGGAATATGGCTATCTCTTTATCCATGTTGCACAACAAAGGGTTAAAAAGGTGGAGGACACATATAAAATGTTTTGTAATGCCTTCACTGTTCACCTGACTTGGATGTAAATACCCTCAAATTAAAGGTGAAAGTTTGCACTTCAAGCACAGCTTGATTGTTTCACTTCAAATCCATTGTGGTGGTGTACAGAGCCGACATTGTTAGGATTCATTATATTTACTATTTCTATTAAACATACTGCTGGCTGAATACTGATACACACATTGCATTATATGCTACATAAAAGAGTTGTGTTGATCTGTGAATGAATGAGAGGGTCTCGAACACTGTTCCCTCTAAGCTGCGCGCGTGCGCAATTGCGCACTGCTGACACGGTCTCCGCGCACAGAAAATCTGCGCTGCGCACACACACAAAAAAAATCCTACCTAAATTGAAAATAAAATAAACACGTAACAATTCATTCTGTGCTATTTTTCAGTGTGAGTCAGTGAGTGACCGGTGACTGTCTGCTGCAGCCAATGATGCGATTCACATACGTATTTACCATAGACTGTATATAATGGTATTTACGCAGCGAATCAACGTCATTGACATGCGTCTTTATGTGCAGCCACCGTTGTTGTCATAGATATGAATGAGTAGATAGGACACGCCCCTTTGAGCTGCGTGCTACAGCGAGGCTAAGCTAGTGGGAGCAAAGTTTCAGTGCATTCCGTTGATGTAGACGGCGTGAAAACGGAAACAACAAGAATGCCGTCTCACTGTGCTGCATACAGTTGCACACTACGTCGTACGATTGAGACAAGGAAACTTGAAATGACTTTTCATAGGTAAGAAAAGTTTTTGGCTCTTTTTTCATTATGAAATCTTGTTGAGAGCTTCCAGTCTATGAGAGCTAACTAGTTAGCCACTAGCAAAACGCTAAGGCGAGTTAGCAGATTGACAACCAAATACCAGACGATTAATAGTAGCTGTAGTATAGTTGTACAAGCAGTAGTAGTAATACTAAAAGTACAAGCAGCAGTAGTAGTATAAAGAGATGTTAGAGTCGTAGAAGTAGTATCAGCATTTGTAATAGTATTACACGTTGTAGTAGCAGTGCCAGTATCAGCAGCAGTAGTGTACTACTACTAGTAGTAGTCACATTGCTATTACTACCACCAATACTACCAATAGTAGTTATAAAGCCTAACTCATGTATATCCAGATTACCATCTATGTTCTTCCTCCAAACCCATTTTATGATTGGGATTACAGGCAGTTCTTTAGGACTGCTCTCAAATAATTGAAATGTTACTAAACAAGGTTATACTTATCAAATTAAATAGCTCTGGTCTCCAGTATATTGGTGAATTCGGTTCTTTGTACTTAATTTATTAACATGATTTCTTTTTTAATATGTTGTGTACAGACTTAATTACTTCTCTGTCTACTTTTCTTTCTCCATGTAGGTTTCCCAGAGACTATGGGTTGAGCAGGAATTGGAAGTTTGTCGGCTTAGACCTGGTGTCATTCCATCAGTGTTAAACTTCCCGGCTCATCCTGGAAGAGTACGTGCCAGAAAGACCACGACCAAGCAGTCTTGAGATCTTAGGCAGCGTCTCCCTGAGGTGGGTGTCAACGGTGTTCACGGTCAGGTCTGTGGTAATCCTGTCAAAAAACAAAACAGAAAAAAATCTAGATTATAAATCAACATGTAACCAAAGCACTCTGTGTATAACACCATAGTATAGGATGTAGTTCAGAAAATGTCAAAGTATAGTATACTTTACTCAAGAATAACATAGTATGGCCTGTAGTTCATAGTACAGTATGTTGGCAAGAAAAAAAAAACAAACATAGATTATTATGTGGTTCAAAAAGCGCAAAATGATAGGATGTTGCCTAAAATTGTCATGTATATGTGGTTCAAAAAATGTCATAGTGCAGTATATTGTCAAAATAGTATGTAATTCAAGGAAACATCAGAGTATAATATGTCATCTAAAAAATGCCATAGAATAATAATTTCATTGCACAAGTAAAAGTATAGTAACTTTTAAAACTGTTCGAATTCTTATATGTTGCTAAAAAAAAAAACTAAAACAAAAAAAGTCACAGTAATATGTCAATTAAAAAAGCCTATAGTATAGTGTGTCGCCCAACAAACATCATAGTATAGCATGTCGCTCTAAAAACGTCACAGTATAGCCTTTAGTCCACAGCTGTCAGTAGGTGAGGAGCAACACAAAAACAGTCCAAACGCTGGTTTCCAGAGGGTTAGACGAGAATTTATTTGAAAGAGTAAGTTTACAACAACACAACATGTGAGGGGGTTAAAAGCAAATGGGTGTTAGTAAAATAAAAATAAATAAACAGAACGAAAAGTGAACTTCATGTTGACATTGATGGGCATTCCAACCAGGAACAAAGTAAAAGATAATCAATATGAAAAAAAAACTCTTCCTGTTCACCTCTTAAAACCCAAAACACACCACAGTAGCACCCTAAACTAAAACTACCAATGGGTTCCCTGTTTTCCTTTGTGAACAATTCAAAGGTCCCTCTCTATCTCCCCACACATCCACCAACCACTGGAACACATCTCCAAAGTTCTGCCGGTCCAGCTCAGCTTCCCCTCAGAAGAAGTGCTGCCACCTGCCAGATGAAGGAGCCTTTTGAGAGGCAGCTGGCATCGTGATTGGACTGTACTTTGGTCTGTTCCAATCCAGCTTCAGCTCCAGAGACGGCAGGTGGGACGAGTCAACGGAGGCCGGGTGGACGAAGGCATGCAGCTGAGTACAATCCAGAAAACAACAGAGGAGGAGTGCAGCGGCCCAGAGCCAGAACAACCAGAGTAGCATGGTATGTCTCCTAGAAAACATCATAGTATAGCCTTTGGTATGATAAAACACCATCATATACATCGTATATTGTACAAATAACAAGTCAAAGGAAAGAGACATACATTGTAGAATTGTAGTAATTGTGGGCTGACTGATTTACTGATTATCAGGTTTTTATTTTTTACTGATTTACGGTAATAAATAAATTTTAAAATAGTGCTACTTTGGCTCTGAACCTTTATCTACCTGTGGTTGCTCTGTCTTCTGGAGTGATTTAATTGGTTAAACGTCACGAATAAAACTCCTTTAACTTAACATCTGTAAACAAAACAAAAACGTATCAACAAAGTTTTCTGTTAGAGGTTGTTCTTCTAAGTTTAACTCCAAGATTTTAAATACTTTCATTTACTGCAAATGAATATCTACTCCAAATGTCTCACTAATAATCATTATCAGCCTTAAAAACCCACAAAACACCCCTCTATACTGGACCACACTTAGTACAGTCCGGTTCCCCCTTCTATAAATCTGCTTGGAATCTTCCACTTCCTGTTTGTCAAAGTGGCCTTCTACCTGGACAGGTTTTGTTGGAGCTCATGCAGCAAACATTTTGGGTAACTGCACTTTAATGTGGATGGATGACACTGAATTAGAGTCTGTTTTAATGAGACTGAGTTCAGATGTGTAGCTCTGTCATTAAATAGGGAATTATTTCTCAGAATTCACAGAGAAAAGTCTGAAATGTTTGCTCGGTTAGCGTCCCACATGTTCTTTGGCTCAGCTAAAGCTAACTCTCTCCAACTTCTAGATCTCTTGAGTTGCTTGTTGTTAAAATATCTTGCTACAGGTGCTGAAGCTCAGAAAGTCTGAGATGTTTGTTCAAAATAAGCTCATTCTCAAGTCTGATCTGAACTGTCCTCTTTTGTTTGAACTTTCCCTAAACTTAGGAGTTAATGACAGAGCAGCACATCCAGACTCAGTCTCATTTATGTAGAGATTAAACTTCAGTGTCATTCATTGATGTTAAAGTGCAGTTTTTCAAATGTTTGTTGCACATGCTCCCGACCAAAGCAGTCCAGGTGGAAGATGATGTGAAGAGAAAGCTCCAGAGGATGAATATCACACATTTACATTGGAAATAAATGTCCTTTAATTAGACATTGTCTTGCAAAAGTTGTATTTCCCTTTAATGATGTTCAAATCTTTGTTGAGTGTTTTATTGATGTTGGTTTCTAAATTTTTTCTGACACTCGGCCCCAAAGATTAAAACCTTCTACGGCTCACAAGCTGCAACAATTCACACATTATCAACTATCTTTCTGACTAAACTAAGATAAAAAGTGAAAAACTGCCTGATTCCTGCATCATGAATGTAAATCCTTTTGGTTTTTATGACAGTAAACTGAATATATTTGGGTTTGACATTTTATAAACCAAAACAAGAAATGAATTAGTGGAGAAAACAATCAACAGGTTAATGGACAAAGAAAATGTGTTTTCCAACATATATGTCTGAATTACTCCAACATTACAAGATACATACAATTTTAATTCAATTTTATTTATATAACGCCAGTTACAGGTCAAATTGTCTCAAGATGCTTTATTTTTATATTTTTTGTCATATTTAAAATATGACAAAGTAAGAAATTTAGACCTCTTGACTAATCCAATTTATTATTTGGTTTTTAAGAGACTAATGGACAATTAAAATAACTTTCTCCACTAAAACTAATCAACATGAGGTCAAATAGAAGGAACAGTTTTAAATACTGCAGTCCCACGACAACAAGAATAAAGTTTGTCAACAAAAGCTAAATCTGCTGGTAGATTCCATGAAAGTCCTAATAAATGATAATAAAGTGTGATACTAAAGGTTTGTGGTGCTAAAAATGTCCAAGTAAAGATATGAAGTTGAACATCTGGATGGAGGTTGATAAAAGTTGACGTCCCTTCATTTCTCTGGAGTCGACTCCATGGATTTTATGGATGGTGGTTAAAGACCTGCTCTTCTAGTGGTCTTCCTTCTAGTCGCTGTAAAAAGTCAGTCCATCCTGGCCGACTTCAACACCTCTTCATGACAACTTGTTCTGCCTCCGACCTGGAAACTCCAGAAATTCGGGAAAACCCGTGGAGACTCGAAGAACTCGTCGGACGGGGGAAGGTGTGGTGGGCGGTGGGGGGAGGCGGGGGAGAAGAGGGGGAAGGCCGCCACCCACCTCCCCGCCTACTCTCCGCCCTGACTCCACCCAGACTCCGCCTTGGCTCCACCCATGTGGTCACTTGACCAACTACGATGTCAAAGGGACGACGAATTTATTTCTTTTTATATGATCTGTAGCTCAGTGAGTTAAGGATTTGCCTGTGGAGCTGCAGGTCGCCGGTTCAAGACCAGACCCTTCTTAAATTTTTCTCAAAATCCTGACAAAGACAAAGAAAGAAAATTGCCGGTGGTGGGTCTTGAACCTGCGACCTTCCACTTGGTAGTCTGTCTCTTATCCTCCTGAGCTACTCGCTCAGATACTAATTTTACTTTTTTTTGCGCATTTATCATCTATTTTTTGTCGTTTTCGAGTTTTTTTTTAACTTGAGTCTCGACTCGACCGTTTTTTTCAGGAGGTTGGGCTTCAGCCTTTGTTCTGGAGGGTGGAACCCTCAGTTCCAAGACTTTCCAAAGCCTCCACACCTCCCGAGTCCTCAGGACCTGAGCTTTCACACAGTCTGAGGGCTGAAATTTTCTAAGTCCCACAGTAGATCTCTGTTAGTTTGAACCTTCAGACAGTCCAAGGACTGAAATCTTCTAAGTTCCTGAGTAGTTCTCTGTTAGTTTGAACCTTCAGACAGTCTGAGGAGTGAAATTTTAGAAGTTTCTCAGTACTTCTCTGTTAGTTTGAACTTTCTGGTTAACAGAAGCCTTAAAACTTGTGACCATGAGTCTTGATTTCACATTTAGATCATCCATCTGAGTTCTTCTCAGACCTTCACCTATGGGTTCTTCAGAAATCCTCAACAAACTTTGATTCTCTTCACTGAACAGTAAAGTTTGTGAAGATCAGAAGGTAACATTAGTTTAATCCATGCCTTCAACTACTAGTAGACTTTATCTGGAAATCAGTTTTCTGAAATGAGTTCTTAGTAAATCTGTCCACAATCAAACCAACAACATAGAAAGAGGAAATGTTTGAAGAAACAACTTGATGTTTTCATTTCAGACTAGAAAAGGCTTTAAGACTTTTATCTGGTTTTGCTCTTTTTCATCGTTTTGTCTCTTCTGTTTAATTTGATCTTCTAAAGTTTAACTGGTGTCTTTTCAAATGTTTTGTCTTTAGTTTGTTTCTTCTTAAATGTTTAGTTTTGCTCTTTTCTCACCTTTTATTCTGTTCTAATGTCTGATTTGATTTTGAAATGTTTTGTCTTTTTAATGTTTAATTGTAGTTTTTTCAAATGTTTTATCGGCTTCTTTGAAAAATTTCCTTTTCTTTCCCAATGTTTAATTTTTTGATTAAATGTTTAAGGTTTTTCTTTTTAAATGTTTTACCACCTTTTAATGTTTAATTTTCTTTTTTAATGCTTCATTGTATTTTCTGTTTAATTCCTATTTAAAGTTTTATTGTCTTTAAGATTTAATTTTCTAATTAAACATTTAATTTTTTAATTAAATGTTTTGACTTTTAAAGGTTTAATAAGCTAATTAAATGTTTTATATTTTTCTAAATGTGTAACATTCTTGTTTAATTGTATTTTTTAAATGTTTAATTATCTAAAATATTTCATCTTTAATGTTTAATATTTTTGTTTAAAATTTTTTGTTTAATTTAATAATTACATGCTTTGCTTTGTATCTTGTTTAATTATGTAATTAAATGTTTTGTCTAATATAATTTCTTTGTATTTAATGTTTAAATTTCTTTTTAAAAGTTTTATTATATTAAATGTTTTTTTCCTTTAATTGCTTTTTTACTGTAGTTTATTTCTTTAATCTTTTTTTCTGTCAAGATTTTAACCCCAACCTTAAAAATGAAATAAACCCTTGAATCACAATGAAAATACTTCTGTTGTCACAATCATGAGTTAGTCAATTATTCAGTTTATCAACTTTATTTGTTTAGCACCTTTCAAAGAGATGACAAAACTAAACAAGCAAAGAGAAAAAACTATGCTAAAACTATGATTAAAACTCAAAAATATATTTAAAAAAAAGATTTAACATGGTAATAAAATATGTGTCCAGGGGATGGAGGGAGTTTATTGAAGTCTTCTTGGGCTCACATGGGAAATCATTTAAAATATAAACTTGATATTCAGTCTAAGGAAACTGCAGAGTGACAGAAGAACCAACAATATCTCCTGTTTTCTCCTTTAATGAGTCGACTCTTCTTGTGCTTTCAGACCAAAGAACTACAGACTCTTCACAACCTGCTCAAACTCTTGGTACAGGACCTCACCACACGGGTCAAGAAGGTTTCTGTCTCATTTCTACTCTGAAGCTCACCTTCTCCTGCTCAAACTGCTGACAAATGTTTCTGCTGCTCTAAAGTCTGCTCTCCAGAACTTCCTAAAAACTCTCAAAGTCTCTTCTGCTGCAGGTTGCTTTGTAGAACTGTTCCAGAAAACCTCACTAAACCACATGGAGGGGCCTCAAGATAGTCGTCCAAATGAAACTGTACAAAAACCAAACTAGCACAACCCAAACGCTAAAGTCTCCTGCAGCCTACCAGAGAACCTCTGAGAACAGAGAATCAGGACAGGAACTCTTACCTTCTGGACAACCAACGTTGGTTCACTACAAGAATACAGAATGTGTCTGACCAAAAACCTCTAAAGACTCACTACAGCCAAGATAAAGACACAACCCAGCTGTACCAAATCCACTAATCACTGCACACATTAGCACCATGTGCTAACTGTGGCTAAAGAACCACCTTTACCAAGACAACTATCCAGTACAAAGCCCTAAAACACACCAAGAAACACATTAAAGATGATTTTACTGCTGGAAGCTGCAAACCAACGCCTAAAGAACAAACTAAAGCAACGGAACCAAACCCGGTTCAGTGGTGAAGAGAAGCAGAGGAAATGTTTGTCTGCAGCTAAACAAAGCAGGAAGACACTGCTCAGGTGTTCCTGATAACACCAAGCAGCCACCTGGACAGCCAATAGGAACACAGCTTCCTGGAAGTCCAGAGGGCGGGGTTAGTGAAGGAAATTTAATTTAACGTTGAGGCAGAAAGTGAACAAAGAAAGTTGAAAACCACCTTCTGATACCTGAAATCTCTGAGTTTTCACACAAAGAACACCTGAACATGTCAAACTGGTTCCATAGTAGAACCATCATTGTAAAAACGTCATAGTATGGTGTGTTGCTCAAAAAACATTAGGACCCGGCTGTCAGGGGACAAACATGTAAGAATCATGAGAACAGAGAGAACCCAACCAGTAGGTCACAGTTTATCATCCCCCAGTCATCTCCTGAAGTCCATATGGTGAGAGACATCAGTATCTGGTTGTTAATTTACCAGAGGATGCTTATAATCATGCTGATGTGGTCTGTACTCTACAGTATTTTAGTGACTCAATAAATGCCTAAGTTGTTTTTTTTTAAATGCTTTTTAGTTTTTCATGAACATTTAATAGCCTATATGTAATCAATAAATGGCCTTTGCCTATCTTAAGAAAAATTCACTCAGAACTCTGATATGTTAACAGCACTAAATAAATCAATAAATACATGCATACACACAAAAATAAGTTAATACATTAACTGTGTTAAGATAAGATTTAGATTTTTTTAAAAGTTTATGTTTTTGCAGAACCCAGTGTTGCTCACTGGTTGGTCATTACATTTTATTAGTTTGATTTCACTGTTTAAAATGATGCCACCTCTTTTCAGACAGAACCTGTGATAATAAAACAATACAACATTTTTAGTTCCGTGTTAATAAAGCACTTAAAGCTTTAAGTATGGCTAAATACTTTTTTCCAAATTAAATATATCACTCCTTAGGTGGTAGTGGCCCCAAGTTCAGTAAAGTTGGAAAGATATTCACAGATTGGGACTTCCAGCATCAATAACTCGTTAGATATAGGTTGTCAAAACATAAACGGTGCCTCTTTCCCATTGTTGCAAGGCAGACAATGTGCTACAAGCCCAGTTTTATCAAAAGTAGCTGTCTTTCAAGCTACAGGAATAACATTGGTGTCTATGGAGTCTGCAATTTGCAAAACCGCTGCAACAGTAAAGAGAGACAAATATTCAATAACTTCACTCTTTTACATTGTAGTGTCACTAAAATCACTGCAGCCTTCAACTGGCTCCTGTTGACAAAGTGTTTTAACAGAAATGTAAATGCTGTAATTTGATTCTTTTAATGAACCATGTAACTTGAATGGATGCGATGCTGGTGTGACCACAGTGCACACGTCTGATGTTGCTCACAGTGGTCCAAGGGACGCTCAGGGAGTTTGTGTGTTTGCTCAGACTCATGAAACATTAGAGGGAGCGTTGGTCTCGAACATTATCTCACACTATGTGAATTGGGATAAAACAAAGCTGAATAGTACCAGGTCAGACAGGGAAAAGTACACCAGCTTACACCCAAGACACATCAGACACGAACATGCACTGCAGACACACATTATCTCATGCACACTCACACACATTTACTCAATACTCGAGCCACTCCAAGACATAACATCATGGGAAGAGCCTAAAACTGATAAAATACATGGGAACGGAGACATACAGTCTCCCAAATTAAAGTAATGATACCACATGACTGCAGAAGTTGACTATAGCTAATGAATATGACCGTGATAATAGACCATGGTTAAAAATGAAGTCCTAAAGACACAAACATACCCAAAATTCATAACAGGGAGGGTTTCTCTTTCTGTACCTGGAACAGATTGGAGGCTCGTGTGGCGAGAGGTAATGGACAAGCCTATCCACCAACGAGAGAGCGAACTCTAAACCATGGCCCGTCTCCCATCAGTTTTTGACCAATGAGATTGTTGCACATTTTCACAAATACTCTGTACGCTGTGAATTTCATCCATTACTGGGAGGATGCCGTCAGACTAACACCTTTGTTAACTATAGTCCTCTGAACAGTAATGGTCCTTGATATCAAGCTACTTGGCATTGCAAAATAAACAACTTTAACTGAGAGAAGTTGCCCGTCTGCTATCTCAAAAAACGAACACGCTCGACACGTGCTGAAAATTGTGTCTATGTCCAAATATTTATGGACCTGATTGTATGTAAAAACTCTGCCTTCCCTGAGGATGAGTTCAGTACTGATATGTTATTTGGAGAGCACATCAAATGGATTGAATAAGTGTCAATAGTGCCAAAAACAAGAAACATAATGGTCAGCAGTGATCTGAAGAAGACCTGCATATGACCCACCTGACTTCTTCAACCTTTGTTTCTCAAAAATAATCTGTCCAAGCTACTTGTTTGAAATATGCTCAGAACTAATTGGAAGCAATTTAATCTTTATTTCATGATCAGAATAAATTCATTTCAGTACAGCATTCATTACTCAAATTCAATCAAAATCTACAAGTCTTCATCATTGTCCATAAAAAAAGGCCATTTTGCAAGACATGTCATAAATATAAAACATCCTAATGTGAAGTTAGTGGATTAAAACAATGCTCATCTTCGGTGGTGCAGCAGGAATGTGAGAGCATAAAGGAGAAAAGGGATCAGTCCTCATCTGCATCATCAAAGGCCACACCAGTTGCTTTCAGCTTTCTGCAAGAATAGATGAACAGTGACTACTTTATTTTCACACAGATCAGAATAATGTGTGTAAAGGTAGAGGTTTCTGAGAGACACACTACTTTTTAGTTCCGGGGTTGATGAGTGAAGCCCCCGGAAGCCGCCTCTTCACCGTCACTGATGGAGCGCTATTCTGCTGTTGGCGAGGCTCAAATTCTGAAGAGGAAGTCACTTTCATTATAAACTACCAGTCAAAAGTTTGGACACACCTTCTCATTTAATGGTTTTTATTTATTTTCATGACTATTTACATTCTAGATTCTCACTGAAGGCATCAAAACTCTGAATGAACACATATGGAATTATGTAGTAAACAAAAAAGTATCAAATAAGTCAAAACATGTTTTATATTTTAGATTCTTCAAAAGAGCCACCCCTTGCTTTGATTACTGCTTTGAACACTCCTGGCATTCTCTGGATGGGCTTCATGAGGTAGAACCTGAAATGGTTTTCCAACAGTCTTGAAGGAGTTCCCAGAGATGCTGAGCACTTGTTGGCCCTTTTGCCTTCACTCTGTGGTCCATCTCATCCCAAACCATCTGGATTGGATTTAGGTCAGGTGACTGTGGAGGTCAGATCATCTGACGCAGCACTCCATCACTCTCCTTCTTGGTGAGACAGTCCTTCCACAACCTGGTGGTGTGTTTGGGGTCATTGTCCTGTTGAAAAATAAATGATGTTCCAACTAAACGCAAAGCCGATGGGATGGCATGTCACTGCAGGATGCTGTGGTAGCCATGATGGTTCAGTGTTCCTTCAGTTCTAAATAAATTCCCAACAGTGACACCAGCAAAGCACCCCCACACCATCACACCTCCTCCTCCATGCTTCATGGTGGGAACCATGCATGTAGAGACCATCTGTTCACCTTTTCTGGTCTCACAAAGACATGGCGGGTGGAACCAAAGATCTCAAATTTGGACTCATCAGACCAAAGCACAGATTTCCACTGGACTAAGGTCCATTCCTTGTGTTTCTGGGCCCAAACTAATCTCTTCTGCTTGTTGCTTTTCCTTAGTAGTGGTTTCTTAGCAGCTATTTGACCATAAAGGCCTGATTGGTCAGTCTCCTCTGAACAGTTGATGTAGAGATGTGTCTCCTACTAGAACTCTGTGTGGCATTTATCTGGGCTCTAATCTGAGGTGCTGTTAACTTGTGATTTCTGAGGCTGGAGACTCGGATGAACTTCTCAGCAGCAGAGGAGACTCTTGGTCTTCCTTTCCTGGGGTGGTCCTCATGTGAGCCAGTTTTGTCAAAGTGCGTGATGGTTTTTGCGACTGCAATTGGAGATACATTCAAAGTTCTTGCAATTTTCCAGACTGACTGACCTTCAGTTCTTAAAGTAATGATGTACTGTCGTTTCTTTTTACTTAGCTGATTGGTTCTTGCCATAATATGCATTAAAACAGTTGTCAAATAGGGTTGTCAACTGTATACCAACCTGACTTCTGTGCAGCACAACTGATGGTACCAACCCCACAAAGAAAGCAAGAAATTCCACAAATGAATCTTGACAAGGCACACCTGTGAAGTGAAAACCATTTCAGGTGACTACCTCATGAAGCCCATCCAGAGAATGCCAAGAGTGTTCAAAGCAGTAATCAAAGCAAAGGGTGGCTATTTTGAAGAATCTAAAATATAAAACATGTTTTGACTTTTCTCACACATTTTTGTTTACTACATAATTCCATATGTGTTCATTCATAGTTTTGATGCCTTCAGTGAGAATCTACAGTTTCAAATAGTTTTGGGAGATTTTAGTTCATATATCATATCGAAAAGGGACAAAAACTGAATTTTAAAAGAAGGGATATGAAATGTGAGCTTTCGGTACACAGCTTCATACCTGGAGGCCCCCTGTGGTGATTTTTCAGTGGACTGACGGAGGAAAGTCTACCTGAGGGGATGAAAAAACACAGTCAGCACTGATTCCAAAGCCAGTGAATTTTAACTTCAAATCTGAGTCACATCAACAGATTCTATTTACTGTCCAGTTGTGTCAGGCTGTCAGCCATACTGAACAGCAGGTCTCTCAGCTCTTCTGTAGCCTGTGGGCCTTCAAGCCTGGAGAGGGTCACACTCAGATCACCAGGACCAGAGCCCACATGGAGCTCTGCACTGGTGTCATGCACTGCAACAGACACAGCACCACAGCTGCAGGACGACCTGAGGGAAGCAGAGGAAGACTCCGTTACCTCACAACAGTTTCAGGATCACATGTAGATATGAACTCAAAGATCATCCACTGTACTCTCACCTGAGTTTCACGATATAGTCTTCTGCGGATTTCAAGGCAAATTTCTGTCTCTAAACAAACAGGTATAGTTAGAAGAATAGCAGCGTCGGCTTCACTGACACACTGAGAAAATTGGGAAAACTTACAAAGTGCTGGAGTGTGTCCTCAGTGTACTCTATTCTCCAAACATCAGCAGCATTTGTCAAACTGCAGCAGAGGAGCAAAAAGCACAATGACTAAACAGCTCATACCAAATAAGCCTGGAGTTCTCCCTAAAACGACATTTTCCTCTTGTCCCACCTCCCTGAGGACCAAATTAAATCTCAAATAAAACAGTTAAAATGAAATTTAAAGCTCCTTTTTTGGCATTATTTGTTTCATTGATATCTCTTGCAGTTGTGGGAACATTTTTTAAATCAACTTAATATTTAAAAAAATAATTATTATTCATGGAACGTGTCCCACACACTGTTAGCCTAACCTTTTTAGCTGGTAGAAGAGGAAGAAAACAGTGAATCACACGATACGCTGGAATTAACATCATCGAACAGTTTTCCTAAAGAGTAGCAAAGCTATGTCCTCTCTTCTAGTTTTCATATTTTCATCCCATTGTCAGCCTTGATTGAATGTCTCACTCTACCTCATATTATCAGGATCAGACTAATTCTTTTGAATGTTTTCCATCAGTCATTTTGTCCTCTTGGTCAACAGTAACAGCTAGCTAAATATCTAGCTTCTACTGCTGAGAAAAAGCTAACATTAGCATGGATTAGCAACCATGTTACTGTGATTAGAGTAGGGTTAGCAAACAACAAATAAAACATGGAATAAAAATGGTACCATTGATGTGTACGCTGAGCCAATCAAGCCTTTGATAGTTTATTACCTATTATTGATCAATATGGAGCAGAAAATTGGAAAAGAGAAGGTCTATTTTTCAAACATTTTGAAGCCCAAACGTCGTCCAATTCTGGAATGACCCATATTACTCCGCCAAGTAACACTGCTCAGTTTTGTGATGATATGGTTGTCTGTTTGTGCACAACATTGTTCAAAAACTGAATAATCGATTTCAATGAAATTTTCAGGTAAGTTCAGAAAAGACACAAGGGTCAAGTGATGAGATTTTGGCAGTGATGCGGCTTATAGCCTCTGCTGCTGTCAGGGTGGCGTTACCGCTGCCTGAAGGCAAACACAGAGAGGATGAGGAGGAGCTTCTTCCTAGACTCAACAGACAGTCTACATGCAAATTCTTTTCAATATCCAATATCCCATTCACTTATGCCTTGTACATATACATTATTGCACTACTTCACTTTGATTTATATATTTATTTTGTTCATCTCTATCTATATATATATATATATATATGTATATATTCATATGTATATGAGTATATAGATACATGTATATGTGTATGTATATATGCATATATATGTGTGTATGTATGTATATATACATATTTCTTGTGTGTTTTATTTCATTATTCTCATTGTTTCAGTTTTGGAACAGGTGCACAAAGCATTTCACTGTATAATTATACTATGTATAATTGTGTTTGAGACAAATAAACCTCTTGAATCTCGAATCTAGTCTGGATCCATGGATTTGTTAAAGATTTCTGTATCATTGTGAGATAGTGGCACGGCGTCACTGTAACCATGACAACAAGTGAACACTACGTCAGTTGCCTGCTGAAGATCACATGATTGTGATCCTACTACAAATCCACCGCTTCGAACTTATCAGGACTTCTGGAAATGATACAAAGACTGAGCAGCCTTGGTGGAGTTCTACGCTCCCTGAGTGCTTTTCTTGTTCTATTTATTTTACTGATCAATGCAGCTGATTATTTCCAGCGGACAGCTGCACATTAAAGCTGTTAAACTTCAAACTTCATATATTTCAACATGATATTGTGTTGAAGTGCATTTAGATCTGACACCATCCCATAATGCAGGAAATCACTTCAGCTTTTCAGCTAAGCAAAGTGAAATTAATGTTATTGATGGAATATTGTCTATAATGTTCAGCTGCAGAGTAAACAGCAGCAAAGCAGGAGCAACATGTTGGACTTGGTGGTAAAGGAATGAATACAGTCTATTATACAGTGTATATACTGGAATAAAGTGTTTCATTCAGAGGTTTTAGTAACACACTCCTCAGCAGGTTTACACATCAAACTACTTCTCTCAGCTGACAATCATCCTAAAGAATCGTAGGGAGACCCTTCTTACAGCTGATGTAAACCCTAAACTCTGAACATAACCTGCTCTGGACCAGGTTAGCTCCACAGAATCAGTTAACATTAAAACAGCCACCTTTATGATACTGAAAACCGACTGAGCTCGACATCCTGCTAACTTCTGCTTACCGTCTCTCCGATCTTTGTTATTCAGACTCACCAGATAGTAAATATTCCGTTTTTTCTGCGGGCACAGCAAAGGAATTTAGACTGAGTGTCTCTATCTAACACAATACAGTACGAAGCTTCACTCATATTTATGTTCCCTTCTACAATCTACCGTCAACAAACTGAGGGGGAAACAAGTCTTCTTCTTTTTCTTCGGCTTCATATGCAGTTTATACACCAGCAGCTTCATCGCCATCTAGTGGAGGGAAGAGGAAACGGTTGTCAGCTGTTTTCTTGAGAAGGGTAAGTCTCCGCAGACACATACTATTGGTTTTCTTTGGACCATCAGAAGAATCCCAATCAGTTTTAATTTACCAAACAACATACAAGTAATTTAGTTTCGGCTGTTGGTGTCACCCTAGGAATAAGGAAAGAGAATAATAATATTAAAAACAAGCTTTAGAAAGAAAAAGAGGAAAAAATAGTAGTAAATAGAAATAAATTTAACATAATATATAAAGCTAGAAAGGGATTTCTAAACACAGCAAATATAACTGCAAAAATCAGATAGTGCTATTCTAAGTGCAAAAAGTAATGTAGATATCCATTGGTATGTTGTATATTGCGCAGGTGTGGAGGAATGACTCAGCTGTTTATTATTGATGGCAGACGGGAAGAAGCTGTTCTTGTGGCTGGAGGGTTTTGTGTGCATGACTCTGTAGCGCCTGCAGGTGGGGAGGGAGGAGAACAGTTTATGGGTGAGTGGGGTCTCTGATGATAATAATAATAATAATAATAATAATAATAATAATAATAATAATAATAATAATAATAATACTAATAATACATTTTATTTATCGGAACACTTTATTCAGAACACTCAAGGTCACCGTACAGAGGAAACACAAACAAAAACTAAAAGAAGAAAATTTAGCAATTTTAAAACAACAGAAGGAGAATTCCCTGGCCTCTTCCTGGTTCTAGTGTTGAACAGTTCCTGGATGGAGGGCAGGGGGGCTCCAGTCTGTACTGTGTGCTGTAGTCTGTTTGGATCAACAGCTCCTGTGGCAGGCTGTGTCTCTTCATCTGTTGCAGGAATACATCCTCTGCTGAGCATTTTTCAGGATGGAGTGGATGATCGTCTCCCACTTCAGGTCCTGAGTGATTGCTGTCCCCAGGAGCTTGAAAGCTGCTGCTGATGGTGACGGGAGGAGACAGCCCTTGTCATTACAAGTCCACTATTATCTCCACAGTGTTTACCGTGTTCAGCTCCAGGTCGTTTCTCCCGTACCATCACCAGCTGCTCAACCTCCTGCCAATATGCAGAGTCATCACCGTCCTGAATCAGGCCGATGATTATTGTGTCATCTGCAAACTTCAAGAGTTTAACAGCTGGTTGCTTGGAGGTGCAGTTGTCAATTCATTAAAAACTATGCGTCTTCCATGAGGCATTTTGTAGCAGATATCTAGATGTAATATGATTTTCTGGTTCCTTTAGCCAAGGTAACCACCCCTAAGGCCCAGGAGCAGACTACTGTATGCCAGTCCAGCCTGCATCCTTGGATTAATTTGACATCCATCCATCCATCCATTATCTATACACCGCTTAATCCTCACTAGGGTCGCGGGGGGGGGGTGCTGGAGCCTATCCCAGCTGACTCGGGCGAAGGCAGGGGACACCCTAGACAGGTCGCCAGTCTGTCGCAGGGCTACACACAGAGACAAATAAGCACTCTCACATTCACACCTACGGGCAATTTAGAATAGTCAATTAACCTCAGCATATATTTGGACTGTGGGAGGAAGCCGGAGTACCCGGAGAAAACCCACGCATGCACAGGGAGAACATGCAAACTCCATGCAGAAAGATCCCAGGTCCGAGCTGGGACGTGAACCAGGGATCTTCTCGCTGCAAGGCGAAAGTGCTAACCACTACGCCACTGTACAGCCTTAATTCAACATTTGTTAGATATTTTATCTAGATACATTCACTTGTTACAGTACTTACTGTGATGGGTCCTTCTTCTTGTGGCTCCACTCTTGTAGAAGGACTGGGGTGAGTATGGTTAAAATAAGAAACCTGGGAGGTGTGACTTTACAATTGTTAAGCTTATAAAAATCTATAGAAGAAATATTCACTGCTAGATTCCAGTTTATTTTTGCAAAGGGATGTACTTATAGGCTGCACAGTGGCTGGGTGGTTAGCACTTTCACCTAACAGCTAGAAGATCCCCGGTTCACATCCCCGACTTCCTGGGATCTTTCTGCATGGAGTTTGCATGTTGTCCTTGTGCATGTGTGGGCTTTCTCTGGGTTCTCCAGCTTCCTCCCACAGTCCAAAAACATGCTGAGGTTATGGTTGATTCTAAATTGTGTGATTGTTTTCATTAAATGGAAATAAATAAAAACAATAGTATGTCAAAAGAGATATACCCAATCACACTGACTTGTCACATAACCTCCTCTGAGTTCCGTGACAAGTTGAAGCTGGTGATTGTGGAGGCTAGGTCATCTGATGCAGCAGATGACCTAGTGGGCTGTTTCGTACTTCTGCAGCATGGAGGTGTTCAAGCTCATGGTCCTGCTGAAAAAGTAACGATGATCACACTGAGCCCACACCAGATGGGTTGATGTGACACTGCAGGATGTTGCGGTAGCCGTGCTGGTTGAGTGTTGCCTTGAATTCTGAATATATCCCCAACAGAGTCATCAAAGACCCCCCAGACCATTTCAGCTCCTCCTATCCTTTTTACAGCACTATGTCATTGTGATCATTGCTGATGTATGTCAAACAAAGTGAGTGGATGGACATAACACAGGATTAACAGAGAATGTGGAACCTCCAACTGTGTTTGTGCACCATCAGTGGAAAGCATGTACAATTCAAAGTCTATCAGATGACTTCAATTAAAACTCTTTTACTGATGAATTATAAAGATATGAATGAACAATCTTGTCTATCTATCTATCTATCTATCTATCTATCTATCTATCTATCTATCTATCTATCTATCTATCTATCTATCTATCTATCTATCTATCTATCTATCTATCTATCTATCTATCTATCTATCTATCTATCTATCTATCTATCTATCTATCTATCTATCTATCTATCTATCTATCTAACTAGACAGCTATCTAGACATCTTCAATTTTGTTCTACACTGTATATGTAAGGAAATGTGGGTCATTGTAGATTTCCTTTCCTCATCATTTTGGTTTCAGAGCTCGCAATTACAGTTTTTGTCAGTATTGTTATTCATCTGCCTTGTCTCCAGCAGCAGCAAGCAGCATTTTTTAACTGAAAAGTGGCTAGCAGGTAATCCTAGTTAAACATGTAATCATCAAATAAATGTTTTGACAATTTTAGAAGTGATAATATATAATTGTTGAGCTTACAGCTTGTTCTGCAGTCACAAAGCGGTCATATCACAAGACAACACACAAAAGTTTGTGCTGCTTTAACAATGTCAGCTTATGAGACGAGATAACATAAAGTTTTGAAATAGTTAACTCAAGGTCAACCTATGGCTTTTTATTTGTAGTTTCAAACACATCTTCAGTCATGTGAAAGAGACAGTCGAATACAAGTCCTATTCATCGCCTATCCATCAGAAAAAAGGAATCAGAGACAGTTTCATTTCATTCTTTTTTTATTCCAAGGAATTTTGCTTCATACAAAATGTTAAATGTAGAAACAACTGTAGAATTCAAAGTCTGGCCAACAAACATAAAATCTGGCAAACAAAGATTTTACTGACTCCCAAGACCCAAATAAAGGAATGTTCCAGCTCTGCTGCATGGGGAGGAACAATTAACAATGTTCAATACTGTGTTTAATAGAAATTTGTGTTTTCAACAAACCCCACAGATTATATTAAATATTCAAAATCAACAATGAAGGAACGCATGGTATCTAAAAGTAATACATTTTCTACATGCACATGCATTGTTAGAACATGCAAATATTTGTATTTTCTTAAGAAAAAGCCGAATCCACGCCGCAGATGGTATGCAAAATTAAAGACATTGAATTGCTTTTCATGTGTGTTGCTGATTGGTCCAGATTTTGGTAGTTATTATTCCCTTGATGCAATGCAGGGGTCATTAAGGAAGGTAGTTTGAGGAATTTTTAAATCTCTATATATTTTTTTTGCCATATTGTGATGAAATGGTTCAAATAATGAATGTATTTGCAGAAGAATATGCAACTGTCCCAGACAAATAGAAGCACTTTGAAGTATTCAAGGCTGACTTATGAAGACTTTTAAATGTGACCTTACGGGACACACTCCGTCCCACTTTGAGACAGGGGATTTCCATGTGACATTGTAGGTAATGTGATGCATGCAAATATACGTATAAAGCTGCTGTAATCCTAAATATTCTGTTTCTTGTTTACACTTTATGACAATACACATTTTAAGTCTTTTTTGTTTTCACTTTTTTTTTTATAACATTTTCTACAAAACATTTGGTTACAATCATGCTGAAGCCTGATTCTGAAGAGACCAGCATGTAAAGCTACAGAATGGATGGAGAAATGGATTTGTCTTGTTGCATAGCCCTACTTGCTTGCATTCAGCTTGTGTCTGGCCGCTAGTGTCTGTCACTGTGTTTAAAACAAGGCCCCTGTCTTTTCCTTTTTAATTGCTGAGGGGTCTCCCAAAGAAACCTTCTTAAAGACTTTCAAGCCAATCAGCTGTTCCATTGGTAACAAGCTTTCCTCCATGTTGCAGATGTAAAAACATAGTAATAGATAAACATTTCAGAAGAGACAATCATTCAAGCAAGTTGCATATAACAAATATTATTTGTATGTAAAACAGCCTACATACCCAGTTCAGAGCAGAGTACAGTTAAGGGCTTCAGCAGACAGTCATCCAAAGCCCTGCATCTGATACATGTTGTCAAGATATACTTCTAGAAATCTGACAGGTGGAGTAACTTCTCCTTCATATTAGAAACAGAGATCAGTGAGGCAGGTATGATATCCAGTAGCGTCAGATCCACTTTTGGTGGTTTTTGGATATTAGTGTGTGGTATTCTGGACATTCCAGGAATGGATTTGTGATTTTAAATTTGGCATATAGCTTCATATTTTATGCTATGTACAGCTAAGCCCACAGGACGAGATTCAGTCTGCCCCATCTCCTACTTCTACAGTACTTCAGCTCTAAAAGGGTTTCCTACCTTCACTTCAGGCTTTAATCTACAGCAAAACATGTTTTTGCTTTCATTCAGAATATATATGTAGATGTATTAGCTGTGTTCCAGTTTTTGACAGCGTATGAATCACTAAGTAGATTGACATATAGTGTATGTTGGCCAATAAAGAACAAAAATGTTTAAAGTCATTTATAGCAATGTCACCACTGCCACATTGATTTTACATTGTAAAATGTTCCATTTAGAGCACATCTTTACAGATCCTGCATTAAACTAAAAATAACTTATTTGACTACTATGCTGTTGTCATTTTCTGACCAATTTGATGTTCGATACCAAAAAGAATTAAATAAAGTAGTTTTTAGTTAAATAAATGCAAATATATGATTTAAAAGTTCTTTCCCCAAAAAAATCTGATGTCCAAATCACAGGCTGCTCTGTCAAGAAAGATGTTTTAGCCTTTGGCAGCACTGCTTAACTGGTATTTCCCCCTCAATATGATCATTTCTGTGACATATCAAACTAAATAAGATGTTGATGGATCTATCTATCTATCTATCTATCTATCTATCTATCTATCTATCTATCTATCTATCTATCTATCTATCTATCTATCTATCTATCTATCTATCTATCTATCTATCTATCTATCTATCTATCTATCTATCTATCTATCTATCTATCTATCTATCTATCTATCTATCTATCTATCTATCTATCCATGGGAGGAGATATTTAGCTAACTATAGACCGATATCCAACCTCCCATTTCTCTCTAAAATTCTAGAAAGAACAGTTGCAAATCAATAATGTGAACATTTACAAAGGAATAGCTTGTTTGAAGAGTTTCAGTCAGGCTTCAGAGTGCATCATAGCACAGAAACAGCTCTAGTGACAGTTACTAATGACCTTCTCATAGCGTCAGATAATGGACTGGTCTCTATACTTATTTTGTTGAATCTTAGTGCAGCGTTCGATACAATCGACCACAAACTTTTATTACAGCGACTAGAAGACTGTATTGGCATTAAAGGGACAGCACTGGACTGGGTTAAATCCTACTTATCAGACAGGTTCCAGTTTGTGCATGTCAACAATGACTCTTCTGAGCATACTAGGGTTAATCATGGAGTTCCTCAGGGTTCTGTCTTAGGACCAATACTGTTCACATTATACATGCTTCCGTTAGGCAATATTATTAGGAAGCAGTGTATTAATTTCCATTCTTATGCTGATGACACTCAATTGTATTTATCTATGAAGCCAGATGAAACTAATCAGCTAGCCAGACTGCAAGATTGTCTTAAGGACATAAAGACCTGGATGACCTATAATTTCCTACTACTAAATTCAGACAAGACTGAAGTCATTGTATTTGGCCCCAAACATCTTAGAAACTCGCTTTCAAAGCATATAGTTACTCTGGATGGTATTACATTGGCCGCCAGTACTACTGTGAGGAACCTTAGCATTATCTTTGACCAGAACATGTCCTTTAACTCACACATCAAACAAATCTGTAGGACTTCCTTTTTCCACCTGAGAAATATTGTAAAAATCAGAAACATCCTGTCTCAGAGTGATGCAGAAAAACTAGTCCACGCATCTGTTACTTCTCGGCTTGACTATTGTAATTCCTTATTATCAGGTTGTCCCAAAAGGTCTCTGAAACATCTACAGCTGATCCAAAATGCTGCAGCCAAAGTACTGACGGGAGTTAGCAAGAGAGATCATATTTCTCCTATACTGGTTTCTCTTCATTGGCTTCCTGTTAAATCTAGAATAGAATTCAAAATCCTTCTTTTGACATATAAAGCTCTTAACAACCAATCTCCATCATATCTTAAAGACCTGATAGTACCATATTATCCTAGCAAAACTCTTCGCTCTCAGACTGCAGGATTACTTGTTGTTCCTAGAATCTCTAAAAGTAGAATGGGAGGCAGAGCCTTCAGTTATCAGCTCCTCTCCTGTGGAACCAGCTCCCAGTTTGGGTTCGGGAGGTGGACACCCTCTTTATTTTTAAGACCAGGCTTAAAACCTTCCTTTTTGACAAAGCTTACAGTTAGGGCTGACTGGCAGACCCTGTGGGGGTCAGCTGGAGTCTTCATTTGCACAACTGACCTCCTTTGTCCCTTAGTTATGCTGCTATAGGCCTAGGCTGCTGGGGGACCTCTCTTGATGCGCTGAGCCCTTCTCTAGCTACTTTTATATTTAATATATATACTGATATTGCATTACACTCACTCTGTTTCTCCCTGTGTCATTTCTCAGAGTGTCCCTGGTCCCAGAGCTGGATGCTTCAGATCTGTGGTTGTTCTCCCACCAACTGGCCTAGTCTCCATCTGTGGGATGCTGCTGCTGACCTTCCTCCAGCCCACTGCTTCCAGCTGCCCATTTCCACCAATCTACTCTACATTGCCCTTACTATACTTGATTTGCTCATCTCCATATTTTTGAATTTTACCACCAGCTATTATGTAGTATATTTAATGCCAGAGCCGTACACCATAGCAGTAAACTATAATCAGTTTCCATGTCAGTTGTATTTTGCATGTATCATCTGTCTTATCATGCATTTAATCCTGTGGAGGTTAACACATAATAATGCGCTAATAAACACAAGACAAGACAAAATCTAAACTAATATCAAGCTTATCAACAATCCAAATAACAGCCTAATTTATTTATGATTTCCCAAACAGTGAATTTTTTTTGTTGTGTGATGTTGCTACGTTTTAACTCCATGAACTGTGACTCTGTGTTACAGCTCACCTCTCTGAGGGGAGAAAAAATTTGCAGTATCATTTAAATGTTAGATGCTGATGGATTCTTTCTCCGTGTGAGGGATTCTAGATATGTAATAATGAATTTACTGCTGTTGTTTCATGTCTGTAAATTTGTGCAGATCCCTCTCTTTGGAGATTCTCATATAGATCTTGTGGCTGTTTAATGCTGTAGGTAGCTGTAGGTAAAAATAAATTAAAAAATGAATATAAACGTGGACTAAAGTTTCCCCAAATCATTTCGCAGAACTCAGAGGAAGTCGCTTCAATGTGCCTATCTGTTAATGATTGCATGTACGTCAGACTTGTGCTGTGTTGAAAGTGATACAGGAATGTTACTTGGTCCTACCTAGTAAGATTGCCATCGCGACTCTAACATAAAAGTACATAGGGTGCTTCTTCAGACATGAAGCCAAAACATTTAGATGTGGTCAGGTTAATGGAGTGTGTGTTTGAAAGGACCAATACTGTTGTCAAAATTTTAAAACTCAAACATTGACAATGATACAGCTAAAAAAAAAATCAGCAACCTACAGTACAATGACTTTGTAAATAAAATTGAAGAAGTAAATGTACACTCACTGGCCACATTAATAGATACACCTGTTCTAACAATCACAAGACAAACTGCTGAAGTTCAAACCGATCATCAGAATGAGGAAGAAAGGGGATTTAAGTGACTCTGAACATGGAATGGTTGTTGGTGCCAGTATTTCAGAAACTGCTGATCTACTGGGATTTTCATGCACAACCATCTCTAGGATTTACAGAGAATGGTTCAAACAAAAAGAAAATATCCAGTGAGTGGCAGTTGTGTGGACAAAAATGTTTTGTTGATGTGAGAGGTCAGAGGAGAACAGCCAGACTGGTTGGAGATGATAGAAAGGCACAGTAACTCAAATAACCACTCGTTACAACCAAGGAATGCAGAATACCATCTCTGAATGCACAACACGTTGAACCTTGAAGAAGATGGGCTACAGCAGCAGAAGACCACGTCAAGTGCCACTCCTGTCAGCTAAGAACAGGAAACTGAAGCTGCAATTCACACAGGATCACCAAAATTGAATAGAAGATTGGAAAAATGTTGCCTGGTCTGATGAGTCTCCATTTCAGCTGCGACGTTCAGATGGTCAGAATTTGGCGTAACAACAACATGAAAGCATGGATCCATCCTTGTTCCCCACACCCCTCTTCTCCCATCCCTCCCCCTCTCCACCCCTCTTCCCCTCTACCTCTATGTCTCTACCTCTTCTGTCCCTCTCAACCCGCCAGCCAGCAGGCAGATGGGTCCCCCCATATAGAGAGCCAAGTTCTGCTCAAGGTTTCTTCCCTGTTAAAAGGTTATTTTTCTTGCCACTGTCGCCCTAGGGCTTGCTCTAGGGGGTCAGGCATATGGGTTCTGTAAAGTGTCTTGAGACAATGTGACCTGTAATTGGCGCTATATAAATAAAATTGAATTGAATTGGACTGAATCCTGCCTTGTATCAATGGTTCATGCTGGTGGTGGTGGTGTACTGACATGGGGGATATTTTCTTGGCACACTTTGGTCCCCTTAGTACAAATCGAGCATTGTTTAAACTCCACAGCCTACCTGAGTATTGCTGCTCACCATGTCTATCCCTTTATGACCACAGTGTACCCATCTTCTGATGGCTACGTCCAGCAGGATAATGCACCACGTCACAAAGCTCAAATCATCTCATACTGGTTTGTTCAACATAATGAGTTCACTGTCCTCCAGTCGTCTCCACAGTCACCAGATCTCAATTCACTAGAACATTTGGGATGTGGTGGAACAGGAGGTTGGGATCATGGATGTGCAGCCGACAAATCTGCAGCAACTGTGTGATGCTATCGTGTCAATATGGTCCAAAAACTCTGAGGAATGTTTCCATCACCTTGTTGAAAGTATGCCATGAAAAATTAAGGCAGTTCTGAAGGCAAAAGGGGAGTCCAAACTTTTGCTAGCAAGGTCCACAATAAGGTGGCCAGTGAGTGTACTTTACCATTCTATATAAATAGAAAATTATGTATCATGTCAGCAGATGTCAATTAAACAGATAACTTGATTGATACTTCAAATTATATTTAATTGCCAATTAGATTATATATGTATTTTTTTTAAAAAGCTTACTGTGTAGCATCTATTTTCTATCTATTTTTCAACCTTCTTCAAGACACATTTGTTTTCTAATTGTACGAAGTAGCCCCTCTATTGCTCATTCTCAGATTCTGGGTCACTCTCATATAAAATATTAACTAAAGTTAATTTAATAATGTTGATTATGTGCAGAATCGCTATACAAACACATTTGTTAGTCTTGCGCATTTAGCAAGGTTTTTTTTTTTCTAATGTGAATGCATTACAAAAACATGTTGCGAACTGGAACACAGCTAATAATGTTATTGTATTATAGTTTGCATCTTGCTAATGTGGATGGAGAAGTTACTCTTCCTGTTTTAATGTCATTCTACTTGCTGTGTGGACTAGGAACATCAGTGCAAACTGTCTACTCTGGAAAAAAAACAAACTTCTTTTATTCTGATGTTTAATATGGATGGATTAAATCACTGTAACATTTCATGTGGCCACACTGTGAATTAGAAGCTACTGGAAGTACTTGGCATGAAATTACAACATCACTTTTTTTGCCAGTTATTTATGAGATGAAAACTGTATCAAAAAAACAACACAAACCAAACCAAAAGAAAAAAAGACCCACAAATACACAATATACAACTCATGCTTACCAGTAACACGCCCACTCACACACAAACACACAGATACAGGGCCTGGCTTTACTAAAATATCTAGAAAGTCAGACTGGATCACCCTCTTTGAGGCCAAATCTGGAAAGTGCACATTCATAACCCCACCCACTGGCCTCTGCTGAACAAGACAGGAGCCTGCTCAGTTCACACAGTGACATCCCTACCCAAACATAGAAAAAAGAGAACTCTACGTGGTGGTTGCAGCTGGTAGCTGACCAGGTTACCATCTAAACATGCACATTGTGTTACTGGCAGTAATGTAAATGGGCTGATATATTTATGCAGTTTTCAGAGTAAAATGCTCGCATAGAGTTTCCACAATGTTGATCTTTGCTCCGTCACACACAATTCATAGTTTATCAAAAACAACAAAAATAATCAACTGTAACTTTTTCCATTACGGTCTTTTAAGTATTGACTCTCTCCTTGCAGATAAGGCTTTCTGTACATGTTTTCCTGCAGAGCTGCATACAGAATGAATAAAATATCTACTCAAGTGTGGATGCATTAGAAAACAGTTGACACTGCATCTTTTCTACAGTATATCTAAAAGGATAGGCACTTTGTCTTAAAACATCGCAAAGAAGTCTGTAAGAAACATTAGACCTGAAACAATGGCAAACTGTAAGCAGTTCACATAAAACACACCTATGTTTTTTCCATGTCATACAAAAAAATGCACACAATGAAAAGAGAACATTTACAAGGAAATTTTATAGAAAACAAATCAGTCAGCTTTTTCTCACTATCATGCATTGCTCCTCTCTTAAAGTTTACTAGAAATGTTTATCAGACAAAACAGTCCTCGCCGTCTGTGTGACAGCACATTATCTGTTCTACTGACACTGAGGGAATGTCATAAAGGATTAGGCATCATCATGGAATGGTAGAGTCCTTAAGTAAAGAAACACACGGCTGTTTGTGCAGTGCCATAATGTCTAAGGTTCGCCAGCAACTTAACCTATAATTTCATTCAACTTCTGATCTGATTTTTGTACAGCTCCTGTGACTTACAGTGCCCCATTTTCTATTGAAACTGCCATACTGACTCTCAAACACACTTCAGAGCTTCAGCTACAAGTAAGTTTGTTTAAAATTAATTGTTTCTGTAGTGAGTTGTACTGTTGGCTTTACTAACAAATGAGGTGGAATGACTGTTTCAGATAAATTTAACTCAACTTATCTTGGGTGAAATGTGATCTTAGCCATGCTTTTGCATGTCCCTCTTCCATTTTGTGTAAGTGGTAAACAGAGGGAAGCAGCAATGTCCTGTCTAGTCTAAAATGCCGTGTGGGAGTCTGCAGTCATCTGACCACAGTAAGCAGTGTTCATATTGTAGCAAGCCAAATTATTTCAAAACAGACTGTAAAACTTGCAAATAGTTAGAATCTAGCATTAAAGCTACACTAATTATTTCTACTAGATTTAAAGTTAGAACATGTAAGGCAAGCTGAATTACCTCTAATCTACAGCTGCCCTTTGCTGAAAGAGCATTTCAGCTTCTTTCCTCTGAAGGTTTCATTTTGAAGACCCATACTGTAACTGTTTTGATTAGGTCTTGTGGCTGTCATCAACCTTATTACCTGGCAGCTGTTCTGATAAACTCACTGTGCATTAGCAGTAGAAACAACAAGAGATGAGCTGGTGAATCTAGTGAAGTATTTGATAGCTGTATAAAAAGCCAGAGATCAAAACGGAGCTAAGTGGGTTGTTTGAGGAACAGCCCCCCAAATTAATGCCAATGTTGCTCTGTGTCAGCTGGATGCAGGGTTTGGAAACTGTTTGCCCGCTCAGTGTTGTGCTTCCTCCAACAAGCAGAAATTTTGTTAATGCAATTGATGCAGCTTTACGTTTTGGGAAAATGCTATTTCTTATCACCCCCCTCTCGTTTGGCACAAGGTAGCCTGCACAGTGCACTAGTCATAATGTGAATATGTGTTACTGCTCTGGAACTAGAAACAGCTCACCCTGACGTGAAAAGCTAACGACATACAGCACTTCAGTTTATCTGAAAGGTTCTGATTGACACAGTCAGTTTATGTGCTATCCATCTCACCAAAAGATTTCTCTGGATGTCCTCCTTCCTTCAAAGTCAGAAGATAACATCATGTCAATGTCTAATCTGTGTTTTTAATGTCATGCTGCTTGAGGGTCAATATGGTGGTGTCAACAAAACACTGAAGTCAAAGTAAATCAAGTACAGTCACTGTAAGACATCTGATCTTGGCAAAAAAAAACCCTTCTCTTCTGTTTCATAATGCTACAAGCTCTTTGAAAAAGAGGTCACCTTTTTGTTCACATTCAAATAATATAAACTTAAAGCATTCTCCCAGTTCAGATGTTCTCATTAACTGTAGCTCTTCAAGTTAGGATTACATTACAGCATTACACACACACAGTGACAATGTAAACGAAAGCCTTCAAAGAAGATGATAAAACTCATCACAATTCCTCAAAAATGCATTAAAAAGGTTGTTTTAAAGCCATGCTAGCACCATTCATCCACCTCTGTCTCCTGGTAATACCTGGGTGCCCTGCTGCCAGAGCCTGGGCCGGTGCTGTCCCCAAAGCTGAAGTGGTACCCGTTGGGCACACCAAGGTTCTGCTGCGGAGCAGGAAGGAGGGCTCCCATCATGCGAGGCAGTGCGGTCTGAGATGAGCGTCCGACACGGAAGCTGGGAGACAGTGAGGCCGCATCCTGGAAGACGTCCAGCTGGTCCTGTAGGCTGCAGTAGGGGCTGCCCAGGGCCTCGCTGTGGCCCCGGCCCAGGAAAGGCTCGGAGTTGATACGAGTGACGGGGCAGGGGAAGTGGTGGGAGCCGCTGTGACGGAGGGCGTCGTGCTCCGACAGGCCGCGGCTCAGATTGCCAGGACTGGGAGAGGCCTGGCTGGACACAAAGTGCACAGGGGAAGAATTGGCAGTCTTGTAGGCCACCCCAGGTCGCGGGGTGAGGGGGGTCTGGGGGAGCTGCCGACGTCCACGGCTTGGCGTGCTAGAACTGGAGCTCAGTGCCACTGGGCTGCCTTTAGCCCAACCACTACCCTAGATGAAAATTGGACAAGCAATTTGAACCGACAGAACGATGAGAAAAATATTTCAATGAGGAAGGGAAAGGAGAAGGATAGAGGGACGTGGCCGCCCAAGGGAGGAGAAGAAAATGTGGTAGGTAATGACACAAATGAAAGACAACAAGAATAAGAGGCACAGGAAACATAAATAAGAATGAAAAAACAAGTACCGATGCAAAGGTAATGACAGAAAGACAAAATGGGTGGAAAATGATGAAAAGACAAAGTGGGAAAAGAAGCGAAAGGCCATGAGAAGCAGCACCAATGCCAGACAAAAGAGACAGTAGTAGTAAGAGCATGCGGAGGGATCACAGTAACACTTGAGCAGAGTTTGCCAGTCTGTCAGTCATCTTAATGTGCTGTGTGCAGAACAGTCTGACAATGAGCTCATCTTTAAATGCGTCTGATCAAACGGCTCACATCCATACGGTACAGTTTAATTTAGAACACATTAGACGTAGAATTGTCCATTTATACACAAAGAGTTGATAGAAGCCTGAGGCCTTAAGTTTCATGGCAGTAAAGTGGCAGGAAAGGTGAAGTGTGTTTGCTCTGATCTTAATGGTATCTCCTGTTGCTATTAACTCTTGTGCTGTGTGGTAAATGTGGAGATCCTGATGTGGGTGTGTTGGATACTGTAATTCACTACCATTATTCTGGTTGGACTAGTCCATCCCCATCTGTGACAGACATCTGATAGAAAATCTGCTCACAGATATCTGGAGAGCCTGTGGACAGGATGCACAGCCTTGATCATGTTAAAAAAAGTGCAAAGTGTATCACTATATAATATGATAATTTACACTAATGTTAAGCTAGACATAATTGCAGTATAAGTGCAATACAGGTGACAGAACTTATAAGTTAATGCAGGAATGTGATAAAGTGCAATATATAGAATATTTATTAAAAACAGGAAAGCTATGGGAAACTAAGTGTGGTTACTGCAACCACAGTGCTGTATGCTTTAGTATTAAGGTTATATATGCTTTAAGATTCTATAGGAATTATAAGACCAAACAAATCTTCAGATTATAAATGAAAGGTAGCGAGTCTCACTCAAGACCTATTCATACCAACACATTTGTTTTTATGTGGTGTGCATAAGGTATTCAAGAGAATTGACAAGTTTAGAAGAATTTCAAGAGAATTTGCTGTGTTTACCAGTTCTCTCATACTTTAGTTTTTGTTTAGAGGCAAATAAAACTCTTGACTGGTCCAGACCAATTGTACATGTCATGAACAAACAATGGAATAAAAAACTTTTGTATCCCAAATATAGCCTTTGTTTTACTGAATGTGAATTTATGACATGATGGAAATATGACAACACATATATATAACAAAAACAAATTTAAAGCTAAATGAATATTCTGTTCACTACATCATCATTACGATAATTCACTAAGAGATTATTAAGATTTCAGAATTTTATTATTGGCTAATGCCCAATGTGCTTTGGATCTTTGTTTTTGCATTTTGTGTTTTCTTGAGTTATTGTTGTCTTAAAATAAAATTAGTTTAATGATCTGAAGCATTTAGGTGTGACAAAGATGTAAAAGTAGAAGATATCTGTAGGGGGGAAATATTTTTTCACAGCATGGTGCTTTTATTTTTTTTCTTGAAAAATTCAATTAATTTCCTTCATCAGCTGGTGACAGCAGTGTTTATCAGAAGTTATGGATGTGTTTTTGGTACTCTTGTGAGTATCTGTGGCAGGTGGAAGGTGTATATGGGACTTGGTCAATATAAAATGTAATGTGTTCATGGTAATGCTAGAAATGTCAACCAGTTTTAAAGAGGTTTTGGACAACAGGGGAGCTTTATGGCACAGAATACTGATGACACATTTTTTGCAGTGTTGCTTACTTAAGATATTTAATTATCGAAAACAGTGTTGCTGTTTATGTTTTTTTCAATCCAAATGTTGGATTGAAATGTTTTGAAAACCAATTAATTAATCATAACCAATGTTCCACTTTAAGCAAGTTAACTTATTTTCTAAGCAGAGAAGCTTAGAAGCAAAAGTCTGAAATAAACTATGTATGTCAAAGCTGAACCAGTGTGGAGTGTTTGCTTATCAGATTTGTGTTATCTACTGGCGATAAATATTAATTTATGTAGGGACTGAAAGATTTCACTGATAAACTGAAATGTTACAGATTTCAGTTATGATAAAGTGAGGTGAGATTCATTACTTCAGACAAGCTCATTATTTCTAATTTGCCATGAAACTCGTGGCCTCGACCTCAACTAACAAGGTGTCAAAGTTCTACACAGCACTTAATGAATCTTGAATTTTCTATCTTGGTAAAAAAGACATTAGGTAATACAGAAATTAAAGATAGTTAATACTTCAGACTCATTAAAAACCCTTTTACCTAGTCTAAAGCCTTGTCTGGCCTGATGCTACATCCCACCTGCTTGTTGATGGTTTCCTGGTCCTCACTGGGGGAGGCAGCACAGCTGGCGGTTGCAGATTTGGTGAGGCAGTGTTCCCGGCTAGAGTAGCGGTCGCAGGAGTAGTAGCGTTGCTTGTCTGTAGAGGAGTGATGGTGTTTCCTCTCATGGGAACGTCCACGGTCATGGGCTCGCTCTCTGGAGGCAGCTGGGTCAGATGCTGGCTCTTCTGGTGCACCTGTGAAGGAAGAAAATACTCCAAGGTGAAAAGGTGCATTTCTGATGAGTTCTGGATTTTGTATCTCTTTGTTTCTTTACAATGGCTCCTTAGGAATGATGGTTGCTTTGCACTGGAGATGATGAAACAGTCCAAAGTCCAACAAAGGGGACTTGAACATACAGGGCGTGTTTATATACCGTACTCCGTAAACGTTGTGTGTTTAAGTGCTGACTGACCACCAGAGCCGGAGGGATGACCAACAAGAGGTGTATCCAAAGATCTCTGCCTCTTCTCTCTGTCTTTGTCTTTATCTCTGTCTCGGTCTCTGCGATGGTGGCAGCGGTGGTGGTGGTGATGGTGGTGAGGTCGGTCCTTGCTTGGTTTCTCCAGGTTGCCCTCCTGGGGCCGCTGTGGGGCCACAGTGGAGGCTGAGCGCTTCATGGGGCTTGCATCCGCGACAGACTGAGAAAGGAGAGACAGAAAGGCTCGCTGAGAATCACATATGACACAAGCAGTTGTCATACAATTCTAGCTTCATAGTATGACTACACCTACTTCTAAACATTTGTGTAGAACTTTGATCAAAGCCGTGTCTTCTGCTGACTATGGCAGAAGTAAATACATCACAGCAGAAACAGACTGACTTGAACATATTTTAGCATAGGGCAGCATGGTGAAGCAATGGATAGCACTGTCCCCTCATAGCCAGAAGGTTCTAGATTCTAATTTTGGCCTAGGGTCTTTCTGTGTGGAGTTGTGTACACACATTCTTCCTGAGCATGGGTGGGTTCTTACCAGGTACTCTGTCTTCCTCCCACAGTGCAAAAACAAGCCACTCACAATCTGTAGCTGTGACTGTGAGTGGCTTGGTTGTTTGTCTCTGTATGGCCCTGCGATCGACTGGGAACCTGTCCAGGGTGTACCCTGCCCTCGCCTTAAGTCAGCTGGTATAGGATCTAGAGTTGTGTGCATATAGCACATGTAATTTTAAAAATCAGTGATGTTCTAAACTTAATGGTATAAAAAGATTTATCCAGAATCACATACTTGGTAAAAAATTTTGTTGGCAAATTTGACTCATGACGTTCGGATTTAAAAAATCCTGGCTCGCCATACACAAAAAATCTGTCAATATGTTTTGATTGAAAAATGGTTCTGCTTAACTATACCGGACTGAAGACGCTGTAATGAGATATGCTGGTCGGGACATATGTAGTGCGTTTTAATTGTCATGCCCTCCACCTACAGCTCTGCTTTTGCCCCTCCCCCTGCCTCCTTCCCTTTCCCTCACGTGGGTATGAGCAAAGTGCATAAGTGTGAGTGTGGAATGTGCAAAAGTGCAGCAGATTGGATAGTTACCTGAATGAGGACACTTGCAATGGGGAGTGGTCCACCTGCAACCCATCTCCACACTCCATAAAAGCCAAGCTCAGGCCACTACATGATGCCAGACCACTGAACAACCCAGTTAGTTAGCCCAGGCCAAGTTTTGCTTTCATTTGCTTGTTGTATTCCATATCTGACTTTGTTCTCCTTCCGCTTCAGTTCCCTCAATGCTCCCTGCCTGCTCAACTTGCCTCCTGCCTTGAGGCTCAGCTCCTGCCTTCCCGGTTCTGACCCAGTTGGCTATAATCCTTTCCCGGATTTTCCACCTGGCCCTGCACCTGGTGATGCATCCATTCATGCATGCCACGCACCTCCTCTGTACGAGTTCGCCCTATCTCCCCGTTGAGCCATCAGCTAAGTCCCCGCTCTCTCATAGGCTCCTAGTGTTGTGTATTATCGTTGTTTCATTATCAAGCACTTGTGTAACTCTGCTCCACTCAGTACGCCGTGTTGGTGTTCTCGTGTTTTGTGTTATGCACCGTGTGCACTATTGTTGTTCTGTCCTGGTGAGTACACTTTCCTAGCTTGGTGGTACCAAATCCTGGTTAGTTGCCAAGCTTTCATAAGATTAAGTCTGGCTTGTAGTCTGATATTTGTATTTGTGTATTTTGTTCTGCCTAGGCTTCTGTAAATACTTCCTGTTCATTGAACTCTCATCTTCGACCCCTTGTATCCTACCTCCTGGGAGCTCAGTCAGTATTCATGCCCTAATTACATCATTCCCCCCTCAGCACGTACCTGTGTTTGTGATTGTGTACTTGTAGTAAACATTGTAAATAAATCCTTTATTTCTGAACTCTCTGTCCGTTGTGCTTTGTCATCTGCACTTGAGTCTCTGCCTGACCCGTGACAGTACAGTCTGGGTATGATGAGCTCAGCAGATGATGAAGCCAGTGCTGACCTAGTGACCAAGGTAGCCTATATTCAACATGCTATCTCTAGCCAGGGAGCCATGCTAGGCCAGCATGAGGAATTACTTCATAGTTTAATTGAAAGTAATCATGCCGTATTAAATCAGGTGTTGCAATTATCCAGCAAGGCTTCTAGTCTCACCTTACAAATTTCCCAGTACTCTGCCAGCCCTCCTAGAACTCCTGTTCAGCCTTCCCCACTTCTTCACCTGTCTGTTGTTAGCGCCAGCTCTGTAGCCGACTCATCTCCATTCACCAGGGAAGCCGGAGTGTGGCCGATTGCGTCGTTGAATTCTGCAGCTTAACAGCCGAGAGTGGTTGGAATGACAAGGCTCTCCAGGGCATTTTCTACAAAAGTCTGCAGGATGTGCTGAAGGACGAATTAGCCACCAGAGATGATGTTTTCAACTTGAATCAGCTCATCTCCTTTACCATCTGGCTGGATAACCACCTCAAAGAATCGGGAACGTAGCATGCACGCCACCAGCCTGTGCCACGAGCTCAGCACGCCCTGCCCTTCTGGTAATCCAACCATCTGGATCCAAACCCGAACCTATGCAGATAGGATGAACCTAGCAAACCCCACAAGGAAAGAAACACTGCAGAGCCAGCAATGCCTGTCTCTACTGTGGAAAGCTGGGCTACTTTATCATAACCTGCCCAATCAGACCAGAAGAAGGACCCTTTTAAATGGCGGAACACTGAATTGCCATGAACTCCCCTTTATATACCTGCTTCCCTCTTCTGGTAGAACCAGACTGTACCCGAACAGTCCTGATAGATTCCAGAGCAGAGGAGAACTTCATTGACAGTCACCTAGCATAACAGCCAAGCACGTGTCCCTGATTTCTCCTCTGGAGGTCTGCACCATCACCGGGTTACACTTGGCCCAAGTAAGCAGAAAAACCATCCCTGTTTCCCTGATCCTTGCCGGCAACAATTGGGAAACAATTATGTTTGACCTCACTGACCACCCCAATATACCCTTAGTTCTTGGATACCCTTGGTTGCAAAAACATAACCCACAGATTGACTGATTCCAGGAGAAGGTGATTGCCTGGAGTGCCCCCTGTCATGCACACTACCTCCGTTTAGTCCTGACTCCAGCCACTCCTGTGAACCTTGCTCCCCTGAAGACATCAATCTGTCCAAGGTCCCTACCGAGGATTATGATCTATCCCTGATGTTCAGCAAGGACTGCGCCCTGACCTTGCCCTCTCACTGACCACCAATCTTCCCAGTAGCCAGCTGTACAACCTCTATAAGCTGGAACAAACAGCCATGGAGACGTATATCACCAGTCATTGGCTGCTGGTATCATTCGTCCTTCCATGTCCAATGTGGGTGCTGGTTTCTTCTTTGTGGACAATAAAGATGGTTCTCTCAGTCCTTGCATCACTTTCCATGGCCTCAATAACATCATTGTGAAAAACATGTAAACCACTTCCCCTGATCAGTCCCACGTTCACCCCCCTCCACAGGCCTATTATCATCACTACACTTGACCTCGACATACTACCTGATCCGAATCCGTGATGGAGATGAATGGAAGACTGCCTTCAGTACACTATTAGGACACTTTGAATACCTGGTAATGCCCTTTGGCCTCACCAATGGCCCCGCAGTCTTACAGAACCTCTTCAATTACGTTGTTTGAGACATGATTAACCAGTTTGTTTTCATCTGCCTGTACGACATCCTTGTCTACTCCCCGAAGAACATATCAGCCACGTCAGTCAAGTGCGGTAGAGGCTCCTCAAAAAATGCCTTTTCGTTAAAGCCGAAAAGTGTGAATTCCATGCAGCCACTGTCTCATTTATATTATATCATCTCCGGGGGGAAGGTACGGATAGATCTTGCAAAGCTCTTGGCAGTTCAGGATTGGTCCCAACCGGAGAACCATAAACAACTCCAGTAATTTCTCGGGTTTGCCAACTTCTACTGACGCTTCATATGAGATTACAGCAAGGTTTCTGCCCCACTGACAGTTCTGACCTCTTCCTCATGAGCCTTCACCTGGACCCCTGAGGCCACACTGGCCTTCCAAGACCTTAAATACTGCTTAATCTCCGCTCCTATTCTTGTCCAGCCTGACCAAAGTCTGCAATTCATCGTGGAGGTTGACGCATCGAATACTGGAGTTGGAGCCGTCCTCTCTCAACACTCCCTAACAGACAATAAACTCCACCCTTGTGCCTTCTTCTCCTTTTATGACGTGCTTGGTGGTACCAAATCCTGGTTAACTGCCTAGTTTTTGTAAGATTAAGTCTGGCTTCTAGTCTGATATTTGCATTTGCATCTTTTGTCCTGCCTAGACTTCTGTAGCGACTTCCATTTGACTGAACCCTGACCTTCAACCCTTCCATCCTACCTCCTGGGAGCTCAGGCTGTATTTGTGCCCAAGTTAGGTCATTTCCCCCTCTCAGCATGTATCTGTGTTTGTGATTGTGTACTTATACAAAACATTATAAATAAAACCTTTATATTGAACTCTCTGTCCACTGCACTTTGTCGTCTGTGCTTGAATCTCTGTCCTGTCATATTTATGAATCTGCGATTTTGGGATGTTTGACAGAGGGAATTTAAGATGTCCTATACAAGTCTGGCTCATGCATGGTGATATAAAACCATGTGAATCCATCAGGTCATTTACATTACCAAGAAACATCACGATGACAGTATGTTTGGATAAGATTCTTTAGTATTATTGCTGTGGATTTAAGAGTATCTCAAGCTGGTCCAGGTAATACCTTACAATGCCAAACAACAAACAAGGATATGCTGTATGATGTGTGGCTGCATGTACGTACAGCCAGATGGGTCCCTGGAGATTGGCGTGAACGGCTCCGCTGTGATGCAGGAGAGGGACAGAAATGAAACAGAACAACAGAGGAAATCAGAAATATTTAGTGAGAGCAGCAACAGCTACAGTTTTTTTTGTGACATAAATGACACAGTCCAGCTGAATACTGATATTCTGTGCATGTAGTGAAGTGAGCATTGCCATCTGCAACAATACCGCAATTTTTTAGCAGCAAAAATCTGAAAAAATCAAGGACCCTCTAAAATCCTGCAGTGACTTTTTTAAGAACAACTTTTTGAATAATGAATTATTAAAGTGTTAATGATGGACAATCTCCATGTACAGTCTCTCCTCATAACAAGCATTTGTTTTAAACACCATTTGTTTTCCCAACGCAATAGCAGTTGGTGTGTTTGCAGTGAGGACAGTCAGCAAGCTTAAAAAATTTGGCCTGCAAGCAGACTCTAGAAAACTTGGATGGGTTACAAAATTTACATTCATTTAACATTGCAGACCGTTGTGGACATGCAAAAGCATGAAAAGCTTAATTAAACTTTTATAAGAGTAAAAGTGCACAAGCATTAGCAGCAAAATCTCTTAATCAGAAATAGCAAATTTCTTGTGAATGTACTGGGATATTGCAGTAATACCCCATATCAGAGTATTCCTTCCTGCATAGAAAACAAGAAGGATATTCATGATAAAGCTACAGGGATTGCAAAATCTAATTAACTTTGCAGTCTAATATAATACGGCTGCCATAAAACATTATTCAACCTCCAAGATATTCTAGTAATGTGAATAAAGTGCAGTGAAAATCTATCATCTATAGCCTCAGTTAACAGCCAACCAAAGCGTAGTAATGCATATTTGGGTAATTTTTCAGAATATAATGTTGACCTTATATTATTGGACTAAATACACAGATGCAAAAATATTCAGCACCAAAAGTCAATGTTTATTGGTAATATTCCTTCATCTTAATAACATATATTAAATGTTTCTGAGCAGGTTTCTGAGTGGACTGAAACCTGTCATAGGTGCCTCCTCCAATGTCAGCTGGAATAGGCTACAGCCTCCTGCAACCTCCTACAGGATAAAGTGGGTATATCCCACAGACATTGAATGGATGGATTAAATATTACTAGTGTCTTGCATGCTTTTGTCACCTCTTTTTAAAATTTTTTATATTTCCATGCTTCTAGTGCTTCCTTAAAGTTTCACTCAAAATTATTCAATGACTCAAATCCATTGGGTCAGAAGGCTTCTCATGGATGTTCCAGAAAAAATGTCCTAAATGAAGTTTTGGTTCACTTGAATTGCAATTCCTTATTAGCAGGATGTGCCAATAACTCTCTTAAAAATCCCCAGCTGATACAATATGCTGCAGCCAGAGTTCTGACAGGAACTGGTACGATAGATCATATTTTCCTGTGTTAGCTTCTCTTCGTTGGACTCCCTGTAAAATCCAGGATAGAATTTAAAATCCTACCTCTCACATATAAAACTCTAAATGACCAAGCTTCATCTTATCTTAAAGACATTATTGTACCATACTATCCTAACAGAGCATCTCTCAGACTGCAGATTTACTTGTGTTTCCAAGAGATTCCAGAAGTAGAAGTGGGAGGCAGAGTCTTTAGTTGTCCGGTCCTCTGTTGTGGAATCAGCTTCCAGTTTGGGTTTTGGAGGCAGACACCCTCTCTACTATTAAGATTAGGCTTAAAACTTACCTCTTTGATAGAGCTTATAGTTAGGGCTGCTTGGGATGACTTGAGGCATTCATCAGTTATGCTGGTATAGGTTTAGACTGCTGGGGGATTCCCATGATGCACTGGGCTCCTCTCCTCTACCCTCCTCTCTCTCTATACTGTTATGTATCACCATTACATATCACTAACTCTGTGTTTTCCCCGAGGTCCTGTGTCCTGTACTTGTTATCTCCGTGGATGTCTCTGGATCTGGATTTCTGTTCTGTTTATAATTCATAAGGTCTTCACCTTACTATGCTTAGCGCTGTGAGATGACATATGTTGTGAATTTGCGCGATATAAAAAAAAAAATTGAATTGACTATCAACTAGGTGAAAAGCTTAGTGATTACCAAGCTTCAATTTCTGCAATTTATTTAGGCATCACGTTCTCTCAGGCTCCAAAATGAAGACGGTGTGGTGAAGATAAGATGTTACCTGCAGCTCAGCAGTGAGTCGAGGCATAGAAGCAGCTCTGCCCTGGTTCTCCAAACCTGAGCCAGGGGCTGGCATTGTACTACTGACGCTGGTCTCCATCTTCCTCATCTCCACCGATTCCTGGACACACACAAGCACATGCCCATTGTTTTTAAGCAGCTATTTTTCAGCAGATGAATATCTTAGTGGTACGCAAAGTGCTTTACAGTGTTTCCCCCAGTGCTTTCCCCCATTTACACACACATTACACACCAGTTGCAACACAGCTGCCATGCAAGGAGCTGCTCTACCTCCTGAGTCACAGCCCCTTGAATGCTATTATAATGCGAAGCATTTTGGCTCGACTTGAAGACACTCCAAGAAACACAGGCCAATGTTTTGTTTTTGTTTTTGTTTTTACTCAAAGATATATTCTGAAATAAACAGTGAACACTGTGGCTGAGGATTTTCACCTTGGACATGCAGAGTGTCAATGACCATCTCAAAAACACAAATGGGACTTTCTGTATCACTGTTTTTCTTCAAAATCAGTTTCTAGTTCGAACATGCATGGCAATAGTACAACTTGCTATTGTGTAGTGTAGAGTAGTTTTACAGCAGACGTTGATGAGCCAGTCTGCAGTGAGTGGGGAGGGGTGGGTTGAACGATTGGCAGTGGCTTCAAAGATCTGCACTTTTCTGGAGGAAGCAGCAAGGTACCAGTAAATCATGTTTATGCAGGAAGGGAGTCTTTACATTCAAAAGTACTATACAGGGATGAGTTTTTACATGCAATACTGGTAAAAAAAATGGCTATCAAGACACAAGCATTACAGGGTCAATTTGTTGTGAAAATAAGGGAATCCCTGCCAGTTAAAAATGTCAAGATTAGATTTTGAGTGGTACTTTGGTTGACTTTTCTGTTAGAAATTGGCAGAAAAGTATCATAACTGTGCATGAAGTAGCAAAGCAACTTCCAGGACGCACTTTACACAGTTCATGTGCAAGAAGCATAGGGTTTAGTGATTTAATCATTTGCCAGAGAGGAACTTTAAACTGAACTTCTCAAGACAACAGGTACACACAGAGAAAGTCTAGCATTTAGAGTAAGTTAAAACAAGGGCAATATAGAAAACAGTAAAGTTTCTTACTAAAATATGATGTAAAAAAAATACTGTTAAAACAGACAAACACAGGTAAAGGTCTGTTTTTAAGATAAAAATGATTCCAATAAAGGCCTGATTCTTTCTGAATTTTAGGTAAATATAATTACAAGAAGTGTATTCAGTTTTACTGTTGACTCAGTATCTTTAATATCTTCAAATTCCCTGGGGTTCACCCAATTTATACATGAATGTAGTGTTGTTTAGATTTTTTGTTCACAGCAATCCATCTATCCATTATCTAAACACCACTTAATCCCCATTAGGGTTGTGGGGTGGCCATAGTCTATCCCAGCTGACATAGGACGAAGAGAACATGCAAACTCCACACAGAAAGATCCCAGACATGGAAAGCGAACTGGGGATCTTCTAGCTGTGAGGCAACCACTGAGCCACTGTGTGGCCCTGATCACAGTAATCTCTAGAGAAAATTGTAACATATAAAATGGTGGTTTCACGTACCATTCCCACATAGGACATTTCTGTCTACAGTACCTGAATGACGGCAGCGTCTGGTGTATCCTCTGATGGCACCCTGGATCTCTTAGTCTTAGCCCGGGGGGGTTCCTTGGTTTTCTCAGCCACCCTGTGAAAATAACCTTTTTCAAATTTTCCTCAATGCAGCTGCTGCGCTGGGTGTTGGTATGAATTGGACGCTGTTGCTGTACTGTTCTTTTTCTTATGACTAGTTTACATCTTGATTAGGTGACCTCAAACTCTCTCAGTAGAGAAATCCCCTCCTTTACTCGTTCACTATTTCCTATATAACAAATTTAAGCAGTAATTCTACGCTCTCTTTTTGTAAGGTCTCTTTGCATGGATGGATTAGATGTTGAGCTTGAACGTGGAGTGCATTTTGGATGAGAGGCAAAAGGTCTTCATGAATCTAAAGCAAGAAGTCTTTGACCTCTCTATGCCTTTCTGTTTACTGTGTTGCATTAATACAACACAACAAAACAGTAACATAAATAAGTCATGAATTATCAGTGTGCACTATACTCCCAAAGCTATTATTGCTAGAGGCATGACCATGGTGAAGGGAAGGTTTGGCTTTGGTAGATTACAGAAGATTATGATCCTTTATTCAACAAATAGTGCCATACCTACAAACACAGTGCACATTCTATGGCTTTCATTTCATTCAAAAGCTCTGGGATGTTTTGAACTGAAGCAGAAATCTGCCTTTAGGGCCCACACATAATTAAAAAAATGATCTAATTCTGGCCATTACCTACTTAACTTTAAGCAGGTAATGGCAGTTGCAGATGCAGATGCAGTGTAGTTTGTCTTTATTGTCAGTCTTGACAGTAAATGCAATTTTAGGTTGTAGTTTGTATTTTGTAAATCCAAATACAATTTGTCATACTCATGTAGCAACTGACATTGCATGGTTTGGTGTGTAGCTCAGTGTGATAAATCTGATCTTAGATTTGTGGCTTGATGTTACAAACCCAATTTTATTCATAGGGTCTGATTTACACATACAACTATTATATGTATGAGTGTATGCAGGCTGTGTCTCTATCCTCATTGTATATGCATTTAAAGGATGATGATGTAAATAACAGAAGACATCTTAACAGAGGTTGATTGTGTATCAAACTGCATTTACTAAGGGCATTTAATTTACAGTAATCATTTTTGTTCAGAAAATGCTTTGGTCCTCTGCATGTGTGTGTGCCATATTAAATCTGGCTCCGAATGCACAGACTGAAATTGAAAACCTAATGAAAGCCCTCGATCTTTATTTTTAGAAGCTAAATCAGTGCCTAAAATTCAATTGGATCTACAGCTATAGTGACCTTAATTTGAAGTGTTTACATTTTAAAGTCAAACTACTGTGGATGTAGGCTACATTCTTAACTAGAATTCTAATTTTAAGTTTTGATGTGGTGACTTACTTTGACTTAGTTTCGACAGTGTTGAACTTACAGCGTGCCTCCATTGTTCAGGGAGTTGGAGCTAGGTCTGGTCTGAGGCTGGGACTTGGGATGAGATTTGGGCCGCGGTTGAAGCATGCTGGGAGGCTCCACACTGTTTATCATCATAGGCAGGTCTTTCTCCTGCATGTGAGTCAGAGGCAGCAATGGCTTAAACAGAGCCCCGACCTTGCACTGTGGAGGAAAGATGGATTGCGACATGCTGAAGACATTCGGAGGCAGCAGGCAGAATATTGTTCGACCCAGGTCTAACAGTGGGGGCTCGTGCCACCCAGGTATGAAGACTTGGGGCAGAATATTCTTTTTTCGCAGTCATGCTTGTATATAGTCCTTCTGTGTGTGTGTCTACGTGAGTGCTTGAGGTTGCAGAACCAATCATGCAACTGTGGAGTAGATGTGCAACTTTGCTAATAACTGCCTAGCAGCAGCCAAATGCAAGTTCATCTTTGACTGTAGCAGGAAAATGTGCCTTTAATACAGCCTACTATAACAAGTAACTAATCTGTGGGTGCTTTAACATGGAAAGTTTAAACTGCGAAAGCAGTTGATAACTTTTGCAAATCACAAGTGATTGACTAGTGAATGCAAAAGTATCTTCTTTGCACGTGTGAATAAAGGCAGGCATTCAAAGTGTGTATCTCTGTGTGCAAGCATCGTGTATGTGGGAACATGCATGCAGGTTTGCACTACTGCATCCAGTATGTGCGTGTGGGAGTCTTTGCATGTGCACGTGTGTGCCTGTGTGTGTCTTGCAAGCACGTGTGGCATAAATGCTGTACCTGAGAGCCTGATACGCTCTGCTGCTGCTGCAGCCTCCTTGCTCGATTCTGCTTATAGTAGTCGAAGATCATCAGGGCTGCATAAACCTTCCCTACTGTCAACTCATTGTCTGAGTGAGGACAGAAGAAATGACACGAGGAGGAAGGAAAGTACAGGAAAAAAGAGAGGAGAAAATTCTGCTGACTCATTGCTGTCTGAAATCCATCGCTATATTTCTGTCTCTGGGTTTAGCTTAAAGAAAACGAACTTCTTATCATGAGCAATTTGATTAATTCACAGTAAGTAATTCATAAAGATTTTTAAGGTACAGTACCAGTCCAAAGTTTGGACACACCTTCTCATTCAATGTTTTTATTTATTTTAATTACTTTCTACACTGTATATTAACACTGAAGACATCAAAACTATGAAAGAACACAAATGGAATTATGTTGTAAACAAAAATGTGTTAAACAAAGCTGAATATGTTTCATATTTTTAATTCTTTAAAGTAGCCCACTTTGATGACAGCTTTGCACACTCTTGGCATTCTACTCAATCAGCTTCACAAGGTAGTCACCTGGAATGGTTTTGAATTAACAGCTGTGCTTTGTCAAGAGTCAATTTGTGGAATTACCTGATTTCTTAATGTGCTTGAGACCATTAGCTGTGTTGAGTAGAGGCAGGGCTAGTACACAGCGGATAGCCCTATTTGACTACTGTTGTAATCCATAGTATGGCAAGAACCATTCAGCTAACTAAAGAGAAACAACTGAAGGTCAGTCAGTCCGGAAAATTCGAAGAACTCAATGTATCCTCAAGTGCATTCACAAAAACCACCAAATGCTATGATGAAACTGACTCACATGAGGACCACCCCAGGAAACGAAGATCAAGAGTCACCAGCTTCAGAAATCGCAAGTTAACAGCACCTCAGATTAGAGCCCAAATAAATTCCACAGAGTTCTAGTAGCAGACACATCTCTACATTGTTCAGATGAGACTGCGTGAATCAGGCCTTAAAGATGGAATTGCTGCAAAGAAGCCACTACTGAGGATGAACAACAACAAGAAAAGTAACACAAGTAATAGACAGCAGACCAGTGGAAATTTGTGCTTTGGTCTGATATTTCCAAATTTGAGATCTTTGGTTCCACCTGCTGTCTTTGTGCAACACAGAAAAGGTGAATGGATGGTCTCTACATGCATGGTCCCCACCATGAAGCATGGAGGAAGAGGTGTGATGGTGTGGGAATGCTTTGCTGGTGACACTGTTGGGAATTTATTCAAAACTGAAGGAACACTGAACCAGCATGGCTACCACAGCATCCTGCAGTGACGTGCCATCGCATCTGGTTTGCGCTTAGTTGGACCATCATTTATTTTTCAACAGAACAATGACCCCAAACACACCTCCAGACTGTGTAAGGGCTATTTGATCAAGAAGGAGAGTGATGGAGTGCTGCATCAGATGACCTGGCCTCCACAATAACCCAACCTAAACCCAGCTGACATGGTTTGGGATGAGATGAACCACAAAGTGAAGAAAAGGTGCCAACAAGTGCTCAGCATCACTGGGAACTCCTTCAAGATAGTTGGAATACCATTCCAGGAGACTACCTCATGTAGATGATTGAGAGGTCAAGAGTGTGCAAAGCTGTCATCAGAGCAAAAGGGGGTAACTTTAAAAAATCTGAAATACAAAACATATTTTGATGTGTTACAGTTTTTTTGTCTACAACATAACTCCATATGTGTTCTTTCACAGTTTTGATGTTTTCAGTATTAATCTACAATGTAGAAAATAATTAAAATATCTAAAAACCATTGAATGAGAAGGTGTGTCGAAACTTTTGACTGGTTCTGTAAATTTCATAAGCATTACAAGAGAACTGACGAGATGCCTTTGTGTAGTCATGATATGTAATGAACACAAAAAGTAGCAGCAAAATGCTCATAACTGCACAGTATGTCTTGTCTTTTGCACACATGCTGTGTACATGTGTCCATCCAGTGCTAACAGTACACACATTGTCATCCTTTCACCTCCTATACAATATTTGGCCCCAAACATCTCTCAGACACTAGCTTTCAAAGTATATAATTACTCTGGATGGTATTACATTGGCCTCCAGTAGTACTGTGAGAAACCTCAGTTATTTTTAACCAGAACATGTCCTTGAACTCACACATAAAACAAGTCTGTAGAACTTCAATCTTTCACCTGAGAAATATTGTAAAAATCAGGAACCTCCTGTCTCAGAGTGATGCAGATAAACTAGTCCATGCATTTGTTACTTCTAGGCTTGACTATTGCAATTCCTTACTATCAGGATGTCCCGATAACTCTCTGAAACACCTACAGCTGATCCAAAATGCTGCTATGAGAGTACTAATGGGAGTTAGTAAGAGAGATCATATTTCTCCTATACTGGCTTCTTTTTATTGGCTTCCTGTGCAATCTAGGACAGAATTTAAAATCCTTCTCCTGACATACAAAGCTCTTAAAGACCAATCTCCATCGTATCTTAAAAACCTTATAGTACCATATTATCCTAGCAGAACTGTTCACTCTCAGACTGCAGGCTTACTTGTTGTTCCCAGAATTTCTGAAAGTAGAATGGGAGGCAGAGCCTTCAGTTATCAGGCCTCTCCCCTGTGGAACCAGCTCCCACTTTGGGTTCGGGAGGTGGACACCCTCTCTATTTTTACAACCAGGCTTAAAACCTTTCTTTTTGACAAAGCTTATAGTTAGGGCTGACTCGGGTGACCCTGAGGCGGTCAGTTGGAGTCCGCATGTACGGAGCACAACTTACTTCTTTGACGTCCCTTAGCTCTGCCCCTAGTTACCCTGCTATAGGCCTACGCTGCTGGGCGACCTCTCTCCATGCACTGAGCTTGTCTCTCATTACCTGTGTATTTACTATATATACCGTTATTGCATTCACTTTGTGTCCCCCTGTGTCCATCTCTGAGTGTCCCTGGTCCCAGAGTTGGATGCTTCAGAGCTGTGGTTGCTGTCTCACCAACCGGTTTAGTCTCCATCATGTCCACTGTGGGGTGCTGCTGCTGTCTTTCCTCCAGCCCACTGCTTCCAGCTGCCCATTTCCACCAGTCTACTCTGCATCCCCCTTACTGTACTCGATATGTTAATATACACACTGTTTGTATCTTACTACCAGCTATATATGCAGCATATTTAAAGCCAGAGCCTTACACCACAACATTAAATTTTTGAATCAATTTCAGTATTGGCTTGTACTTGGTATGTATCATGTATTTTACTCTTATCATGCATGTATTCCAATGTGTTTTATATGCTTCCTTGTCCCCCACTCTGCCTCTTCTCCTGTCCTTCTCCCTTCCCCTCCCCCTCTTCTGTCCCTCTTAACCCAGCTGGCCAGCAGCAGATGGGTCCATCCTTAAGAGCCGGGCTCTGCTCAAGGTTTTTTCCCGTTAAAAGTGAGTTTCTTCTTGCCATTGTCGCCTGAGGGCTGCTCTGGGGGTTCAGGCATATGTGTTCTGTAAAGCGTCTTGAGACGATCTGAATTGTAATTGTCGCTATATGAAATAAATTGAATTGAAAATTGTATAATTGTAAAAATGAATTCTCATGAATATTTTTCTTTGTAATACATGGCATAATTTTGACTGAGAGTCTTTGGTCACATACTAGTAGTCATTGTAGCTAAGTCGTAACTATAATCATAGACCTTTTTCATATGATCTTATAATTTGTCACAGGCTGAATTAATAACATTAAATATGACAGTGAAGCAGCACACAGAATTTCCATAGTTCCCTTTTGTGAAGTGTAGTTATCAATAAACCAGTTTTTACTGCTTCGACCTGTATAATTGCCTGCTGTGAAAAAGGTTTAATGCATTATTGGATTGTCAGTAGCAGGTAGTTCACATTTAAGTGTGAATTTCTTTATTATTAGTATTATTTTTATTATTGTTCTTCTTCATCTTCTTATTATTATTATTATTATTTATTTTATTTTATTTTTTTACTATTTATCCATTTACTGTGCATATAGTTGCAAATTTAAAATTGTGAAATGCAAATAGAGTGCCAGAGGAGAATATAGTACACTGAACAGTAAATAGAGAGCGAGCATTAAGATCTGTCTTGGAGCCAGCATATTAACAGTCAAAGTGAAAACTCAGCATCCAGGTTCTGTTGTAGTAGAAAGAAAACCTCAATTAAAATCCTTCAGACTTTTGTAACAATGCAAAATAACTACAAGCATGTTTTGGAATCTAACCTCACTCAACAGCAACTTTTGCAGAGAGGTATTTGAAATTCTATTTAATGTTTTTTTTTTTTCAACTTCTGTTATAAATGTCCTTTAACAAACAGCATTTCGATGGACCATAGACTAGAGAAGTGAATCTGGGGGTTAGTCAAGGATCATGGTCAGAGCTGTCTTAGATAATAGCAGGACACAGAACTAAATATAGCAGAAAGTTACAGGCAACAGAGATTACAAGTAAACTGTTAAAAGAAAAATTACTTTTGATCAGAGTGTTGGTAAGTTTTATGGACAAAACTAAGCTAGCATGACACACCATAAGTACCTGAACTGCTGTGATGTTATTTACAGAGGAGCTGTATTTTTTCTGTGCTCACATAGTAATAGTCTTTAAAATTTGAAGTTTCAGATCTAGTCCTAATCTAGATCAAGTTCATTCACTAAATTGTCATTGTATGCAACTACATAATGAAAGCAGCATTAGACTTCTTTTTTTCAATTTTCCATCTTCAGTCATTTACTCTGACAGGTGGTGAAGCAAATCCAGAGCACCTTGTACCGCAAAAAAGCAGTCATAATGTGTCTATGATGACACAGTATATACTGTCTTAATGGTACCCTGAGACATTCAGGGTAATCAATGGCATACAGTGCTTTACGGCTTTCTGTGCATGAGAATATGAGAAAAATGAGTACAGTTGGCAAGGAATGAAAATTTATAGCTGATATTTCACATTAAAACTGATTTTTAAAATTAGTTTGTCAGTGCTCAATGAAGAGAATTAGATCATTTGTTTTCTCAAAAAGCTGCAAACAGAAGTTCAGTGACATAATTAAAAAATTATCTCCTCAGACATGTTTTATTTTACATTAAAGAGGATTTCTCTTTAGAAGGTGAGGCCATTTAAATTGTTTTGTGAAAGAACGGAAAGCTCAAAATGTAGACAATGCCTACGTTTATGTGGTGTCACCAACAGGTCCATGGTCTTTTGAGAGAGGCTGGGCCACACTGTGGACAACTCCTTCTTTAACTCAGCATCAGATAGTCGCTGGGCTACCATTCCTAGAAATCCAGAGAGAAAGAGACAGATTTAATCTCGTAACACACAGATCAACTGCTCTTCACAGAGCTATATAAAGTACCGACTTTAAACTAACAGCTAAATCATTCTAGATATACAACACAAAGCAAGCGCAAGAGTAAAAGAATTGTTCCTGAGATGAGGCAAAAGGAGAAATCCTCATTTAAAGTGCATACACATGCAGCAAAACGAGGAGAGAGAATCCAGAAGACGCTCTCAGCACAGCACAAAGCTTTTCAGTGAGACTCAGATTAACTCATTTCAAGCTCTGAGAACTTCAAATAACAGTTGGCTCTTGGAACACATCTGTCTCTTGGATTAGGAAAAAAATATCTAATGGTGTACAGCTATAATGTGCTCAGTCGCGTATTGCACTTAGGTAAAACGTGGTGGTGAATCTGGAGGTGCGGGCCTGGATGGATCTACAGCTCTTTCCTGAGGGCAACAGTGACAACAGGCTGTGTCCTGGGTGTGAGCTCTCCTGGACTCACTTTTCCCTTTTGGATTCCCACCTGTCCTTGTTCTGTCTCCAACCTGCTGTCTGTCTTGTGTTCCGCAAACCCCCAGATTCCCCGAGCCTGCTTAACTGCCCCTTCAGTCTAGATTTTTTTTCTGTCATAAGTACTCAGTTTTGTTGGATTAGTTTAATTTATTCATCTGTGGTTTTCTGAGATTTCTTCTCTGTTAGTTTAGAGTTTCTGTTGAATTTTGAAGTCTTGCCTGTTTTCTCAATCAGGTTTGGTTTGTCAGATTTCTGCCTTTCCTCCCTGCTCAGTCAACCCTCCTGTTTCTAGTTCCCCTCCCTAGTTTGTATCCTTAGGTTTTTGTTTGTTAAAAATAAAATCAACAAGAAATTGAAGAAAACAAAGGTGGTTTAATGATTTTTTTTCCCCCCATGACTGTATGCTGTCTCATGACCAGAAGTTTATAGTGGCTTGCTGCTTTTTAGGGCTGTCTTGCAGCGAGGAATTGAGTGTAAACTGTTATGATCAGAAATTGATTATACATATTTTACATTGCCATAGCATTTGTCAAGTCTTTTTGCATTTGAACTGTTCAAATCCTGGCAATGTGCTGTTTAACAGAGGTTAGTCTCCCATGATAACTGGGGCATATTGGGTGTGGCGTAGTTGTTCATGAACAGTCTGCCACTTGTGTTGCAGCTTTTGAAGTGTTGCCATGAACAGATGAGAATATTTCTGAACTCCCATGACAAGTATACAGCCTGAGACCAACACAGCAGTCCCAGATCAGGTTTGCAGATTTCGTTACCAGACGGTGCGTTTTCGGCACCACTTGTCATTTATATGCAGACAAAGACGACCCCCTTTGCTTTTCCCTGACAGTTTCTGTCAAATCGAATGATTGAGAACATATTCATTACAATTAAACTGTTAAAGATCTGCGTGTAGCCAAGTCTCAGTAAAAAGCACAATACAACACTCACAGTACTCAAAGCATCTCTTTGTTGGGAGTTGGAGTTTGCTGATCTTATGCCAGAGCAATTGTGTGTTGCTCTGAATCATAGATGGCAGTGGTGGTCTCTTCTCTGCAGCTGTTGTCTTACACATCTTCTCTGGCCTACTTTTTACAGTCGCTGTCTGTGAAGCTCTGGAGTCTCTCCTTAAGTTATGGATGAGTGATCTAAACGTATCTGTGTCTCCGTAGTGGCATAAATATAGGAACACTTCTTTTGAGTAAACTAGAACTGGAGTACTCTCTGTCCAGGCCAGTGTAGTTTTGCAGGTAGTGAAACATTCACAGTGAAGCATTAACACCAGCAGCAAAGCACCCATAATCATTTTGGAACTAATGGTTTAGACTGAACCTTACGTCCAGTCTAAACCATTAGTCCCAATGGTTTAGACTGGACGTAAGGTTCAATCAAACAGCCCTGTATGGCCATGTCACACGACAAGCTATGCCACCAGAAGGAGACATGTCGATTGTAGATTTTTCAAGACTATCTGCACTTTCATCACTAGAAAGAACTGTGGCCTACAAGCCCTTCAGCTCTCGAGTAAGCTAGCTATTGACCTGGTAGCATCCTGTCAGCTACCTATCAACCTACCAGCTTCATGTTAGTTATAGCTCGTGAGCTGACTAGCAATTGACCAACTAGCCTTATGACAGTTTCAGCTCCTGAACTGGCTAGCCAAGGATCTGCTAGCCTCATGTCAGTTCCAGCTGCTTAGTCAGCTACCTATTGGCCTGCTAGCCTTCTGCCAGCTTTGGAGTAAGCCAGCCTTCAGCCTGCTAGCTTCCAGCCTGTTTTCAAGCAAATTCCTGGATTACTAAGTAACACTCAATTTTCCAGTGGGCTTGCCCCAAACCTGCCAGTCCCCTGCCTTATCTGGGAAGCCTTTCAAAAGGAAGCATGGCTCCTGCCAGTGTGATTTCTCACTGCAGCCAAGCCCTTCATCCTCATTGCTCTCAAGTACCTTGACCTTATTGCTCCCTAGTGTGGTGGAGATTCTAGTTCCACAGCATTGTGGAGGTCCTGGTTGTGAAATTATGCATCCTGGCTAGGGATGGGTAACAAGTCCCCCCCCCCCAAAAAAAAAAAAAAAATACAGGAGGATCAATAAGCTCCGACGTTAAAAGTTCTGTTAACAGCAACTTAGAAAGTAAGAACAACATTGTGTTGTGTTGAGACATTCAGTCTCATCACCATAAGACATGTGTCTGATGTTTGTGTCTATGATGCACTTCCGCTTTCTAAATCCAAAACAGTGTTCTGTCTGTTGGAGCTACAGGTTCCGACAGACAGAACACCTGGTTTGTGCTGGGTGGAGCAGCTCTGTGAATCAGCACACAGACAATTAACAATTAGACTTGACTACAGTTGATGCAGAAAATGCTGCTGCCGCATAAGTAACAAGTCATTGCGCATAAGAGCAGAAACATGATCAATCTGTCGAAATGTTCAGTAAAGTTAATCACATACAGACAGAGAAATGTTGGCCCGCTGAGCTTGTATTTCATCCCTCAATGACCAGGTACCTTATGTTTGCTAGCAGCCCGCACATGGAGTTAAGTAAACTATACGAACTAATGATTAAATGTAAGCATTCATCAGCTGTTTGTTGAACTGTAACTGTTTTCATGAATTCTGTCTAAAATTGAGAGAATCTTTTGAAGTCGATCAGAATTTTAATTTTACATTCTGAGCACATAACAGCAGCATTTAGGGATTTTATGGGCAGAAGACAAAGTCTGTCTTACTTTATTTTTACTGTTTCTCTGACTGAATGTTGATTTTAGTGGAAGAAGTACATTACATTTTTCTTCATGAAACTATTAATATCACACAGTAAAAATACTGTCAACGTTTTGCATTCTTTTTATACTCAAAAGTGAAGAGGGAAAGAAGTTTTATCAACAAAATATACTGACATTTACTTAATATTTGTTCAAAGTGGAGCTTTTAATTCTAATGTAATCTTGGACAGTTTAATACAACTTAATGCATAACATTTTATTTTGTGAGTAAAACCTGTGACACTGTCGACAATGTTTTGATTATTTCCATCAACACACATCAGTGTCGATATAAATCTTAATTTAAATACAGTACGTTTGAAAAAATTAAGCAGTCTTTATTCTTTTCTTAATTTTTGTTTTTTCTCTTTAAAAAACAAAACAAACAAAAACAATCAAAGTACCAATAACAATACTGTTAAAGTACCAGATTGATAAGCAGTATTGGTTAAAGCAGGAGTATCATATAAAATTCAACGATACCATCCCAAGTTCTGGCTGACTTCTTGCCTGTTTGTGGGTTGTGAGACACCTCCCCTATTCCTGACCCTGGGTCATACGACACTTCTCCTGTTCCTGAGTGCAGGCTGGTTGATGCTTCTCCTCTTCCAGAGTCTGGGATGGTTGGCACCTCTTCTATTCATGAGGATGTTCCTGAGTAAACCCATGTCAAGCCCTGCTACTGACAATCTGTGTTAAGCCCTTCCCTGTGCCACAGTCAGCTGACACAAAGTCCTGAGTCAATTCGTGTCTGCTCTTTTCATGAGTCAGCTGACGTCTGGTTACAAACCTGTTCCCTGGTCTGTTCCTATTCTGGCCAACACTTCGTCTGTTCCTCTCCTGCCGATGCCTCATCTGTTCCACAGTCTGTTCCTGTTCCATCCCATGCCCAGTATGCTTTAGAGTCTGTTCCTGTTCTAAGTCAATTCCTTGTAGTGTGAAAGGGTCACCATCTCTTTTTACTGGAGTGTGCACCTGGGTCAACCAACGGGCCCAGTCATCAGCAGCTGATGTTTTCCTTGCTCCAGAGCCTGTTTCAAAGATTGCTACAGAGGTTGAGTCCCCTGATACCATGTTGGCAGTGAAATTTGAATCAACTGATGTCGTCCCCCAGCCCAAGGAAAATCTTATTTTTTCTGTCCTCTTTCACTCAGTGCGAGTCCCATTGCTGTAAGACTTGTTTTTTTTCATGATTTACCTCAGAGCACAGAGTGTGCCAACCAAAATTCTCATTGACTCCCATTATATCTGTCCTCTAAAATGTTGGGTGAAAATCACGAACAGTGAGTCCCTCTAACCTGCCATCAAATCCATATAATATAAAATATGTACATGGAAATACATATACTTGTTCAAAACAAGATTGCACTGAAAAGTTGGGAATCAGGATGGTAACCAGTGACTCACAGGTGATTGGCTAAACAATTATGGACTAAGAAAGGAGGACTCCAAACATGACCTCATCCATCAGCAGTGTATAAAGTTACCGTGTGGTCTATCGGCAGAACATGTCTAACAGCAGCTCTAAGACAAATCCACACTTTACTAATGACATTAACAAAGGCTTGATACATGTTCTAACATGTCCCAGACCAAAATCCATTGGCCACAGAGTGTTCACTGGCTCCATATCTGTAGGATTAATCTTCTAAATAAATCTCTCCCAGGTAACAGTGGTTGAAGGATCTATAGTCGCTGCATGTTGTTGCTTTTTTAAGAGGAACAAGACTCTAACAAGTCTGAGACACGGAAGTTTACATATTTAGGTTTTTCAAAATAAAAGCCCCTAGTTAGCTGAAAAAAGTTAACAGTATGTATCTAGGTACAATGCAGTATCAAAATAAAAGTTCTGAAATGTTACAAAAGGCTTTCCAGGGACTCTGAAATATGCTGGCTTTTCAAAATAAAATGTACTTTTACATATTATACCTTAAGTATAATTATAGCAGGACATATTAACCAGCAGAAGCTACACTGGCACACTCAAAATTTCTTCAGACACTTTCTAGTTTAATTTACCATCACTCTTGAATACTTGTATAATAAGTAAGTAAGAATTGTATAATTCTTGAGATGGGAAAACCAGAAAAAGCCCAGGAATTAATCTGTTTTGTAATCTGATTCGCTGATTGAAAGGATGTGTGTTGTGTTTCTCTGACCTGAGGCCAGTTTGATCTCCAGGGCAGTGCGAATCAGGGCCATCAGGGTGGAGGTGAAGTGAACCGTGTTGTCGTCAGCGATGGGCATGTTCATTTTGACGAGGCGCTGAGGAAAAGGTTAGGTGACATATCAACATTAGCTTACTAAGTGGTAGCAAACTGCCTGACCAGAACACACAGTCCACCCAGAGAAATCAATCTGTGTGCTGCTGTGATCTAATTCCCCTCTGTGAATTCCCCTTTGTTTACTAAATTTGGGTTAAACTGTGCAAGTTTGGCCACATTGCTAAAATGTTACTGAGACTCAGTTCAGCACACAAAAAGCCTTCTCTGTAAGTACGTACAGAAAGGACAAACTAGACATTCACATTCACTGCTACTGGCTACAGTATGCACTATGCTGCAAGTCAAAGTGCACTGGTGCAAGACTGACGTTGACTGAAAAAAGGTGAGAGAAGGCATGTAACGCATAACCATGGAGGTGCCTCGACAGTCGCAGGAGCTCGACTCTGTGGTTGCCATTATAGCAATCATCAACTTGGAGTTAAGGAGGCTGAGTATGCACTACATGTACAGTAGCAACTAGCAATAAGAGTTTCCATTCCACCAAGCTTGGGCAGCCTTAGCAGGAAGACTTGGTTCATATGGGACTAATGGCACCATTAGATGCATAGAGAGTGCTGTGGGATTGTTGCTGTAAGAGTTGAGCTCCCCTGAACACAAAAAGCATTCACCTACATGTGCTATCAGTGGCAGAGCAGAGAATAAGAAAGGCCAGAGTCAGAATGAGACGGGGATGAAGAACTGTGAGCCAAGCACACACACATACACACACGCACACGTACAACCAGGCTAATTTGCATATGGTCACACGCACCAAACACGCACACGTAGACACAACTAACAAGAGTTTGCACAATCAGGTAAAAGGAACATCAACAGCTTTCAAAAGATAAGTAGCTGTTTAGACGGTAAATGATGTCTTATATTTACAAGAGAATCCTAACCAGGTTTTTATTTCTAAACATTTACAGCGTAACAGCAGTCCCACAGTTCTTATTCTGCTGGACCTGATTCCATTGTGGATGTACTACAATATGCCCACATGAATTTCATGTGGCCCCATTTACAATCTAGGCCCGGTAACATCAGTATTCTGTATTTGTATTTGTATTTGTCATCTGCTCTGAATTTGGGATTAAATAATTAATTAGGATTAAAAAGAACCTGTCCTGATGGCGTTGTCAGATTGGTCAGAATCTAAACATTTAGAGTGCCAAAACTATTTACTGTACAACCATAGAACAGCAATGTTTTTAACATGATATTCCTCTGAGGGTAACAAATAAATGACTCTCTAATACCAGAATTGAGGATGACTATTTTTTTTGAAAAGCTTAAAAAAGCTTTAATAAATTGGTTTCATGGCATTTTAATAGTCATTTACTCAATTAGCCTAAAAAGTCAAAAGAAATGTAGAAAATTTTGTATTTTTTAAGCATTTGTACCATAGGTCATCCTTGTGTAGAAGCTCACCAGAATTACTGCTACCATAGCTGCCTCTCTGTAATATTATGAACCTTGTCTTGCACCTATTAGCTGCATCCTGAGTGATTCTAAAGTTTTCATTTTCTGGGAAAGAAGTGGCTCTTGGTGAGCAGCTTAAGATGAGGTGAAGTCAGGTGATATTTCAACTCGTAAAACAGACTTTTTTTTTTCAAGATGTGACCATACTATAAAGATGAATTTCCTCCACAGTACAAAACTATTGCCAAATCTTCAAGCTGCCACTGTGGTTGCCAATCAAATTTTGGAAGCAATTCAAAATAATTCCACATTTGACGATTTCCAGTCAGGGTGCAGAAAAATATTAAGAGGTACCAGTGAATGCAGACTCTGGCAGTCTCATAGTTCTTACTCTGCTGGACCTGAGTGCAGAATTCGACACAGCTGACCACAAAATACTATTAAACAGGCTCAAGAAATGGGCGGCCATCTGTAGAAATGCTTTTAACTGGTTTTCATCATACTTAATCACAGTTTTCAAAATCACAGTGAACAGTTTTTCATCTTTTGTCCTCATGTTCTGTGGAGTCCCTCACAACCACGACGTCTTTACCCAGAGCCTTCACCCTCTGCAGTCTGAATGAGTCCATGTTTGCCATATAATTCGCAACAACACCCATTTCCCACCACTGCTATGCTCATGATTGCCCGTTAAACATATCATCTAATAGTACAATCAGGACAATCTACACTCTCTGCAATACTGCCTCACTGCAAATAAGGACTGGATGGCAGCTAACTTCCTACAACTGAACACAGATAAAACTGTGGTCCCAACCTCATTTCCTACAACATCGCCTCCCACTTCGGACCATTTTCAACCAATACAATGCTTACAGCAACGAACTTGAGGGGCACATTACAAAGCATAAACCAACTCTCCCCAGAAACATAATGGAGCAGCTTCAACACACCCCTATGATCTCCCACCTGGACTATTGTAACTCTTTACTCAAATGCCTTAATAACTCAACAATCACCCAGGTACAATTAGTTAAAAATTCTGCAGCAAGACTTCTCACAAACACTCGATACTGGGAACACAACTCTGGTCCTGGCACAATTACACTGGCTTCATTCATGAACAGAATTCAGTTTAAGATTTTGTTAATCGCATTTAAATCTCTTAATAGTCTGGCCCTACTCTATATATCAGAACTTTTAATACCTTATTCTGCACCTCGATGCTTCAGATCTGAAACCCAGCTACTGTGAAAACACCCCACAATCCAGGCTCAAAACTAAGGAGGACCATGCTTTGACTGTTTTAGCCCCAAGACTATGGAACAAGCAACCCCTGACTATCAGAACAACTCAGTTAGTTCCTCAGTTTGAAAACTTTTAAAAACCCACCAGTAAAGACTGGCATTAATATAACTTTTGTTCCTATTCAGATGCTTGGTTATTGGTCTTTTTAAGGTTGCACTGTTTATGACTGATGTTTTATTTCTATTACTGTTGTATCTAATGCTTTGTGTATGTTAATGCCTTGTGAATCACTTTGTAACTCCAGTTTTGAAAGGTGCTATAAAGTATATTATCATTACAAGTATAGTGGTGGAAAAAAGTTTTCGCATACCCCATACATTTGCATGTATATTGCATTAAGAATCACTCTTAGGTGCCTTCTTTAAATGCAATTTTTTTAGTGCAATCACAGCCATAATGCTAAACAAATCCTTAAAAAGCCATTTAAAACTTAAAATTGATTGGTTCCATAAAAATAAGAAATATTGAGTATTGGGTCATTTTGGTAGAATTTAGTTTTGCTAGTTTTTCTTGTAAACAAAAAAAATCATTTGTATTTGTGTCTGTCTAATGCAGTCACACTTTTTGATACACAAAAAAGATTTTTCCACAATGATTTCATGATAATATTTGAGATTGTGTAAAATTTTAAGGGTGTCCGAAAACTTTTTTCCACCACTGTAGATCTTGATGACGATGATTGCATTCTATTTGCAATGCATTCTGTGAGCTTTTACAACTGTTGCCATGCTGCTGTCCTGATTTAGACGAGATATCCAGATACAGATCACATGGTAATTAGGTGGAAACGGGGTCTAATACATGAAGAATGACAATTAAAATGACACAATGATTTGCTGTGGTAGCATTCTAACACCCAGATAGGCACACGCACACACACTGCTCCACAAAATAAAATGAACTTGGGTGTACCATTCAAAGGAAATAGTGACATACTTGAGCAAATTTCCTCCATAAACATAATATATCTTAATTAAATCTTCTTAGTTAAGCTCCCACTCACTGTAATTAGTGATGGAGATTTGAGCCCACATTAGCAACTAAGCTCAACGAAACAATAAAGACAGTAAAGATGAGGTAGGGGCTTCCACGAAAAATATCAGAGAGGGCCAGCAAAACAAAGTGAAGAAACAAGGGAACACTGCAGAGCACAGACATTGGCTTGATTTCACGCCAATGGGAGAAAGGTTGTCGAGCACAGGGGAAAAAGATGGAGGAAGAGGAGGGTCTACCTTGTAGGCGACTCTTGGCGGACATTTCTTTCCCAAACCTAAGGGTGGGGACATGTGGAGCAGCATCTGATACATATCGAGGTACTTGATACGGCCACTTCACAGGGTAGGAAATCAAAAATAAACAGAACGCAAACAGAGAAGGATGGGGAGTTAGAGAAGGAGGAGAGGAACAAGGGGAAGAAATCAACAGGAGAACAATGGATAAGGGAAAAACAGAAATCTGTTGTTAATAGATTTCCTAGAGTGAGATGTGAGATGGATGCCATCCTCGGCCGCTGTGTCAGGGCACGGGGATGCATCGCTGTGGAGCTCAGGATCCCTGAGAAGAAACATGGGATGGTAAAGAGTAAGTCTGGTGGGAGAGGTGAGGAGGGAAGAGAAGAAGGGAGGATGGATTGATCCAACACGCAGGATGCTGATGGGAGGGAAGAGAAATGACAGCACTGTAACGGGGATGTCTGCTTCAGCATGCTCACAGACATCCCACTGGTACTTCAACCAGGTTGCAAGGAGACAAAGGTTTCAATGCCAGCCCAAGCTCTTCTGTGGGACTTTTGCTCATAGCCTGGCTTTCCCAAGGCAGATGTCTTCATAAAAGATCAAATCACATTTCTCATGAGTCTTTTGAGCTGATCTGAATGTAGTGATCAAATTTCCTTTAAGACACATAAGGGTTTGATCTGATAGAATGTGAGGTAAAATGTGTCATCTAAATTTGACAGATACAAGAAAGCGGCATGGCAGGCGGCATGTTGGGACAATGCCACGGCTTTGAAAACTTTGTTTCCACTCTGGCATCATCAACCAAAGCCAGACAGTTTAGAGGGGCGGGTGCTAGTGTAAAGGCGATTTCAGTGGTGCACAGCCATTCAGTAAAAAGTCTCTTGGCATAGAGGTACACAAAGCACCCTAGTGACGGAAATGTCTAGTATTTGCAAACCTTGTATGCTACCCTATTAGGGCAGTTCTTTCCTAAGCCAAGTGGGGGTGAGATAACGCGTAACAAATTGTACATATCCTTATAGGAAATCCGTCCGCTGCGGAAAAGAACAAGCACATAAATAAACAAACGTTCAGCACAGCTTCAAATAAAACAATAATCATCAGTGGGCTGACTGCGTACAAGAAGGTATAAGAACGAGGCCTGTTAATGAGGCCTAGTTCAGTCACCTTAGTCACAAATGGGGAAGAGAGAGGGTTAGGGTGTATATTCCCTCCACCTCGTAACCTACTATGTGAAACCCAGAAAGAGGCTTGAACATACCACGCAGCCGGATCGTACTCGGCCCAAACCCGGATAAACTCATCGAGGTGATGAGGCCCCAAGATGGAGGAGTCTCTAGTTAGGTACTCAAAGTTATCCATTATGACCGCCACAAACAGATTCAGCATCTGGAACACACACATTAAGTGGTAATTACACCATTGTTTTATTCTGTTCGCAGGAGTTTCAGTGACACTGGTGTGACCATGGAGCTGTTTGTTTTAAATCCCCACAAATCTTTTGTGTTAAGTTCAGTTTTGGTGAACTCTGACATACCAATTTGAGCTCCTGATCAATAGCAACTATCTTGACATTGCTGACTTTGGATGAGCTGAAGCGTCCACGCCTACAGTCACAGCATTTTAGCTGTGTTGCGCCATCGCCTGTTCTATAACCATTTGGTAGGAGACCATTTGGGTCACAAAGTGCCAATCCTAAAGAAATTATACCTTTGGAGATGAGGAGATGGCATTTTTCACTGTAACCTCCTGACTTATTCTAAAATTTAGGAAATTCAAAATTACTGGAGTGATGATCCTAACATCTGGATTCCATGACTGATTAGATGCCAATTTGAATATTGCTTAAAGAACTTTCTGTACAAAAAAGCACTGGAATGCAACGCAGGCTTTTTCTACTATTGAATTTAGGGCTTTTTAAGGTCTACTATTTTTCTAGGGCTATATTTCGTTTATTCACTTAAATTGTGGCTTCTTACTTTGACTTCTTTATTGCAACAGTGCAAATATTTTCTTTGTAACTATGAACTTTGACTCTTCTTTGACTTCAGTGCACTTTTAAACACAACTATGCAAAAGTTTCCGGCCTGTCTCTGCATATTGACCCAACTCATCCAACAGATCTTCACAAAGCCTGCAGTCCTCTCTCACAGTCCGGTTCGGTTCTTCCCTATATTTCTTTGTTTGGGAAATGGAGGTCAATGGCTGGTCAATACAAATAGATTTGATAAATTTCAGAATATTCAGTCTGAAATATTCCTGATAAAGGTCCCTCAGTTGGCCTAGTTTTAAAAAGATGGGAATGGTGTGCCTGATTTTTATCATAAAGTGTAGTTTACCCTATAGAAGTTATGCGCTGTCCTTCACACTGTCTGAACTGTCACATGATCTCCACTAATGGAGCCACGTCTGAAACACTTGCATGTCGCAGAGCCAGATTGTGGAAATAGTGCACTGTCTGTGGTGCAATTTTAGTAGAACAACTGCTACAGCTGTGATTAATGTTGCTATGGCTCAGTCTATATTTACTGATTACTGCAACAACTGCATTTCCACTGATCTTGCTGTGAATTTTTGAATAGGGAAATCTTGTCCATGACAGAACCATGATGCAGTGATGCATATGGGTGCAGTTTATAGGTCCAAACTTGAGAACTTTCTGGCCTTCACAGGTCATTTTACAACCATGTTCATGCAGTTAGGCTAATTAAAAATCACATGTCTAAGTTTCATTTCAATGATCACAGGATTTCTAACTTTTGTGTCAGTAATCACAGGTATATTCACTGTTGTTGTACCAATTTTCACCCAGATTTCACTCCGTGTAAATAGGTTGCGGTGGGACAAAGAGAAAGACAGGCAGTGTACAAGGAGATTCTCTATCATCCACCCCTTTATAATTCATCAATAAAAGAGCTGTAATTGAAGTCGTCACTGTCAGACACTGAAGGAGTTCTGATTTGTACATGTTTATCAACAGTGCTCAAAGACAGTTTGAAGTTTCAGATTCTACAGAAATCATGTGCTATGTGTTTACAATGTGCTTGGCACCACAACTCAAGAACAATTCCATTGACATGGTGCAACAGGCCAATCTGTAGCTAGCCACTATATTCTGTAAAGAGTGCAGAGTCACAGGTAGTCTCTCAGAAAAATTCACGGCAGCCTTGTATGTTTTTTTGTGCTCGATATGAGGGATAGTGTGACTGAGAAGCAGCATGCTGACACGGACATATTATAGTATGAACAGAACTTCATGTTGTGCACATCTGCTGTTTGCGCTTAAGGGCTATGTGAAAACCATGAACTGGCCTTTAGATGGGATCCCTTACTTGGGAAATTGGAGTTTGAATCCTGAGTGACGCGAGAAATGAATCTAAACCTTTTACCTTGACTATCCTTGCACATCTGTGATTGTCTGGTGGGAGGGGCTTAGCACAGAAGGGGACAGCTACAGGTAGAAGGCTGCATATTTTAAAATTCTGATATAATTTTTTTCCTTCTTCCTTTTTTGCATTTTCCAGATTTCTACCTACACCAGCTTTAAATAGAAATGACTGAAATCTGATTGTACAGTAAGACAAATTACAGTAACACACACACATATATAATGCAAATGAATCTGAGATTTCCTGCAAGGTCAATGCAGCCCAACAGTCACATGTGACAGTTTAGTGACTACATTTTGGTGTGTTTCCATACTAACCAGGAAGGAGCACAGGAATATAAAGGAGACAAAGTAGAAGTAAGCAAAATCACTGCCGCACTCTTTCTCATGGGACCCTGATCGCTCATCACAGGCTCGGTGACTCAAACATGATAGCATGATCTCATGCCAGGCCTCCCCGGTTGCACTCCTGATCCACGCAAAAACACAAACAGACAGAGAAACAGAGGACCTTTGATTGAATAGACATAACAGGCTGGCAGCAATTTGCATTTCCACAGTTCAGCTTCAACAACATTAAAGACAGAACACTGACTTCTATGCTGTTCTGTTTAACCAGTGATCACTTAAGGCTCCTGGAAGGTTCTCAATAACATTAAATATTAATGTATAAATACAGTTAAAAGACCCTCTCTGGTGAAAATCAAGTTTTTTTTACCTTGTTCCCATGTTCATGCCAATAACAATTTTAATAACACACATTCAGACTTTCATGTTTCATACGTTACTGCTTTTAATTTCTCTCTCATTCCATGTTTATACTTTTTTATGATAGGTGTGTAATTTTTAAATTGACCGTGTCATTGCCCATGTTTGCTCCACACCTCTACCTTGTTCATGTCTTTCTTTCTACAGTCAGTGGAGCTGCATCATCAAATCTAGATACGTTTACACAGTGCTATGTTTAAACGTATCTAGAGGGTTGTTTGACCATATGGAAATCCAAGGAATTACTTCAATTTTTTTTTTTTTTTTTTTTTTTAAAAACAGAAAACTTCGAAACTGTGGGATATAAATAATAAAGGTACCTGAACAACAGCATTAGAGCTTGGAGGAAAGTGCGGAAGTTGTTGTGGTGATTGATAGCTGTGTCATCATTCAGGTCAATGTTGCCAAACACCTACAGCAGAGACACAGAGCAGGGTATCTTAGCAATCTGCAATTCATATTTTATGGTTAAGACTACAACATTTTACGATGAATCACTGTATGAATATCACTGTCTCTGTGACCACAGAAGAGCAGCTTCACACACCTGCATCCCAATGATGGCATAAATGAAGAACAGCATGGCAATCAGCAGGCAAACATAAGGCAGAGCCTAAAGGGAGCAACAGGAAACCAAAAACAATAATATCCACTGTAAATTATTCCATTGTTTTATTTGAGTCTGGTTTTGTGCGTGACCAATAAGGATCTGAATGTTATAATGTGTATAAGCACCTTGAAAGACTGGACGAAGGTCCACAGCAGGATGCGAATGGTGTAGCCCTGCCTCAGCAGCTTGATGAGTCGAGCAGCTCGAAAGAGTCTCAGAAAGCTCAGGTTCAGCAGCCTGTCCTGTTAGACACAGAGCGAACGTTGAGCGCTTACTAACCAGCTACTTCATCACTTACTGACTGAAAGTTGCTTCAGCTGGTTACAAATTATCATCTAGTGCCAAGCATATTTAAGCATCTGACCCGCATCAACAAGCTGATGTTCTGTAAGTATTCAGGAGTGTGGTTCTGACAAATTAAAAGGAGTTCTTTCACAATTAAGGTCTAATTCATGTAAAATTCCTGCTTTGTTACTATGTCTACACTGAAGCTCAGTGATAAATTCTGTACATGCAAACATGAAAAAGGAACACTATATAACAGAACTACATCACACAGAAAATACAGTGACAAATTGAAGGAAGAATCTGGTTTTGTGAGTGGGGGAATACAATGAATGCAGACTCTTTCAAAGATGCTACAATTCCGTAATTAATATCCAGTCATATTGTATAGCGTGGAGTATACGAGCAGGCAGCGTTGATTCTGATTTATATCAAGATGGCAAGAGGAGAATAACTATGTAAATAATTTTGAAAGGTTCATTTTTGGGGCACGTCTCTTCAGTCACTTTGATTTTTAAACTGGCAAATGTTTCAATAGTAACTGAAGTGAAATCTGCATTTAGACTGATGGGAAGAGTATTTAGTAATGAGCAGAAAATGGCAGCAGAAAGTCACTCACCGTAGTCTAGTGAAGTTTGGGACCAAGGCATGGCAAGACCAGTGACGACAATCAACAACAAATGTTGTAGGAGAGAGACATGATATATATATATATATATATATACACATATATATATATATATATATATATATATATATATATATATATATATATATATATATATATATATATATATATATATATATATATAAAAGAGATAGATAGATAGATAGATAGATAGATAGATAGATAGATAGATAGATAGATAGATAGATAGATAGATAGATAGATAGATAGATAGATAGATAGATAGATAGAAGAGCAGAGAGGAAAAGGTAGGAAAGAAGGAGAGACAAGAGAACAGAAGAACAGGAACAGTCATATTGCACAACATTAACTGATACAAGTCAACAAATACACACATATAAATCAGTCAAAGGCTTCTTTACAATACATATGTACATAGGTAAATGAACTGAAATGAGTAAAGAAACTGTCCAACACAGAAAACAGAGCACAACATTATTCCACCATAGACCACATATTAAAGATTAGTCTAAGAACTGGCTCACAATCCCCCCTCTCTCCTCAGATGAAGCTATCAGGCTCTCTTGGCCACTGCTATGTGCTTGTCTTTGCTCCTGTGGCTTGATAGCTTGGTTGTACAGTGTGTCCTGACTAACACTCAATACAATGACACATACAATGTCGTATGGATACAACGCATAGTTCAACTAAGGGTAGAGCAGATGTGAAAGGGTGCACTTACATTGATTTCAGTCACCAGTATGTCAGTGATGCTGCCCAGCACTGTGACAAAGTCAAACACGTTCCAGGCGTCCTTTAGGTAATTCTAAAAAACAGCAGTTGATAGTCAATAGCTATCTTCTATCTTTCAAGGTCCTTAGAGCTGCTCTGGAACCGTTACTCACCAGCGGACCAAAAGCGATGATCTTAAGGATACATTCCAGAGAGAAGAGAGTGGTAAAAACTATGTTGAGGTTCTTCAGCATTGCTTCATAGAAGTCTGGTGCTCCATGGAACTGGGTGACAAGAGGCAAATTGTGTTGCAAAGGTACACCTTTTCTGATGCATTTTTTGCAAGATGACAAATTTAAATTCCACAGACAAAGAAGTAGTTCAGTATTCATGGAAACATGCTCATTTGTTTTCTGCTGAGAATTACGTGACAAATTAGATACCACTTATATCTGTTTGTTATATATGCTAGTATAGCATTTAGCTGGCTGGCTTAGTATAGCTCCCAACTAACACAACCACTTGTTATGCCATGAACTGCTGCTTTTACAGTGTTATTACAGTTTTTTTGTGCAGATCAAACTAACAACACATCATTTGATAATCAGTGAGTTTTAGAGGTCCTGTTTGACTGACAATCTAGCTGCCTCCTCCTTTTTACAGTCTTTGTGCTTTGTCCCCCCAAAAAGGGGGGAATTCAAGAAACAAACACTTTAAAAACATTGACAGAAACATGCGACAATGGAGCTACAGACTTGCTGTCACACAGAACCAGCACACCACAAACTGACTAGCTGTCTAACTGTATGAACATGGTTATAAAATCTCTTGTCTCATATTCATCATTTGATGTCAAACCCAAATGTTTTCAGTCTACAGCAAAAATAAAGGAACTGGCTTCACTGTTCCAATACTTTTGGCAAGGAGAGTTGATGGGAACATGCATCAGCAGTAAAACTGTGGCATCCAACTACTCATTGCAGAGTTGAGGGATCAATGATTAATTTCCTGAAACACCTGAAAAACATAAAACCAACTGTATCGATTGTGCAATGTCCACTTCAAAAGTTCTTACCTTCATCATGAGCACCACAGTGTTGACAGCAATCATGATCATGATGGAGTACTCAAACGGAGCTGATACCACAAACTTCCACATCCTGTACTGGAAGGACTGCGTGTCCTCAGGCATGTAGCGTGTCAGAGGTTTGGCATTTATAGCAAAGTCAATACAAGCCCTCTGCAATAAAAAAAAAAGCACCTCTGCTTTAATGTCTTTATTATTTAAATACAAGTAGGGAAGGTTCATTTATGTAGCACTTTCAGGAGCAGATATTTAAAGTGCTTCAAAATAAAAGACCAAAAAGACAGAGCAACAGACAACAAGTATTAAACTAATAAAACTAAAGTAAATCTAAAAAAAATGGGTCTTCGCTTGTCCATATTGCTTCACATACATGCTTCTCATCAGATTGGCTCTAGGAGCACTGTATCAAGTCCTGTTACCAGACCTGAAGACTGTGTAACAGTCCTTGAGAAGAGATTTACTTTCTTTGTCATCAAGGGCTTCTGATTGAGGTACACTTGGATGTGTTCGTTGACAATGACATTGTCAACACAGTTCTGTGTAGTCGAGTACAGTTAATGTGGATTTCTGTATCCTGTGTAGTCCTGAGTCTCAAAGATTTCACAGTTAGTCCTTTCAAAGAAGTCCTACTGCTGCCAGGAAGCTCCTTCAGGCCATGTTTTTATGGTGTGTTGGGCATTTTTTCTGAGGGAGGTGTATGCTGGGGTTAAGAGTATAGACAAGTGTTCTGACTGGTCTAAGCGTGGAAGTCCTGATAAGTCCGCAGCAGTCAATTTGTCGTAGGATCGCAATCATGTGATCAGTAGCAGGCAGCGCACGTAGTATTCACTTATAGTCATAGTTACAGTGCAACTATCTTGCAATGATACAGAAATCTTTAACAAATCTGTGGATCCAGAGTATAAGCTGCATCACTGCCAAAATCTAATCAATTGTTCCTTGTGTCATTTCTGACCTTCCCTGAAAATTTAATGTTAATCCATAATCAGTTGTTGAGTAATGTTGCTAACAGACAAACCAGTGCTGATCGTCACATAACTCCACTGCGCTCCTTGGTGGAGTAATTACCATAAAGATGCATGAACTTCAATAACTGGCTAGGTTGTTGCTTGACATTAATGCAAGCCCTGAAACAGTTTCGCTTGTAGCAGTACTTCACTGTGAGGTAAACTACAAATCAAGCCTTTGTGCAGTTAAATTAATGACAGACATTGCACAGATATCGCTAATTCAAGTGAAATGTTGAAGGTGAAGAGGTCTTGGACCTTCAGTAAGACAGCTCTCATGCTTACTGATTGTGTTAAACAAGCATATCTTAAAATATCTTCAAATTCACTGACATACACCCTCCAAATAATTTGATCTGGTATTCAATACTGGTATTCAATGCTGCTGCATCCTTAGTGCTTTGACCAACCGACTCTGCTCCACTGACTAGTCTCACTCAAAGGGCAACAAGTCTTATGGAGCAGAAAGTCATAATTTTCCTCATATGTGTGCAGAATCATTTGAGTTGTAGTCACATTTAAAAGTTTTATAGTCAATTATCAAAGGAACACATAGCCAATCAGGTCAATATCTTCTTGGGAAAAGTTACAGTTTGTCTCATAAACAAATTGTTTTTCAGTCCATTCCAAAAGTCTCCTGTCAATGAAAATACCACCCACCCCCCACCCCACCCTCACCCCCTTCCCACTCCCTCCTCCCAAGCATTATGTTAAAGATACTGTCAACACATCATATACTCCAGAGTTGTTTGTGCTTATGAATTACCTCATTCTTTTCCAAGCTGCACTCAGACAAGGCCTTGTCCCCCTGCTCCTGGAAGGTGATAATTATCAGCGCAACAAAGATGTTGACAAAGAAGAAAGGGAAGACCACGAAGTAGACCACATAGAAGATGGACATTTCTATCCGGTAGCCTGGACTGGGACCCTGGTCTTCAAAGGTGGCATCCACAGAGTGTTTCAAAACACTGCACGGAAAATGACAAGGAGGTGAAGTACAGTGTAATATTCACTGTTACACTGTGGTAATAATTATTCAATAAAAACATTAAAATATTGAAATAAAAATAAATATTTCCAACCAATGTTGAAGCCAGATAAGTTTATACATGTTTACACTTCAGTTCATGACAAAAGATGAACTAGGAAGAGTTTATTTTATCTATTATAGGGATGAGTTCAATATGGGAGGTATGGAGGGTTTTATTATATATTTATATTATAACAAAGTTACTACAGAGGTAACACCATGCTTAGTCATAAAAATTTCAGGATATTATAAGCAAGCCGAATATACCTAACTAAGATGAAGAGCTGACTGGCTATTTTATACATCATGTGTCAGCAAATTACTCCAAGAACTAAATCATAAAAGCAAGTGCAAAGACACACAAACATGAGTTTCCTAAATAGGGGGCTAAACAGTGAGCAACCAGCAGCTGAGTGAGTGGGGCTGATGGGATTAAACATGACCCTTCAATCAGAGCGCAAATGACATTAAGCTAAACCACCGTCTGTTAAACACCGTTGCATACATTTTTCTTATTTGTATTTGCTTTTACAGGATTTATGATTCACATTCGATATGTTCTTAGTTTTATTTTTGACACTTGTGAGGTTAAATATCTTTCTATGTTCCTCAGAATATTTAGATGATATATTTAAAAGTTTTGACTGTGTTATCTTCCAACTTGGATTTGCAATGACCCAACTTTCCCCCTGGAACAGTTTAGGCTACATTTACGATTTCTGAACAAATTTGCATTTTTATATGTTACAGAGGGAGACAAGTCAGCTGCACTTACGTTGGCCATCCTTCCCCAGTAGAAACAGTGAAGAGAGTCAAGAAGGCCCACAGCACGTTGTCATAATGAAACTCATATTTCTTCCACTCCCTTGTCATAGCAGCCACCTCATCTTTGTCGTAGTCTAGGAACTGTCCTCTGCAAGACATGAAGTTAAGAGTAAAGCTTGGGTGAGACACATACAAAGCAACATTTAACAGTTTACAATTAAAAAGTTTCTGTGATAAGAAATGAGGACATTGGGGATTTTAGACCAACTTGCAGTCCTTCTCCAGGCCTTTGGACTCATCAGTACAATAGAAAAATTTTCCCTTGAAGAGCTGAACCGCGATGACAGCAAAGATGAACATGAAGAGGATGTAAACAATGAGGATGTTCAGCACGTTCTTCAACGAGTTGACTACACAGTCAAACACCGCCTGAGGACACACACAAACACAAAAACATTTTAGACTGGAACATTACAGAAAATTATGTTTGAATATAGTAAAAAATACTCAGGAGTGTCTTTCAGATGGCCCTGTTCATCTGAATCAGGCCAAACCCAGCAACTGAAAACACTATAAAAAATTCCTTGTGCCAAAGCATGCTAGTGGGTCTGGACAAACAAATGTATGTGTTGCTTGTGTTTAACAAGATATAAGACTCAGAATTTGGAAGCAAATAGCAGAACTGTATTGGCAATCACTGTGTTTCTACCTTTTCGCATACAGTACATCATCGATGTCATCTTTATTATTATGATACATGGGTTGGTTTTTTCCAGGAAAATATATGTCTATATTATATGGACTCTGGCAACCTTTCATGTTGACCAAACTGATTACCCACAACATTAAAACCACTGATAGTTGAAGTGAGATGACATCTCACAAAATTGCAATGGTCTACTGGAAAATCTGCTGTCATCCATGTTGATGCTACTTTGAACGTGTCAAAGTAACCCATCTTAAGATTGTTGCAGACCAAGTACAAACAAGCCCCTTCCCTCCATGGCAACAGCACTCCCCAACAGCAGTGGCCTCCTTTAGCAGGACAATGTGCCCAGCCACACAGCAAAAAGTGCTCTGGAATGATTCAAAGGACACAGAACCCAGGCACTGATTTTGCCTCCAAACTACCCACATCCCACTTCTCAATCAAGCATCAATGAGCTATGCAGAAACAAGCCCAATTTACTGAGGTCTGACCCTACAACCCATAGGACACAAAGAATCTGCTACCAAAATTCTGGTGACTAAGACAAAGAGTTGCACTAATTGGCAACGTAGATGCCAGAAAAATATCAAAAGCAATGTGCTGTTATAGATATCTGCTCATCTGAAATCTTATGAGGTTACAGATCCTGAACCCAACTCTGTAAATCATCTTGTCCAAGGCAAGCAAACAACCAAAGCAGGATGTGACCTCATATATCACTTGCAGAGAATATTTGGTCAATTGACATATAACTGGCTATCATTGCTTACAGCCTTGCCTTCTTTTGAAACTCTAAGTATTAGGTATGCATTAGTTAAACAACATTTGTTCTTACAATTACATGTTTATAACGATTTAAACCAGCCTGTTAACACATTAATTCCAAGAGTATGTTAATGCCAATTTACACAAAGGTTTGATACAAACTATGTAAAAAAAAATCAAACTCATGCACCCAGAACACCTACTACAGTATGTTTATGGTGGGATTGCTTTTGCTCATAACAATCTCATTTGGCATAAAAGTCACACATCTGTGGCAATAAGAGTCACAGCTAAGCCCTGCCACCAGAGCAGAAAGAATTCAAATAAATGAGAAAAAGCACTGGAGTAAAACCTTGAGTTTTGGCAGACGTTTGATGGTCTTGAGAGGTCTGAGAACTCGGAGAACCCTCAGTGACTTGATAGTGCTGATGTCCTTGCCTTTGGTCCCCCTGTGAACAGCAAAGACAGTCAGACCACACACAGAATTTTCTATAAAGAGAATGTAGTTAATAAAATCTTTTTCCATATTGCTAATACTGATGAGCATCACACCAGCAGTTATTGCTTTTCAGTTGTCGCTCTGCCATGATGGTTGAAATTACACTCTATTTTTTAAATTTGAGGTGTGAATCAAGTGCGTTTAGATCAGCTTGATCTATGAGGCACACAGCAATTGATTTTCTTGATATCCAATAAACTACAGCAACACTAGTGTTAAGCTGACGTCTAACAGCCACTTGTGAGGTTAACATTGCTTATGCTCATCCACAAGGCTATGTGCCAAACAGCAGCCAGCATTCCTGAACAGGTTTAGAGGGGGAAAAATGGAACATGAGGAAGTAAGTTTTGATAACCAAGGCTTTCTTTACATTATCTTTTGCGTCACATTGCTTTTGTGCATACAGTTGTCAGTAACATAAACCATTTGATTTTAACAAATGCAGTTGTCACTGCTCTGATGTACCAAAAAAGAAAACTCATACATAAACCCAAATGTTAAGTTGAACACTTCCAAAAGATGGGGGTGGAGAGAAATTTTGCTTCGTTTTTAAGAGAATGGTTGAAGAGAAGATTGATATCCATGTCACGTTTGTAGGTTAAATATGGAGTCAAGACATACGTAGTCTACTGAATTTTGGTTGGAAGCAGGAAGAAGCATATATTCCGGTTCTCTCTAAAGCAAAAATAAAAAAATAAAAATAAAAACCCCACAAAGTGATGTAAGTTAACTCGAATTTACTGCTATGCTCAGAATCAACATTCTGTGACTTGCCATTTGTCACAAAAACCTGGAAGGATAGTGGTGAACCATCATCTCTTTGAGGAAGAAATGTGGTCGGAACAATCTCTTGGATGATCGTGATCACTTAAATGTTTGGTTGAATAATATAAGAAATTAACAGTGGAACTCACGGCTATGTTTAATAGTGAAAGTAAGACCATTTCCACACACGTAATGCGAAGGGAACTCAAGAGATTGGGACTAAACAGTTGTGTAGCACTAAGAAAACCACTGATCAGTAAGGCTAAATGAAAAAAAAAAAGGCTTCAATTTGCTACAGAGCATAAAGACTGGACTCTGGAGCAATGGAAGAAGGTCTGTGGTGTGATGAGTCCAGATTCACCCTGTTTCAATCTGATGGGCACATCAGGGCAAGAACAGAGGTGGATGAAGTGATGCACTCATCATGCCTAGTGCCTCCCATACAAGCCTGTGGGGCAGTGATATGATCTGGGGTTGGTCAGGTTCAGCAACATTATGTTCCCAAAGAATGAGGTCAGTTGACTACCTGAATATACTGAATGACCAGGTCTTTCCATCAGCTTTTCTGGGATTCATGGGGCTCACATTGTGGATGAGTGGTTCAGGGAGCATGAGACAACATTTTCATACATGGATTGGCCTCCACAGAGTCCAGACCTCAGCCCCACTGAGAATCTTTGGGATGTGCTGCAGAACACTTTGTGCAGCAGTTCAACTCTCCCATCATCAATATAAGATCTTGGCAGAAAATTAATCCAACTCTGGACAGAAACAAATGCTGTGATATTTCAGAAGCTTATCGAAACAATGCCACAGTAAATGAGTGAATGAGCCATACTAAAAGTTAAAGGCTGTCCAACAAAATATTAGTGTGAAACTTTTTTTTTTTTGATGGGCAGTGTATTTACTGTTGCAGATCAGTATATACATTCATAAAGGATATGTCTTTATATTTATTCATTTAACTGATATCTTTGTCTAAACCAATATAATGCTGCATGATCCAAGCCAAAGTAGATTAAGAGGAATCCTACATATATTCATAGTCCTCAAGGTTGCGGGTGCATGAACTAACACAATGATGAACCAAAAGACTCTGACCACTCACATATGAGTAACACTTATCTTACAAAAGTCGCACATGTCAGACACTGGGATATATCAGGTACTAAGTTAGCAGTTGTATCTCCTAGTCATTATGCTGAAAGAAATAAACAGAGAATCTTCTGAAGATCCAGCCCTGTTCCTGCGTTTTCTCCTCTCTGTCCGAAGTCTCTCCCACTATGTACAAAAACAGTCATACAAAAAGTCAACATTCATTTGTGGCTTTACTAAGGATTCAGTCGCTCCTCTCCCACATGAAAGTCCTCTGTCTTTTTCACCTGCACCACATTGTCATTTTCCTAGCATGGACACTGACACTATTTATATTATCTTACCTGATCTAGATGTAAAGCCCTGTGGTTTGGCTGAAATCTCCTATCACAGCCTACCTTTTCTAAATGTTTAAAATGCAGCCAGGACAATGTGAAGAAGTCTAGTTTCCTCTCAGACCACTTCAGTGAGAAGTGATCTTTCAGTATTTGGAAAGATTCGCATGGAATTTTTTCACAATAATACCAAAAAATATAAATACTGCCTATCACTGCCAGACCACTGGGTCAACACATCAGCTGCAAGGCTTGTGGGGTGCTGTTGGTTACAGTGGTGAGAGTCCACTGAGTGTGATTGTAGGAGGGACAAACAATGTTTCATTGGAACAGTGTTGGGGGATATGCTGTGACTCCAACACAAAATTGTCTTGGTACCTGATACCACAAGATACCTTCAGAGGTCTTGGCTAGTCCAGGGTTTGGCAGAATGTAAATGGACCAATGGCAGAGAAGCAGACATTTTGATAATGATTTGATTTGCCATTGTAAGTTGCTCATACAAATAATTTTTTATAAGATGGCTTCCTTAGCAATTCGCACTCAACAAATAAATTTAATGATCATAAATACTTAGAATTCCTACTAAAAATTTGTATTTGATGTTAAAAGAAAACAAAAACAAAACAACAAAAAACTATGTGGTTTATCCATTAGTTTTCACACTATAAATAGAACTTCAGAGTCCATTCCTTGGTAGGTTAGAGTTGTTGTGGTAGCAGTGGTGCGCATAAAGTTTTGGCTCAACAGTGTGTAAGTGCATACCAAATTGTATTTTTTTAAAGTTTGAGATAGACAAAGCATATTAGGTGAGTAAGTACCCTCAGAAGAAATCTTTAAGACATTGAAGATAAAGAAGGACTCTGATAAAACGAATTTGAGTAACTTGTTCCAGTGCATAGGGAGCTCAAAAGAGAAGAGCTTGGATTGAGATGACTGTAAGACAAGGGTTTTAGAGCGAGGAAAGGACTAGTCATTGCTCAGTTGTAGATGATAGTAAATGAGAAGGCCCATACATCTGAATAAAGGATATCGATGCTATGTTAGTGACATGAGTCATATTTAGCTTGCTGAAGGTGTCTTGATGCAAGAATATATAATTATTAGAGAAGTTGTTATGCTTCCAGTCTTTATATTAAACTAGAGTATATATGCCCTGTCTTTAGTTCTGTAGTAAACATACGAGACTGACATCAATCTTTTCATCACTCTCTCCAAAAAAGGGGTTCAAAACTGTGCTCTTTTTATTTTTAGGAATAGCCAAAGTCAGTTTAGTAAACTTATTTGATGAAATTTTAGTCATTTATTACCCCACTGTGTTCCAATCCAAAAAAAATACTATTTTTTTTCTTGACAAATATATATCCACTCTTATCTATTACAGTGGAAGCATGTTCCACAGAATATTCACACAGCAACTTTCCTGTCAATTTTTATAGTCTTTTATAAACAATACAATAGAATTCTACAATGGTAGAAAGGCAACAACTCATTCTAACAAAAACAAAACAGCAATATGTATACATGTATTATACTGTATTTATAATGTGTATGACAGTAAAACAGGGAATGCATTTCAAGAACAGGGGTGTGTAGGACTTGTCATGATTTCCCAAGCAGCACACACCCCACAATACAGACAACCTCACACAGGCACATGCATCTCCCAACTATTCAGCTATGTGTGCCATGTAATCCTGGCTTACATGAACAAATCAGTCTATGCAGCACTTTCTATTTGAACACATGCAATTAATTAGTTAATTTATGGAAAGGCTTGCTTTGTCCCTGTTAAAGAAGACAATATTCGAAGACATGCAAATATGATCACAAGTGAGACTGTGCATCAGGAACCCTAATCCATTGGGTGTCTTGAGTGAGCATCCCAGTGATTAGGATCTTAGTGATTAAAATCTGAAATTAAGCTTCCATCAAAGTTAAAATGCATATTTTGGACAAAGATTTTGCATTTACCACAACAGGACAAAAGCACATTCACTGCATGGTCATTGTCGGAGATGAAATGTTTAAAGAAACCTCTGTGAGTTGCAGTAATTCAGTTTCATTTTCCATGTTGTGTTATCCAGTCACCTCAAAGCTAGAAGATCCCTGGCCCAGGCGTCCCGGCCTGGGCCAGGGATCTTTCTGTGTGGCGTTTGCGTGTTCTCCCTGTGCATACGTGAGTTTTAACCCGGTATTCCTACAGTCCAACAACATGCTGATGACTCTAAATTGTGTGTATGTGTGAATGTGAGTGTGATTGTTTGTCTGTATAGGTAGCACTGTAATCTGTCCAGGGAGCCCCTGCCGTCGCCTTAAGTCAGCTGGGATAGACTCCAGCCCCCCACAACTCTAATAAGGATTAAATGGTGTATAGATAATGAATAGATGGATGTCTATTATCTATCATCCGTTATTCAATAACTTTTCCTAATGTTTTAAGTAAGGATCATCGTTTCAGGATTGATGTCAATGCATGAGGGTTTCATCATCAACAGCAAACGTGTTTACGAGATGGAATACACACTGGCTGAATATCACAAAAGCAATTATTACAGCATATAATAGCAGCATCCAATTTTAAGCTGAGTACACTCGAAAGGAGCCAATGCATTTGACATGCTGTCATACAAACCGGAAAGACATGGTAAATCATACAAAAGATTCAAGTAGCTTTTCATGAAGGCACACTTAAATGTGGCACTTATCTGTACAACTTACTACTTACTCACCCTCTCACACCTTCCCAGCTACTGTATAAAGTGGGCTTTTCAATAAGCTGTCTTTGTTTAAAGCAAACTAAACTCTTTATGGTGCCACTACCTGAAATCATCTCAACATCTGAAATGAACAATTTATCAATAGCTTTTCAAATGCAAACTGGGCTCCAGATGGACACACTGACAGCCTAATGTGAATAACCTAGTGTCCATAATCAAATTGGTTCAAACAACAGGACCAAGTGAAAAAAAACAACTACAGAATACATTAATTCATAAACTGAGTGGAGTTCCTTTGCAAGCTGTGATATAAACAAGATGGAAACAACACGGGATAAAGAGCAGAGTGTCATAAAAGACAAATGACAAAAAGACATCTATGATACACAAGAAGGAGAAGCCGATTCTCCGATACATCTAGAGCTCTTAGAAGTCTATCAGAAAGCATCAAATGGTTTTGACCAATAGCTTCTGATAGGATTGTGCTGAAAAAGCCCTTTAAGTATCTATTCAGATTCTTTTCCATCACACCATAAGATTTATACCCTACAATCTTACAACAAGATTTTGTTTAAGCTTCTCTCAACATGATTTTCAATGAAATATCTTGTAACCACAGCCAGCAGTCATTTTCCATCTATTAATTTTCTGTTGCTTGTCTGGGACACAGGAAGGTTGTCCAT